>CM077222.1:2463703-2851203 GCA_039654775.1 Spinibarbus caldwelli | reverse complement strand
AACAGTAGGCTATTTTTAATGCTATAATATAATTATTGCTGTTATCTATGAAAGAATGAAAGATTTATAAAAGATTTTTTCAGATACCCAATTACAGTCAAAAAGTACCTAAACAATGCCAGCAAGAATGCATGCTGTTATGAAAGGCAGGAAGACATTTTTTATTATGTGAATAAATACTATTTAGTTGTTTCAGTTTGTTATTTGCCCAATAAATGACAATAACATTTTTAGATTTAAACAATTCTTTGACAGATTCCTAAAACATTTGTGTTTTCTCTTTATTATGACAGGTGGTCTAATAAATTGTTAAGCACTGTACGTTTTCATAGCATTCAGCTAGCACGTTTGTTTGAAGGACATTGGGCAGAATTTGGAAGTGTTTTTTGTCAATAAAAAAAAGAAAGAAAGAAAATTTAGCTTTTTTTATCCAATTAATCGGGGAAAAAAATAAAATAAAATAATAATAATTAAAAAAATAAATAAATAATCTGTCAACTAATCGATTATCAAAATAATCGCTAGTTGCAGCCCTAGTAAAAACATCATAATCTGCAGATCAATGTGGTTGATGCAGTTCTTACCTAGTAACAGCTGAAAGATATAAAACAAGATTCCATAGACACTGTTTGGCTGGTTTACTGCACTGTCGTTCCCAAAAATGGTTCCCAACAGTCCAAATCCTCGACCCCATCTACAGAAAAGATGAAAACACAAACAGAGAGAAACGGTAAAGTAGCAGAAATCAAACAACATGAGAGACTCTGGAACTAAAAATAAATGCTAAAATCATGAGTGAGCGCTCTGGGTTTCTCGAGGGAATACAAGCACATTATGACAGAATATTTGACCTAAATCAAATCATACAATGATCAAGACAGCAGCATATAAAAAGCACAGTTTCCTTTTATCAGTGCGAACGGAGATTTCTGACCCAAATTGTTTGAAATTATACTAGCAAAGGAGAAATGTGGTGGTTTCCAGTCACATCCAATTCCGGCATATATACATAAACAGCACACATAAATATTTGATAAAATACTGCAAGTTAATTACATTAACATTTGATATTTTTCAGTATTAAAATATTATCAAGTATAACTAACATTTCTCTTGTCAATCATCTTAGATTAATTTTTTTTACTGACAGAGCTCATAATGCATTTTCTGCAAAGAAATCTGCCAAAACAAAGTATCTTAAAGGCAGAAAAATCATATTGCATTTTTTGGGCCTTAATTATGGCTGACAATCACAAAACCAGACACATTTCAGCATTAAACAGTAAAATATAGAACTAAATGGACAATTATGGTTGATTTGCTAAACATTCAATCCATTGCAACACCATTTATAATGTTATGAGTAAACTTGAACGCAATGACTGGATTCCAGTT
The DNA here is from genome assembly GCA_039654775.1 of Spinibarbus caldwelli. Lineage (NCBI taxonomy): Eukaryota > Metazoa > Chordata > Actinopteri > Cypriniformes > Cyprinidae > Spinibarbus > Spinibarbus caldwelli. The sequence goes on along the minus strand of CM077222.1, from coordinate 2,849,808 downwards.
AAGGTTCATATAGAGCTGGAATCTGATTCCTACATCAGTCTCTTAAGTGTTTGAAAAGCATGAAACCTTTTCTATTAACTAACCCTGAAGAGGAAAAAGGTGTGTAACCCAACACTGGAGAGCAGTTTCCGTTTCATAACTTCCTGCCAATGGATTTGTCAAAGATCTAATACTGCCAAACACCTGAGGTCATGCCCGATCTCCACCATATGTCCCAGCATTCCCAATGAAAGCGTTTCTGCTCAGAAAACATGTGTGTGCTACATAAATAATAATGCAAGTACAATCATGATTCAATATTGCATCGCAACTTCAGGTCCTTGTATTGATATTTTCTTAATTATGTCTTCATTCAATTCACTAGCTAATTCAAATAATGAAGAAGCAGTTTGTTTAAACAAGCAAAACTGAACACAGCATTCCTTCAATGAGATCTGGTACCAGACAAAAGCAAACACACAACACTTTTTTTTTTTTAGAATGTATGTTAGTCAATTGTTTATAGTATGCATTATTACTCCAATGAGCATTCATATTAAAGCTTGTTTGACTTTTGAATGCCCAATTGAAACAGTGACCTTTAATAATCTTTAATAAAATTTCCATTGTACAAAACAGGTTCATTATAGTTGAAAAATGTTGTTTAGATTATTAAAATGTTCTTTGCATGAAGACAAATTGGTAAAAAGGTTACCAAAGGTACAGAACCCAAAAATGGTTCTTCTGTTATGTTGCTGTGAAAAACTCCATTTGAAACCTTTTTTTTTTTTTTTTTTTTTAAGAGTGTAGTGTAACAACAAAAACATGAGGACTCACGCTTACTAGCAAGTAAAGTCTGCATACCAGACATGCAAATTCTCCACTTTTACGAGAAACACCTCACGAGACATATATGGCACTCACAACACATGCAAAAAACAGTTGAAGCACCATGAGAGAATAAATAGAACAATAAATATGCATCCTCGTTCATTCTCGACAGGCATTTCAAAGGATTCCTTAACTAGTTGAAAGCCTTCAACTAAACCAACCAGCTCAGAGATGAATCACATTACAATGTTGATTAGAAAACAAAAGTATGCAAATCAGATTTTAAAAGTATAATGAATGTGTGAACAATTGCACAATATAAAAACATTTATACATGAAACAATAAACAAGTGAATATATATGAACCAGGGCTTGATATTTACGCTTGTACGGGACAAGTGGATTTTGTGAAGGGGCAAGTGAATGAGAATTTTACTTGCCCGACCAGACAAGTAACCTGATTAAAACATCAATAACAAAAAACAATAACTAGGGCATCAAGGCATCAGTTGAGGCTCGTGCAGCCTATCTGACTCTCAGAAAAATCTAAAGTAATAGGCGCAACAGCACACGCAAAGAAACAAACATGAACAAACATACTGCGGTAGAAAAAAAAGACAAATATTCTGTGTAACATATGATATAGGTAAGCAACATTACACGACCAAGCACCAGCACGATTGCAAATGTGACATTGATTTTATACAACAGTAGTTCTGTAAACAAGTAGTTAATATTAAAGGAACACTCCACTTTTTTTGAAAATAGGCTCATTTTACAACTCCCTACATAACATTCTACATAACTTATCTGAATTGTTAAAACGTGTAGAATCCACATAAGCTTGTTTTTCCTTCAACCGGTCAAAATTTACAGCAGGGCATGCAAATTTGCTCTGTTTTTGGCCAGACAGAAACTGCACACAGGCTGAATGTAAATACAGTGGGGCAAAAAAGTATTTAGTCAGCCACCAATTGTGCAAGTTCTCCCACTTAAAAAGATGAGAGAGGCCTGTAATTTTCATCATAGGTATACCTCAACTATGAGAGACAAAATGAGAAAAAAAAATCCAGAAAATCACATTGTAGGATTTTTAAAGAATTCATTGGTAAATTCCTCGGTAAAATAAGTATTTGGTCACCTACAAACAAGCAAGATTTCTGGCTCTCACAGACCTGTAACAACTTCTTTAAGAGGCTCCTCTGTCCTCCACTCGTTACCTGTATTAATGGCATCTGTTTGAACTCGTTATCAGTATAAAAGACACCTGTCCACAACCTCAAACAGTCCAACTCCAAACTCCACAATGGCCAAGAGCAAAGAGCTGTCAAAGGACACCAGAAACAAAATTGTAGACCTGCACCAGGCTGGGAAGACTGAATCTGCACTAGGTAAGCAGCTTGGTGTGAAGAAATCAACTGTGGGAGCAATTATTAGAAAATGGAAGACATACAAGACCACTGATAATCTCCCTAGATCTGGGGCTCCATGCAAGATCTCACCCCATGGGGTCAAAATGATCACAAGAACTGTGAGCAAAAATCCCAGAACCACACGGGGGGACCTAGTGAATGACCTGCAGAGAGCTGGGACCAAAGTAACAAAGGCTACCATCAGTAACACACTGCGCCGCCAGGGACTCAAATCCTGCAGTGCCAGACGTGTCCCCCTGCTTAAGCCAGTACATGTCCGGGCCCGACTGAAGTTTGCTAGAGAGCATTTGGATGATCCAGAAGAAGATTGGGAGAATGTCATATGGTCAGATGAAACCAAAATAGAACTTTTTGGTAAAAACTCAACTTGTCGTGTTTGGAGGAGAAAGAATGCTGAGTTGCATCCAAAGAACACCATACCTACTGTGAAGCATGGGGGTGGAAACATCGTGCTTTGGGGCTGTTTTTCTGCAAAGGGACCAGGACGACTGATCTGTGTAAACGAAAGAATGAATGGGGCCATGTATCGTGAGATTTTGAGTGAAAACCTCCTTCCATCAGCAAGGGCATTGAAGATGAAACGTGGCTGGGTCTTTCAGCATGACAATGATCCCAAACACACCACCCGGGCAACGAAGGAGTGGCTTCATAAGAAGCATTTCAAGGTACTGGAGTGGCCTAGCCAGTCTCCAGATCTCAACCCCATCGAAAATCTTTGGAGGGAGTTGAAAGTCCGTGTTGCCCAGCGACAGCCCCAAAACATTACTGCTCTAGAGGAGATCTGCGTGGAGGAATGGGCCAAAATACCAGCAACAGTGTGTGAAAACCTTGTGAAGACTTACAGAAAACGTTTGACCTCTGTCATTGCCAACAAAGGGTATATAACAAAGTATTGAGATGAAATTTTGTTATTGACCAAATACTTATTTTCCACCATAATTTGCAAATAAATTCTTTAAAAATCCTACAATGTGATTTTCTGGATTTTTTTTTTCTCATTTTGTCTCTCATAGTTGAGGTATACCTATGATGAAAATTACAGGCCTCTCTCATCTTTTTAAGTGGGAGAACTTGCACAATTGGTGGCTGACTAAATACTTTTTTGCCCCACTGTATAAGTCTCTGTAAATCCACTCTAAGACAGCAGGTGGCACTTTATATGGAAAAGCTGAATACAACTGTTTCCCGTAAACTCCGTGGACAAAGCAGTATTGCGATTAAGAACACTTCCTTTAGGTATTACATGGAGCGAAGATGAAAACAAAATGCCATCGAATCGTTTCTGAAGACAGTCAGAACCTTCAGAGGTACATTCATCTAATTAATTCATTCATATATTCATTTGTATAATTCCCTCAGCACTCTTTTAAAACCTCCCAGCTTTTCCGCCGTGTTTTCACTCAAAACGAAACTAAGTTTATGGCGTTATTTTAATGAGATGTCGAGAGCGCATGATTGTAGAGCGAAAACACATTAATATAATGCGCGAGCACGAATCTCTCCGCTCGCACGCGGATTTCCTTTGCTCTTGCACAAAACCGGACGCGCGCGCTCAGATACACGCTGCTCTCGCCCAGTGAGAGTGCGCACACTTAAAACGTGTCTCTCCTCTCACTCAAACCTACTCTGCTAAGTTACTCAGCTGCTGTGTGCACGTGAAACTGTTACTGAAAACTGTGCTTTATGCTGGACAGTATTTATTTATCGTGAGATGTTCAAATCGCGGTAATCGAATATGGTTTTAATGATAATTAAAAAATGAAACCGTAATACTAACCGTGGTGAATTTTATCATGATTTATTGTCAAACCGGTAATCATTACATCCCTAGACTCTTCTGTAGTTACATCGTGTACTAAGACCGATGGAAAATGAAAAGTTGCGATTATCTAGGCCGATATGGCTAGGAACTATACTCTCATTCCGGCGTAATAATCAAGGTACTTTGCTGCCGTACCATGGGTGCTGTGTAATATCATTGCGCCTGCTGCACCCATGGTACGGAAGCAAAGTTCCTTGATTATTACGCCGGAATGAGAGTATTAGTTCCTAGCCAGTTCCTACAGAAGAGTCAAGCTTTAAATTATCGAAAACTCTGATCTTTATTGAGCGAGATGCTAATGGTCTAATCCAATTCAATGAATTATGCTAAGCTAAGCTAAAAGTGCTACTGCCAGACCCGGAGATTGGCTGAATGGATTCAAAAACGGTAAAACTCAACGGTTTAACTCTAGGGGAGTTGTAAAATGAGCCTATTTTCAAAAAAAGTGGAGTGTTCCTTTGATTTACATTTTAGACTAGTGCTGGGCGGTATACCGGTTCATACCGAATACCGGTGTTTATTTTCCTTATGATATGAATTTTTAAAATACCGCAATACTGGTGTCATTTAAATTACGTTCGGAACGCGACACTGTTTGAGAGGGGTCTCTTTTCACTATTGCATTGTGGCGAGGACACAGCTGTTTGTGTTACTAAGCATGAAAGTTCTGAAGCTGTAGAACTAGTAGAACGTGATGACACAGAAGAACTCATCCACAATATCCACCGCCCGCTGCCATCAGCTCCCGCGTCTCACACACACGAGCGCGACTTTAGCACTATATTTAGCAACTTTCAGACCATTTTAGCGGCTTTTTTCCATAGAATATACAAACTGACAAACCTAGCGACTTTTTTTGGATAAACCTTAGCTATGGTTCAGTTGGAAGATGTCGCCAGTGCTGCCCCGCGAGCGCGAGATCTGACTCTCCCGGCGCAGTGTTGCCTCTCTCGGCATCTGTTCTGTGCAGCAAGCGGCAGAGATGCACCGCATTTAGCTGGCCGCACCGCAGCAGACTCGTCAGTAAATGAGTACAAAATAGCGTTTCCAAGCACCTGCCGCTAATTGACTGTTTGGAATTATAAATATGAGCATAGGTCATCTGTTAATATTATGCACCTTTTTGTTTGTTTTTTTTTTAGTTTGTTATTCAGACGCAGGCAGTGCTCTGCATGAGACAAAAGTAATATAGCCAAAACCACCGCATAGGCGGTCTTTAGTGTAACATTAGATGTATGTTGATTTTATCAGACGATGTCGCAAATATAAATGAGAGTGACTCCTGGTTAACATGTATTAATGGGTCGTGTTTAGTCACTATTTAGTGTGGAATTTTTCTACAATATTCGCTCATCATGACAGTAAAATAGGGCATTCTAAGTCAATCTACTGCAGTTTTTCCTCTCTCAATCATTAGAAAATGTGGTTAACACCCGGTCATGCATGAAAAAAATAAATACCATCATATACCCTGAAACCGGTCTAATTTTGAAAAATACCGTGATATAAATTTTTGGTCATACCGCCCAGCACTATTTTAGACACATTATTTACCCGTTTTTGCTAACGAAAATAGTTCTAAGCAAAGCCACAGCAGAACAGTCGCGTATCTCCGAGCAACACACAGCGGTGTTTCATTACTGAATGATTCAGTATTTTTGAACGAATCGGGTGAGTCAATGATTTCATTGAGCCATTCATAAAGACATTCACTTGCTTTATTTTTTGAATGAATTAGCCGTTTGAACGAATTGGTTGAATCAGTGACTCACTCATTAAGACAGTGACTTGCCGCCACCTACTGGTGGTTTGGTTTCATATTTAAAAGTATCATTGCATTTTTCCAACATTTCATATTTATGTGTTAAAAAAAAAAGTAAAACATTAATCTTATAACATTATTTATGCATTTGCAATTTTACTGTGTAAATGCATTTATGGAACCTCTTATCTTCATTAAACAGACAGAGTAAATACATCTAAATGGCACTTTTGATGCAGCTTCAGTGTCTCCTCTGCAGTGGAAAGATTAAGTTTGTTGATACTGATTTCATTTGAATGGTAACAACCATACAAAGTCTAATTATTCTAACTGAATGTACCGATAAAATTTAAGTATTCCATATAAATGATGACAGGTACATTTAGTAAGGTTAGGAAAATATTGCCCTTCATAAAGTTAAAAAGTCTCCTAGAAATCAGTTTAAGGCAAATATCACAAATATGCAGATTAAATTAAGACCTCATAGAGCAGTGATGAGACTATTGCTTCAGAATGGATTAAATTTACGCAAAAAAAAAAAAAGGCTTTTTTTTTTTGCCCCAGACAAGTAACTTTTTTACTCGGACAAGGGAATGACTGACAAGCACATGTCAAGGCTTAATGTCAAGTCCTGTGAACACTCAAAAAATGTAAAGCAATAATATGAAACCATGCAATATAAAAACAACAAATATATAGCATATAATCAATTAGGGCTGTGCCAATTATCGAACAATATGATCATGCGCATCTAGTCAGTAAAGCTGGTTTCGTGATTAGAAATTAATCTCCTTCACGTGCTTTCAGATGGAGCAGCATTTAATACACAGAGCCGTAGTTCGCTGACAAGCTACGCAATATCGCATTCATTATCGAAGGTGATTCATCTGCGATAATGAACTCGATATTGCGTAGCTTGTCAGTGATCTACGGTGTATTAAATGGCGCTCTATTTGAAAAAAGGTGATGGAGATATAGCGCTAATCACGAAACCGGCTTTACTGACTAGATGCGCATGATCATATCGTTCGATAATTGGCACAGCCCTATAATCAATATGCATAAAAGTTGAGAAGTTAAGAAGAGCAACTTGATCACTCGCAATGCGCCATGTGATTGGACAGTCGCTTTTAATGTTATTTTTATTGCCAAGTTAACAGCGAATGCACTGATTGGTAAATATCTGTGCAAGATTGTGGGTAATGTAGTTCTTCACTGGGAATTTGGTTTATAATACGATTTCTGAATATTAAAATCACTCTAATTTGTGGTTTCTACATCAGCAGGTGTGACAGAAAGATGTTGGTGCTCACTGTAGATCTGTATGTAAACATTATTGATAAAAACTATTTATGGAGAAAATAAATGGGATATTTACGTCCAGAACCAGACTGTCGCTCTCTATGTTAAAGTAAAATCAGTTTCTGATACCAATACATGCACCAAATAATTCTGTTTTCTTCTATGTTGTAGTGTCAGCATGTCTGCATTTCTTCAAGCTTTCTATGCTGCATTTAAATGTCACTATACATTAAATATGAACTTTGAATACAATACCATTATGAAACCATATCAAACAAGCTACGAGACGCTGGCATGAATCTTGACTCTATCTTTGGTTTGTCTGGCAACTCCAGTCATTGAGATGAGATATATAAACCAACACTCCCTTATGTTTTACAGCACAAAACAACGTCTCTCACATCCACAGGGCAGAAAACACTCAGAAATCTTTCACAAACCTTTAGAAAGCAGCGCAGTCAAGACTCAATGATCAGTATAGTGTGGTTTCCCAATGGAGAGACCATTCACAACCGAATTAGATGCAAAACCCATAGCAAAAGATCTCGATCACCTCAAGCGGTCTGATTATCTAAAGTCGGTTCGGCTGCACAGAAAAGTCTTATAAAAGTTGGTTCCCTTTAAGAGCAAGACCTTAAGCCTGATTATGTAATGTTCCTTAAAAACCTTCACCCGGCTGGAGTTTAGTTTGGTTGTTTTCCCTGCAGACCGCCTGCTTTATCAGATGGCCCGCTGTGAGCAAACAACACAATCAGCAGCTTTCTGAAACAATTCGATAGACTCAAACATGCAAACGCACAGTATCTTTATCTACGTGATGGTAATAACATAAGTGAGCGTGATATATGATGCTGTCCTATTTATTTCATGATGAGTGGGCACACCTACAGATTCACAGATAAAGTGGGAGACTCTATTAATACCAGATCTGCAAGACACATCCATCTGTATCATGTCATTTCAATATGCGACAGAATTGCATAAAAATATCAGAAATCATCCCTTTGGACAGCTGATCTACGCTGATAAGATCTTAGTAAGCATGTGATTTGTTTTCCATCAAACTTCAAATGAAGTTCTCCTGAAAGTGAGTGAACTTCACATGATTGTCCTGAAAACCATATCAACATCTTTTTTCCCTCTAAGCGCTTTATTTCAACAATAAGTTGCATGAAAGAAGTGGTCTCGTTATTGCTGAATCAAGGGAGGGAGGTTATTTAATAAACAAAAGCAATCCAGAAGCTGGACCTTTAAACTGCAAACTTACATTATTATTTTTTTATTGTTTACATTATTATAAATTATTTACACTAAATTAACTGAATATATTCAATAGCTATATACATTTAAAAATTAACATTTAACCTATATATTCCACACACTAGTTAATAGTGTATAATATAAGTAAAAATATATATAAATATTTATATTTTCATATATTTAGTGTATATGTAAATATATAAAAATGCACATGTATGTATGCATGTACATATACACAAACACACATACAGTGGTGTGAAAAATTGTTTGCCCCCTTCCTGATTTTTTATTTTTTTGCATGTTTGTCACACTTTAAGGTTTCAGATCATCAAACAAATTTAAATATTAATCAAATATAACACAAGTAAACACAACATGCAGTTTTTAAATGAAGTTTTTTTTTTTTTTTTTTTATGAAGGGAAAACAAAATCCAAACCCACGTGGCCCTGTGTGAAAAAGTGCTTGCCCCCTAAACCTAATAACTGGTTGGGCCACCCTTAGCAGCAACAACTGCAATCAAGCGTTTGCGATAACTTAAAATGAGTCTGTTACATATATACATATATATATATATATATATATATATATATATATATATATATATATATATATATATATATATATATATATATATACACATACATACATACATACATATATATATAAATAAGTGCTGTCAAAGTTAACGCGTTAATAACGCGTTAACGCAAATTCATTTCTTCATTTCAACGGCACTAATTTTATTAACGCGGCGCGCATTTTCTGTTTGACCGGTGGCCTAACCCGTACTACTATAGTTGGAGAAATGGAAATGGATGGAGATGCTGTCAGTGCTGCTAACTTAGCGACTTTTCAGACCACTTTAGCAACTTTTATTTTTATTTATTTATGTATTTATTTATTTTTCAAAAAGCACCTAGCGAGCAATCTTTATAGGGTTTGCCCAAACCTTATTTAGTTTCTGAGACTCGCCGGTACTGCCGCGCGAGCGCGAGGTCTATGGGTCACGTTTCAGTCACTATTTCATATTCATTCCGTTGTCTGACAACAGAAACAGTAAAATATATCTATGAAAACAGTTTTATTGAGAATTTAGCTGCATCAAAATACAGTATGTGGGCACAGAGAGGCAAACAAATGTAATAATAAATGTACATTTTGCATGTTCAGAAGTGAGATGCCCTGTCATGTGGAAATGTAAACAGGTTTGTGTAAGTAAATTGCTCAGTGCAAAGAAAGAGAAGTAATGGGAACCTGGTATTTCTTTTTTCATGTGTCTAACAGACATGAGCAAGTTCTTTGAAACACATCTATGACCTTTGAAACATGTCTAATCTTCAGGCTCTGTTAACTATGGTTTCACTAATAATAAACATGTATTTCATAAAGAATCCATATTTGTCATTGCCCATGTTGATTAGAGTATTTAAAACACAAAAAGTATTAATTTAAGGTACATTTAGAACAGATAAAAATGTGCGATTAAATTGCGATTAATCGCGAGTTAACTGATGACATTCATGCGATTAATCTTGATTAAATATTTTAATCGATTGACAGCCCTAATATATATATATATATATATATATATATATATATATATATATATATATATATATATATATAATATATATATATATATATATATACACACTAACTACTAACTAAATATTACCAGGATAATTTGAGCATTAATAATAATTGCTAAATTACTCCATTAATGGTTTGATGATGTGTGAGGGTGGAGTCTCAAACAAATCACTCTGACTTCAAAGGTTACTAAAACAAAGTTGATTCTCCAGCTCACCTCTCAGCCTCATATATCAATAAAACGATTAAACTCCTGCATTTCAAGGGGCTGTTCAATTTCATCCTCAAACATTAAGAAAACTAAACAATCTGACAGGTAAGAAACAGCCTGTTGTACTCACATAAGGGATGTGCTGTCAGCTGAAGATGCTAATAAATGAGTGCCTTTCAAGTCCAGCACATCAGATAATAAATGTACATGAAAATATACTAGTATACGGCACTGAGCGCACTGATATGGAGCTCATTCACTCATTAGCACTGTTAGCATTACCTGCTATCGCACTGTGTTTCTGCTCACAAGACAAAAGCCACATTCAAAAGCAGCTTTAAAATTACGTAGTTTAATTCATATTTATATCTCTATTTGTGTCAACCCAAAAGGCGTTTCTAGAAAAGACTATAAATGTGAGACGGATGTGATTTTATCACCTTTTCAGTCAGTCAGCGGCCCGGAGCGACTCTCCGGCTGTGTGTCAAAACCTAGGGAACTCCCTAACTAGACAGCACTTTCAGATCGTCAAAAGCGCATTCAAACTCTGGAACGATCCTGAAACGTTCTAAAGCATCCAAAAGGGGTCAAACCCTTGTTTCTGAACTCTCGAACGCGCCTCTGACAGCCGCAGACGTTGTCTAACTAGGGAACTCGCTAGGTTTTGACACTCTCTCTCACCTGGACGTGAAGACTTTGGAGCAGCTGATGGAGCTGCTCAGGTCGCAGATGGCGCGGTAATTAGCGTCGCGGGTTTTTTCCCTCTCCACATGGAAAGCGTACAGGGATAACAGGATTCCTGAGAGACACACGAGCAGCCGCACTATCCGCTCCCAGCGAGGGGTGGACACTCGCAAGACGGGCGCCGCCATTTTTTCCCGGCCTTTGCACAGCGCGCGCAGCCTCCCCTGCCTCAACCGTTGGGCGCGCGACGTGGAAAAGTGTCTGTACGTGTCACAACGTCGGGGGCGTGGCTAACATTTTTTGTTTGTTTGTTTGGATGAGGGCGTGGCCTGATCGCCGGGGGGCGTGTCCATCGAGCGTCTCGCCATTCTTGTGTCAGTGGGGGCCATTGTAAATAGTACAAATTCTATTATCTATTATTATACTCTGATTACACACCTGCATGTCGTAAAAGCACAGAGAAACAGAGCTTTTGCTTGAGATAATATGATGAGAAAGTGTTATCACTGTCACTTGATAGTATGGCTGAAGAAGGAATGTAGTGTTTCAAAATTATATATTTGATATAATGGGAAAATATAATATATGTGACCCTGGACCACAAAACCAGTCATAAGGTTCAATTTTTTAAAATAAATGGTTTGTTAGGATAGGACAATATTTAGCTGAGATACAACTATTTGAAAATCTGGAATCTGAGGGTGCAAAAAAATCAAAATATTGAGAAAATCACTTTTAAAGTTGTCTAAATGAAGTTCATAGCAATACATATCAATAATCAAAAATTAAGTTTTTATATATTTAAGATAGGAAATTTACAAAATATCTTCATGGAACATGATTTTTACTTAATAACCTAATGATTTTTGGCATAAAAGAAAAATCAATAATTTTGACCCATACAATGTATTGTTGGCTATTGCTACAAATATACCCATGCTACTGGTTTTGTGGTCCGGGGTCACATATTTAATGTTATAAAATATTATATTCAGATCTGGGCAGTAACTGATTACATGTAATCTGGATTATGTCATCAGATTCCGAAAATTAAGTACTTGTAATTATACTAAATTACATTTTGAAATACTTATAATCAGACTACAGTTACTTTTTATTGATTACTTGATTACATGTATTCACACAATAGCAATAAATTATTCAGAATTGATTGATTCTCCCTAATAGACTTTTTCACATTTCCAGGTTTATCAGCAGCGGAAGTCGTCATAGTTGTGTAAACTTCGAGAGCAGTGAATGGGAGAGTTTACCACAAATCAGGCGTACAGATTGCACTAGGGACGGGGGAGAACATGACCCCCCCCCAGATTCCAGATTTTTGGAATCTGATGACATAATCCAGATTACATGTAATCAGTTACTGCCCAGCTCTGAATATAATATTTTATAATATTAAATATGTGACCCCGGACCACAAAACCAGTAGCATGGGTATATTTGTAGCAATAGCCAACAATACATTGTATGGGTCAAAATTATTGATTTTTCTTTTATACCAAAAATCATTAGGTTATTAAGTAAAAATCAGGCGTACAGATGGCACTAGGGACGGGGGGGGGACATGGCCCCCCCCCACCCCACCAGATTCATAGTGACCCGATCCGTCCCCCTCACTGTCTCTACGAAAGGCGACATTGGTAAACAGAGGATTAATCAGGGTTTCCGCTATGTACATTAGCCTAAGTAGTGGCAGCCCGACCCGCCGCTCCTTAAACATGCACTAAGCACACAAAACACACTTGTAGCCAATCAGCAGTAGGGGGGCGTGTCTTGTACTGATAGAGAGAAGAGAGTGCTCAATTTGAGTGCACAGGACGGATATTAGCAGATCGACTATAGATAGAGAGAGATAGCAGATAAAAAAAAAGAGGAAAATATCAGAGAAACAAAACATTAAAAAGAAGGGTTACGATCAGGCAAGAGGTAGGACCTGCATAAATATCAGAGCAGCTTTCCAGCGGTGGTGGAGAGAACTCAAGTAACGTTGATTTTGCTTTGTTTCACACAACTTATCCGTGTTCCCTTACCAAAAAGTAGTATACTTCAAGTTTATTTTATTAAGTATACTTAAGTAAAGTTCAAGTATATTTTAAGTATACTTTATGTAGTAAGTATACAAATATCAGTGTACTAGTAGTATACTTGTAAGTGTACTATTTCAATACTCCTTGGGACTAAATTGGCCCACTTTCTAGTATATAAAAGTATACTTTTAAGTATACTTTAAGTATAACAGTAGTAAACTTTGAGTACAAAACTAGTTTACATCAATGTTTTTAGCTTGCACTGCAACTATACTAAAAGTGAACTTATATGTATACTGATAGTTTACTAATTAAATACTTGTAGTAGCATTTTTAGTACACTTTGAAGTATAGTCTCAGTAAACTACTAGTTTAGTAGTTTTATACTGAAAGTATACTCATAATTTTTTAAGTGAACTTTACATCTTAAGTATACTACTATGTCCCTATTAGGTATTAATTTGTATATATTTTGTTATATGAATATCTGAACATACAAAACATCAGTATCTGCTTGTAAACAGAAACATTTTATTCTAGCTTCATGCATTCTTTTTTTAAACACTTGAATGTGGGTAAGTTTCGTAAATAAAAAATAAAGAAATAAACAACATTTTGAACAAAAAGCTGAAAAAAAAAGACTATGAATTGGATTCAGAATGATAATAAAAATGTAGACGGAGTCGATCAACACCCCAAAGCTTGACAGTCATTATTACCTCTTCATTGGACGACATTTTATTCCATAACGTTACACAGGTTTCATGCTGTTTTATATCTGATGATGATGTTAGATTACATGTGGAAGTATCTGTTGGTTTGGTTTCTTCTTCACAGTTTTTTTTTTTTTTTTTGGAAATTCTGTACAGAAGATGTGTTCTAGCGCCCCCTACCATATAACAATGAAAACACGGATTCTCGGCGCACAAGTATAGCTCAAATATATTTAGACTTTTTCTAAGTATGTCAAGTATACTTAAATGTCATTTTAAGTATATTTCTGAGAAGTACATAAAAAGTAGACTATACGTATACTTTCCTATTTTTAGTTTAAAAGAAGTATACTAATAGCACACTTGAATAAACTTATTTTTCGCTTTTGCTTGAATATGCTTGTGTGTCATCTTCGCTTGTTTCCGCGATTGTCCTTGCCATGGTTGTGTATGTACTTGTGGATGCGGAGATTTCAAAATCGTGATCCCCCCTGTATATAAACGTATATTATACTGTATATAAATTGCGGGCATCAGGGAGCCGCTATTATGCCTGGCATTAAAACTGCTTTTGAATGCACGATCGCTTTTTAGTTTCACTTTGGCTTTCGAGATTCATGATCGCACGTACTCTGTTTATACTATGGAGCGGCAGTACTTACCACACATTTTACAAGATCAGATGCTTGTCAGTGGTGCCCAGCATCTGTAAATCATTCGCCATCATCCTATCAGCCATCTCTCCTTACTCTGTTTATGTGGTAAGTGAAATTTTATGTACTGTAATGTAACAGGCAACCGTTAGCAATCGTTATTTGTTTTCCTTGCCTTTCTGAATACGGATTCACACTCCCCAGTGTATTTTAATTTAAATTTATTTTAAAATTATTTATTTTAATTTTACATTTTTATGACTTAATGTATTAGCTTTTCATTAAATTCACAAACTCCCATGCAGTTCCTTCACAAACCATTTGGGAAACCTTGGCATAATGTAATGCTTTATTCACTTTATGTTGTTAATAACAACAAAATGGAATATATTTTCTTTGCATTTTAATATCAGTATGGTACAATATTATCCTATTTAAATCAATGTGATAAACGACTTATGTTAAAAGTAATCTAAAAGTAATCTGATTATATTATCTAAAATGTGCAATGTAATGGATTACGTTAGTCTACTAACTACAATTTTTGTCATGTAATTTGGAATCAGTAACGGATTACAATTTGTAAGTAATCTACCCAGCTCTGATTATATTTATTATGTCACGAAATATGTCTTATGAATTAAATCGATTTTATCTCTGGATTATTGGTTACAAGAACATGAATGTCATAAACACATGCTATTATGCATGATTTGATCAGAGACAGTTGTAGTATTGATTATATACATGCATATATAAATACAGTAAAAACAGTAATAATGTGAAATTTTTTACTAATTAAGAAGCAAGCTTGAGAAGCAAATCAGCATATTAGACTGGAGTTATGATGCTGGAGTTATGAAAATTCAGCTTTGCATCACGGGAATAAATTAACATATATTCACATGGAAAACAGTTATTTTAAATTGTAATATTTCACAATATTATATTTTATTGTATTTTTGATCACATAAATGCAGTCTTGGTATATATACACGTGTGTGTGTGTGTGTGTGTGTGAGTGTGCGCGAATGTATTATGTGTCTGCATGCATAAATTTTAAATAAAATATAATGTCTCATTTATTGTTTGTATTGACAAGTATTGAATTCAAGTGCATTGTATTGTATGTTGTATGTTGTTCTGAACTGTACTGTATTTTGCATTTTATGTTATGTAACAGACATTAAACAGTTTAGTTTAACTACTTTAGTTCAAATGACATATGCACATATTTATAAAAGGTACTACACTAAACAGTGAAACTACACTGCCACATAGTGGCGTCTTTGTGCTGCAGCACATGCTTGCATTTCATATGATACGTGCTGCTTTAGTTTTCTGAGTTTCCTGTTGTGCATAATCAAAACAGCATGTCTTTAACCAAGAATGCGAAACGTGTTGTGACAGATGTATTTTTAAATATATACTTCAGTGAAAAGTCCTTTATGTGCAAACAGTTTAGAGATGCAGGATAGAAATGGCTGTTAACATGTTGGGAACCTTCTGTAATCATGTGATCTGTGTCTTATTAAAAAGTTATATAACTTCAGTGTGTTTTGTTTGTCTCGGGTATAAAATGAAGACAGAATATGCATTATAAACTTTAGAGTTTTGTTGCCATTGGGTGGAAACGCAGCACAGATGAATACACACTGATTTAAACACAGCAAGAACGCTTTAAAAACTTACATGCAAAAGTGCATGTCCATTGCGTTAACAGCAGGAATTATACTTATATATGCTTACACAGATTTATAATTGCGTATATAAAATGAAGTCAGGCAATCATGTCAATGTTTTTTTAATTTTTATGGAACATTATTCAATATGAAATAGTTGCAAAACAAAACTAATTTGGGTTTAATTCATACAGAACTGCAAATCTGAACAAGAAAGCGTTGATACTTTTTGCGATTTCTCTTTTTGTATTCAAGTTTTTACATGTTAAATGTACTTGTTTTCATAAAGAAGGAAAATGCGGAAGTGAGCTTTGTTTTGCATGGATGCACAGCTAAAAACAGCCCAGCCTTCAGCCAATCACGAGCGCTTCAAATTAACGGTTCGCACCAAACGCAGCCAATCACAAGCGAGCAGGAACTCTCCGCCAATCACCGAGCAGTTCTAAACACCACGTGACGTCTGTGTTTCAGAAAAGCGTGTGACAGCAGCGTTGTTTACGCACAGAAGAAGAGACTCGCAGAGGAGAGCTCGTCTTATTCTAATCAACATGGCCACCGATATCGACAGATTTGTGTCTTTTGAGGAAGCCAATTACGATGAGTATGATTATTATAACCTGGAGGAGTACTCCTGCCATGCTGGAGGAAAAGGCAGAAGTAAGAAGGAGATCGGACTGAACACTAATCGCCATATCCCAGCTGGACACGAGAGAAAGATAGCAGAAAAACTGCAGAACAGTGAAATAAAACGCAGGAGAACCAAGAGCTCTTCCTCCTGAGGAGAATGTCTTGAGGTGAGAATGATGTCTAGTTGCTTGCGACATGTCTAGACAAGTCCTCCTCCCTCTTCGTGCACCAACTCCCATTTTATGCAACCTACATCCAGTTTTCAGACAATTCCTCTCTAATGCTATATTTACATTACATTTAGTCATTTAGCAGACGCTTTTATCCAAAGCGACTTACAAATGAGGACAATGGAAGCAATCACAACCAACAAAAGAGCAGTTAGTAAATAAAAAGAGTGCAAGTCTAAAAGGGGCAAGTTTTTTTAAGAATAGAATTAGAATAGAGAGTGCTAGAGTTAGAGGGTCAAATAAAGATCGAAGAGATTGTTTAAGGACTCATCTGCTGGGATTGAGTTGGGCAGGTCTTTCCACCAGGAGGGAACAGTTAATGTAAAAGTCCGTGAAAGTGATTTTGTGCCTCTTTTTTTCTGTATGTGCTGTATATATGTATTTTATTGTGAATATTTATTTTTAATTTATTTTTCTGCATTACAGATTCAGACTGCACATACTGGAGATGGATGAGTGAAACTGGATCGTGGTCCGTCCAAATGTCTTGCCTTTTTCCTGACCCACTAAATGTTGGTGTCACGTGACGCGCTGCAGCTGTGTGTGTGTGTGTGTGTGTGTTTGAGTGCTCCTGTACATGGCATCACGTCTTAAACGTTCACTGACTTAAGAAATGTGTTCAGTTGAAGGAAATGACGAGTTCTTAAAGAGATCAGAAAACTTGTTAACTTCTATAATTGAAGATACATGATAATAAATAAATTTGCATAATTCTCTTTGCATTCTTTGTTTTTAATAAGCATCTGAATATTCTCCTTTTTCATTTGAACATGGAAATAAGATGAAAGTATGTGATTTTCAAGATTTTAAAGAAGATAAAATGAGTAAAAGTTTAACATGATCATCAGGTTATCAAAATCATTTTATATTTAAGTATTCAAATTTTTATTGGGGTCACTGTATGTAACTTACTATATGATACGCATTTCAAAAGGAAAAGTTTTCATTGACATTTTTTCTTGTTTTGAGCATAAACTCATTTAATTTTGTTCAGTTTTTCAGAAAACATGACTTAATGTTAAATTTGCTTATAAATCTTGATTTTTTTTTTTTTTTTATAAATATGTTTAATATGATCATCCGGTTATCAAAATCATTTTATATTTAAATGTTCAAATCTTTATTAGGGTCATTGTATGTAATTTACTATATGATACTCAACTTCATACTCCATTGACAGATGTTTGTTCTTGTTTTGAGCATAAACTCATTTAATTTTGTTCAGTGTCTCAGAAAACAAGACTTAATGTTCATTTTGCATCTCATACATCTTGATTTTCTTGATTTAAAGATGTTTAGATATTTAGATAAGACAAAAATACTGACGAAGATATTCATTTTTTTACAATGCATGCAACATTTAATGTTGTAACTTTATGAATTTAAGACTTGCTGCTCTGATTTAGGAGCTTTTTAAGGCCTTAATTTGTGGAAGTAGCTAATTTTATTTTAGCTACAACATGTGATACCAGTGAGAAGATACATTGACCATGATATCCACGACTGCACTTTCAGCTCTCTGACCTCCTCATGGATTGGAATTATGAAGAGCCAGAACTAAAAATAGTTACAATAATATAATATCTATGTTCATCCCGTGACAAACTTCTAAATAGTCAGACCAGTGACCTGTATCAGGATTATAGTTAACTAAAACTACAACCAAAAAAAAAAAAAAGAACATTAACAGATATAGATATATAGATACTTTAACTTGTACTAAATAACTTCAACTTAATAAAAAATGAATAAAAAAGAACAAAACAACAAAAAACAGCCCTGCAAAAATCACAAAAATTAACTAAAATGAAAATATAAAAACATTCAAAATATTAGTACAAACTGTAATAGCATCTCAATGATATTAAAATAATATTGGTTTGTTTGTATGTGACCATAACCCTGTTTAAAAATGATGTTCAGTCATTTTTCTAAAAGATCTTGTGTGTAAACAAAAAATCACTTTCCCTGGCTTTTTATTCTTACAAATGAATTCCTATTTTGTTCCAAACCCCATCATTTTAACAGAGCATGAATATATTAAAAATACACATGCAAAAGCGTAAACATCTGAATTCAATTAGTTTTAATCAGTCACATTGTGTAAATCTGTTGCATCACAAAAAGCCTCCTCTGCTAATGCTGTAATGGAAAGTTTTGATACTAATACTAAACATGTGCGCTGCTGGCACATCGTGTGCACCATAAAAACCTGAGTGATCACATTTTATCTGTCTTATTTCACGCACTGCATACATATATCATCATATACAAGAATACACCTGGTTTTGTTATGATTTGCAGAGTGAAACAAATAGAAGAATTCGTTAAACTAATGTGCATTTGATACCAGAAACCGTTATGCATTACATTAATATACTGTATGTCATCTAATGATTACTGAATCGATCAGATCAGAATTCTAGAATTGTAGAATTGGCACTGGAATTTAGAACAGCAGATCACTCAACATCTATGCAGTGTCTAACAGTGTTCTCAACATGTTGCATTTAATAGAAAAAACTAAACTAGTTCAGGTTTAAGGTGAATTCTGCATTCAAATCCAGCTGAACAGAACCGAAGTCAGTCTGTTTAAGCACTTGTGGTTGTGAATCATCAGCTAAACGCATTAAATATTTACACGCTTCAGTATAAAAGTAAGAGTCGGGGCATGCACTGCATGTCGGTAATGACGTGTCTGTACATATGATCAGTGCAGAAACACTGAGAATGATGGAAAGAAGAAGAGAAAACAGTTCTGACACCTTATTCATGAACACATCATGGACGAACCTTCTGAAAAGGTCAAATTCTCATCATAATTCACATCTCATTACTGTAATTTAAACAATATATCATTATTTCTTTCATGCAAAGTTCTTTGCATTAACCAAAATTTTGGAGAAAATTGTGTTAAATAATCTCACAATAATCCTAATTTTTTAAAATTATCATTATGAGATGCTATTATAGTTTTTATTAATTATTTGAATTTGTTTTGTTACATATTTCAATTTAATTTGCTGTGCATTTTTTTGTATTTTGTAAATTTTCTTTTAATGTATATTTGTTTTAATTATTTTTTTATTTGCACTTCAGTTTTAGTTATTTTAGGACTTCAAATTAAACTAAATCAGAAATGAAACTAGCTAAAATGAAAATTATATAAGTTTTTTTTTTATATTTTATTTTACTTTGTTTTCAAGTAACTTTTTATTTCTTGTTTTTTTGTTTGTTAATTTAGTACATTAAATTAAACTATGAGAAATTATCTTCTAATCTTCTTTAAATATTTTATTTTATTTCAGCTAATCTTTATTTTATTTCAAGTGACTATTTGCTATGCTTTTAGTATTAGTTAACTACAATAACCCTGCCTAAAAATTAACAATAGGCTTAATTTGCTTTATGCAAAATATATTTTTTGAGATGAAATATGACCCAGACATCACAATACTGATCTCCAATCGATCTTCAGCTTCATTCACACACATCTGTATTAATCTGAACTTATTCAAAAGGTAAACTTGATCCCAAAACACTCCAAATCTTAAACATACTAGTCAAGTTTTATGACAATTGCATTGACCTGAACAAAAAACACATGCAGACATTCGAGGAAGCGAACCTGAATTTCATTCAATCAGACTTCAGCAGTTTGTAAAAGAGCTAGAAACAGGCGTGACATCTTAAGATCTATAGCAAGTAGAAAGGACTCATTCACTTCTAGAAAAGTTAAAGCAAAACTCTTTGGCAAAAACTGCCTAACGTGTTGCATATCAAATCCAAAAAAGCAAAGCACTCCAACTGTTCATCTACTGATGCATATTGTGAAAAAAGACTGTTTTGCTTTCCATCATGCAGTCTTCATAAACGTCAAACCGCAGCATTTGGAAAGTGTTAACTCTTGGTCGCGCGCAGCTTTCGGCGGAAATACTCCGGCGCAGCTTCCTGCAGCCAGTCGGCGTCCACCAAACACAGATCCCTCATGTAACAGCGCGAGGTGTGCAGCAGCTCGTTGAACACCACGCAGGCGGGTTTGGCCTGGAACAGGACGGATGAGGGGTGGATGGCCACGGGCTGGTGTGTGTCCAGAGCCACGTAAGAGCCGTCCGGCTGCAGCTCCGCCGCGTTCATGAACAAACCGTGAGCCAGACAGCGCCGCACGTTCGCCAGGTCCGACAGAGACGATTCCAGCTTCATGTTCATCTGAGGAACACAAGATCACAGGCACTTAATCATGCACATCTGGGTTAGTTCATTTTTCTGATTTAGTGTCTTTTGCATGTCACTAAGATACTATTATAGTTTTTTTATTAATATTTTGAATTAGCTATTTTATGGTAAATTTTATTTTGTGTTTTTGTAATTTTTATTATTATTTTTTAAAAATATGTCTATGTAGTTTTCATTACGTTTTATTTAAAAAATATATTTTTTTAATTGTATTTTATTTCAGTTAATGTTTACTTTATTTCAAATAACAAATACGTTTTTTTATGGATTTATTATTTTTATGGGGTTATTATAGTTAAATAAAAGCATTAAAAACATTTTTGTTCTTTGAATTAAAATCAATGTTAACTAAAATAAAACATTTAAAAAAAAAAACACCTTTTTTATTTAGTTTAACTTGGTGTACAAAAACAACTAAAACTAAATAAAATAAACCTAATAAAAACAAATTAATAAAAACTATACAAGCATATAAAAATATTAAAAATGACAAAAACACACACACAAAAAAAATTAAACAGAAAAAAAATTTATTGATTAATGACAAAAACACAAAATAAAAATTAAGTGAAAACAGGAATTCAAAAATAAAAAACTGATTTAATTTTTTTTTAACAAAAACTGTAATGATAATAAAAATAACAAAGTGAAAACAGAAAATCTAAAAACTAATTAAAATATTAACAAAAACTATATAAATGATGCCAAAACTAATACAAATGATAAAAAACTAAATTGCTCAGTTTAACTAAAATTAATATAAAAACAGAATGTATACAAATAAAATCTAAATTTTAACAAAAACTTTATTAATCTATAAATTATACTAAAATAACACTGGTCTATTGGTCAAGTACAGTGTTATGATTATACTTTCAATATTTAATATTTATTCTGGTTTGTCCCATTGATGTTCAGTGCATTACTGTAAACGTGATTTTCCCTTCTTACAAACAAAGGTATGATAAAAAATTATTTTCTGTGATAACTGACATCATGTCACAGATGCTGTACATGGAGCCAATTCACGCAGATGCTTTTATCCAGAGTGACTTCCACTGCATTGAAGGAATACATTTTCTCATTTCATGCATTCCCTTCGAACCAATGACTTTGGCGCTGCTTGCGCAATGCATTACAGTTACAGAAACTGTTAGAGAAAGCTCCCTAAATGCTATTACACAAACACATTCTCAGACGCGAGCTAATCTCATAGGAGTTGCATTTGCTCTTGGTTTTTCTCTCTGCATGTGTGTGTGTGTGTGTGTGTGTGTGTGTGTGTGTACCTTGATGCAGATGTCTCTGAGCTGAGCTCGAACCTCCAACACCAGCCCCATATTCCTGCTGTTCACAAAGTTCTCCCGACACCAGTCCTGTGAAAACACACAACACACAGACATATACCAAAGCAGAGACAGAACACTAAATTCACATGCAAACTCAATAAATATGATGCATTTCATTAAATATCAGTTCTTTATGTTCAGTTGTCCTCATAAGCTTACATACACCTTGCAGAATCTGGAAAATGTTAATCATTTTAACAAAACACATCATAGAAATGTCATGTTGTTTTTCATTTAACATTGCCCCGAAGAAGCTATTTCACATAACAGATGTTAGCATATTTTGCAGCGCTCGTGTCAGTACCTTGTTTCCGCTGACTTTCTTAAAGGCCCTGTAGATGTTGAGGAGCGTCATGTGGTCGCCCTCGCTGGAGATGAACTTCTTGCGGACGGCGAGGACGTCGTCTCTGCGCGCGGGAGGGCTGTAGAGGACCGAGTCGACGGAGAGGAGCGAGATGATGGTCAGAACCTCCTCAGCGCAGGAGAAATCAGGAGAGATCAGCAGAGTCTGTGGAGACGCAGAAGAACACGCTTACAGTCAAACTACAGCTTCAGTACGCCAAATCAAATAAACAACAACTGAAATCACCAACATACAAATATACATATTTAAAAATACATATTTCATTTCAACTAGTTGTCAAGTCAACATTTCTCATTTTCATTTAGTTTTCATGTACTAAAATAACTAAAATCGAAATATAAAGTAATAACTAATAAATATAAAAAAAACAACAAAATTACTAAAACTTTGAATTATTTAAAAATAATCAAAATGATCAAAATTCTAAATTAATAAATTATAATACTAACAGTAATGCTAACACTGCTCTACACAAATACATAAATTTATATACAAATACTGTTAGACAAAGTGTTATAGTAAAGCAATTTCTATCTTTTACATCAAATAAAATAAAACAATTAATAAAAACTAATTCAAAGTAATAAAAATGACAAATCACCAAACAAAATGACTAAAACTAAAATAACCAGAAAATATAAAAATAAAAACTAATTTATATACACAAACAGTTACACAAAGGTGTTATAGTGAAGCAATTTGTACTTGTATGCATTATCAAAAAAAAAAAAAAACATTATAAAAACTATATAGACATACTTAATAAAATAACAAATACGCACAATAAAATTACAAAAACTAATTAAAATTACAATGAAAACAGAAAATACAAAATGCTGTTAGACAAAAATGTTATTGTGAAGCCATTTATATTTTTATATATTATCAAACCAAATAAAAATTATAGTCATTCCTAAGAAATTAAAACTAATAAAAATGATACGTACATAAAATTACTAAAACTAACTCAAATTAAAACCGTAAGAAAATCTAAATCAAAATATTAATTAAAAATAGCATCTCAACTATTGAGATATTCAACTATTAATTACAATAGTATCTCAATGATATTAAAATAACACTGATCCACAAATGCATATATATGCAAACGCTGACACACAAAAGTTTTAAAGTGAAACGATCTGTTTTTCTATAGATTATCAAATGACAAGTCAACGAGTTTCTCTTACTTTGGAGAAGCGAGGCTCTAAAGGGAAGCAGGCCATTTTCTTGCCCAGCGGCGTTAATGACACCTGATCGTCTTTCCTATCGACGGCGCCGAGGATACACAGCTGCTCCACAGCCGTCCGCAGTGACTCTACACACAGAACACAACACTGCATAGCTCAACGTACTATTAAATAAACCCGCATATTAAACAGGCATACTGAATACAGAATAATGATCTGTTCTCAGTCTCACCAGGAGACGGTTTGGACATGAAGTCAAAGTTGAGGATGTCAGGAACGCCCAGAGCCAGCAGCTGCAGAATGACACTGGCCAGATTACACCTGCAGAGAGAGAGAAATCATCAGTGAACACACACAGACTCACAGTGTGAAAGCACAGCTTTATACAACTCTTTTTAGTTCACATCTGTCTGGCTAAAGGGCCGTTCACACTGGATGCATTCTTGTGCTCAAAGACAGACAGATGAAATGAAACAGAACCAATCAGAATGCACTGCAATGTCTCGATACACTGTTTTTAAACACCACATTAAAAACAATATTGTAAAACAAAAATTATTATTTTTTTTTTTTTTAGAAAATAAGCATAATTTAAAACAATAGCATCTTTTATATTAGGCTTTTTTTCTAAGAAATCTAGTATTGTTTTGTAAAGAAAATAAGCATACTTTTTCTAACAAAATAAGTATTATTGTTTTAAAAAATAGTATTGCTTTTTAATATAATAAGTATAAGTACTTTTAACAAAATAAGTATATTCTTGCACTACTAGTAAAAACCTAAATGTTTTTAAACCAACTTAAAAACAAAATTGTAAAAACTTGAAAAACAGTATAATTTTAAGAAAGAAATTACATAATTTTGAAATATGGCATCATTAAGAAAATAAGACTTTTTAAAGAAAATAAGCATCTTTTTTAACAAGTATTGCTTTAAGGAATTAAGCTTTTTTTTTTTTTTTCTAAATAAGTATTTTTTTTTAAAGAAAATAAATAGTTTTCTAGCTCAAGTAAAACCAAAGTGTTTTAAAACATCCTTAAAACAGTATTGTAAAAGTCTGAAGAACAGTATTATTTTCCAAAGAAAATTAGTATATTTTAAAAAAGCTGTATCTTTAATAAATCAAAATTTTCTGAGAAAATGGGTTTTGAGAAAATAAATTAAAGAAAATAAAGAAAGAAAATAAATAGTTTTATTAAAGATATAAGAAAAAAAAATTATAATTTTTAAAGAAAGTATCTTAAAAAAAAAAAACAATTTTTAATAAAGTATGTAAAGAAAGCAATTATTTAAATAAAATACTCGTTTCTGTTTTTGCACTTTTAAAATAGAAAAAGAAACATGCAGATGAAATGCAAGAACACATCCTGTGTGAACGGCTATATATCGGTCTTATATGGTCTATTATAACACCACAGATTGATGAATCTGCAGACCTCTGTATCTCGGGTACGGTCATGTTGGCGAGGTTATCAAACTCCTCTTCAGTGTAGAGACGGTAACATGAGCCGGCATCTTCTCTCCCGGCTCGACCGGAGCGCTGCCACGCCTGAGCTTTAGACACGCGCTGGACCGCCAACACCTCCAGACCGCTGTCTGAATCAACACAACAACACCTCACCATCACCATCATCTGGAACGGCGTTCTGCATTCCAGTGTGGTTTTCTAGCTGCACTGCCCAAGAAAAGACAGCGCTTCAGAGGGTTATCAATACAGCACAGAAGATCATTGGCTATGAGCTCCTCTCACAGAAAAGCTTGCAGCATTCTGAAAGATTCATCCCATCCAGCACATCATCTGTTTGAACTGTTACCCTCAGAAGAGCGGTACAGGACAATAAAAGCAAAAAACAAAAACAGACTGAAACACAGCACGTATCCCAGGGCTGTTGCAACAATAAATGAACACTGAATGAAATGCATCTTTTGCACAATATTCCACCTTGTTTCAATCTAAACTCTGCAATTATTCACAGTGGTGTATTTAACACTGCTTCAACTGTGATGTATATGTAAATATTGCTGCTTAAAGTATGTTTATGTGTGTGTGACCCTGGAGCACAAAAGCAGTCTTAAGTAGCACGGGTAGATGTGTAGCAATAGCCAACAATACACTGTATGGGTCAAAATGATCGATTTTTCTTTTATGCCAGAAATCATTAGGATATTAAGTAAAGAATAGGTTCCATGAAGATATTTTATAAATTTCCTACTGAAAAATATCAAAATTTAATTTTTGATAAGTAATATGCATTGCTACGAACTTCATTTGGACAACTTTAAAGGCAATTTTCTCAATATTTTGATTTTTTTGCACCCTCAGATTCCAGATTTTCAAATAGTTGTATCTCAGCCAAATATTGTCCTATCCTAACAAACCATACATCAATGGAAAGCTTATTTATTCAGTTTTCGGATGATGCATAAATCTCAATTTCAAAAAATTGACCCTTATGACTGGTTTTGTGGTCCAGGGTCACATATATACAGTACATACACACACTGGTCTTTTTATTTATTTATTTTAGTATTTTTATCTGTAATAATTTCATTGCACTTTTTGTATAATGACCATAATGATTCTGATTCTGATTCTATAATATTCTACACACGAGTGAGTTTGAGAGGGTTGAGAGTCTGACCTGGATTGTAGCGTTTGGCTTTCACCATCCCCGTGTCGATCACATATTTGATGCCGGAGATGGTGATGGAGGTTTCCGCGATGTTTGTGGAGAGAACCACCTTCCTGGATCCCTGTAAGGCACAGACAGCAGGGTGAGAGAAAGCGCGGGTTCAGCGTGTCGTGTGTTATTGTCTCTGGTGCTGCCGGGACCTTGGGCGCGGGCTGAAACACCCGCAGCTGCTGGGCCGGCGGCAGCGAGGCGTAGAGTGGGACGACCGTCATCGGGCCGCAGCTCTCAGGCAGGTGTTTGGAAATGTCCCGACAGGTGCGAGCCAGCGCTTCAATCTCCTCCTGACCCGTCATGAACACCAGGATATCATGCGATGGTGGAGCTTCCTGTAAGAAAATAAGCATCATGTTTTAAGAGAAAAAATATAATCTTTTTAAAAAAAGGGGAACTAGTAAAGAAAAGTATTATTTTGTAAGAAAACAACTACAGTTTTATTTTTTAAATAGGTATAATTTTTAAAGAACATAAGTATTGCTTTAAAGAAAATAAGTATTATTTTTTAAAGAAAATAAGAAAATAGCATTTTATAAAGAAATTATTATTATTATTATTGTTATTATTATTATTTAAAAAGCTTTAATATAAAAAATTGCTTTATCATTTTTAACAGAAAATTTTTTAAAGTAATTTTTTTTAAGAAAGTAATATTTTTGTCAAGAAAATAAGTGTTGGTTTATTATTTTTTAAAGAAAATAAGTATAATTTTCATAAATAGCATTTTAAAGAAACTACTTTTTTTTTAGGAAAATAAATTTTTTTTAAAGAAAATTTATTATTTAAAGATTATTATTTATTTTTTTAAATAAAAGTAATGTTTAATAGTTTTTCCAAAGAATATAAGTATAATTTTTAGGAAAATAAGTATAGATTTTAAAGAAAATCTGTTTTTAATAGAATAATTATTGTTTTATCTGTTTTTTTTAAGAAAATAAGTTGTTTTTGTTTGGAAAATAAGTATGTTTTAAGAAAATATGTATAGATTTTAAAGAAAATTAAGCTTTTAAATTAAGAAATTAAGTTTTTTTATTTAAGAAAATAAGTATAGTTTTTTTTTTTCAAATAAGTATCATTTATAAAGAAAATAAGTATTGGTGATGTTCATTTTTTAGGAAAAAAAAAAAATATATATATATATATATATATATATATATATATATATATATATATTTATTTATTTTATTTATTTATTTATTTATTTATTTTTTTGAGAAAATGAGTATCTTTTTAAAAATCATTTAACAGAAAATAAATATCTGTTTTTTTTTTTTTTAGGAAAATGTTTTTTTTTTTTTTTTTTTTTAAATAGGAAAAAAATAAGAAAATAATCTTGCACTTCAAACAAAGTCAAAAATCCAGAATTGACTTGTACTCAATAACCATTTGAAGCTTAAAAAAAAAAAAAGGCTGTGAGAAAAAGGAATAGAGTGAAAATATGATAAGACACACATTAATAAATCCAAAAGACACAGATCAACTCATTACAACTCATTAGAAGTCAAAGACGTGATCAGATGTCTATGACACTGGAATCTGTCGTGTGTGTGTGTGTGTGTGTGTGTGTGTGTGTGTGTGTGTGTGTGTGTGTGTGAGACAGACCTGGTGAATCTGAAATATGGAGACGAGCGCTGCCTGCAGATAGTCGGACTGAGGCTGTTTGGTGTAGTAGATCTGAATGGGATGCTGTCGGCCCTCCAGATACAGAACCGGTGATTTGTTGAAGTACTGAGAGAACAGATCCACATCCATGGTGGCAGACATCACAACAACCTACAGATCAACAGCATTCATTCACAGAAACTATTACTATATTGACTACAGATGATTAACTATACACATAACCAAATACAGACCAATCAGAGTAAAGCATGCAAATATTATATTGATGTCGTCACTGTTACATTTTTGAATGCTGAGCATTCTATAAAAGATTTTCAAATTTAAATCCTAAATTTCATTAAACTTCACAAAAACATGGATATTGCATGGAGTCTGTACAGTATGTTAAGCAGTTCAGGCTGAATGAATTGCAGTAGATTAGTATTAAAAATATTTACTTTTATTAAAACTCCAACTTACTTTTATTTCAGTTTATTTTATTCAAGGAAACATTTTGTTTTTTTTTTTATTTAAAAAATAACTAAAACTGAAAAAAATAAATAAAAGCAACTATATAGACATATTGAATGAAAAAAAAACAAACAAAAAATACTAAAAATGTTAACTCAAATTAAAATGAAAACAAAAAAATACAAATTATATATATTTTTTCAATAAAATTCACAATATTAGAGAAAACTGTAGATTGCCAAGGCAACATTTCTATTTTTATTTTATTTAAGTTGATGAATTAAAATAAATAAAACTGAAATAAAAAAATTAAACAAATAAAAATTATTAAAAACTATATAGACTTAATTAAAAAATTAAAATTAAAATGACAATGGAAAATATTAAAATAAACATCAATGTATTTTTAATTAGTCTGAGTAATCAGAAAAATTCACAACAAACAAAACTGAAATAAAAATGTATAATAACCAAACCATATGGACTTTTTAATCAAAATAAATAAATAAAAACTAATAACAATGGCAAAATGTAAAACAAAATTACTAAAACTTTAACTAAAATTAAAATAACAGAAAAATTATTTACATGTACTACTGTGAATTAATCATTGCAACTTTTCTAATAAATGTCTTAGTTTGACCTTAAGGATAGGTCAGGTTCTCTTGTACCTTCAGAGCTAGGAAGCATAACTAGCTGTACTAAAATGTCATATCGAGGCCCTTATAAATTAAACGCAACATTTGTCAATATGTACAAACCGACTTCTCTCGTACCTTCAGAGGTATTTTGTTCTGTTGAGTGCGTTTGCGTTGAGCGGCCTTCACCACGCCGAACAGGACGTCTGTGTGAACGGTGCGCTCGTGAGCCTCGTCCAGGATCACCACAGTATAGCGCAGTAATAACGGATCGCCTATCGCCTCCCGCAACAACATCCCGTCCGTCATAAACTTCAGCTTGGTCTCCGACGACGTGACGTCTTCAAAGCGCACCGTGTAGCCCACCTGAGCAATAACAGAAATGTGCATCATATACTGACATTGATATTCAGATGACGCAGATGGAGAATGTGGAGTTTAATTTGATTTTCTGTCGTGAAACACACCAGTTTTCCCAGCTGAACCTTCTTCTCTTCGGCCACTCGTGCTGCCAGCGATATGGCGGCGACACGGCGTGGCTGAGTGATGCCGATGATGCCCTGCCGGCCGATGCCAGCCTCATACAGGTACTGCGGTATCTGCGTGGTTTTACCTGAGCCCGTCTCACCTGCAACAGGAAAACATCACCTGTGTGCTCTTGTGCTTTCTGAAAAATATCCTCACAAAACCACTGAAAAACACAACTTGGTCATTCACTCATAAACTGACTAAATCAAATCTTAATTAAAATCTAAATATGCCAACCCGTATGTTTTAGGGTGTAGTAAGCATATCTAGCTATACTAGAAGTCATATACTAGAAGTTTATAAATTAAATATGATCATTTTTGTGAACTCCATCCTAACATTGTACAGGCAGCTACTTATTTTCCTATTTACACTGTGATACATTTATATTGTAAATGTTATTTTGGAAAATATTTAGTTTATTTTTCATTACATTACATTTTTTTTCTACTCTTTATATTACTGTACTATTAGATGTATTATTTTTAAGTCAGTATTTTTATTAGTTTATTTTAATTAACATATTTAGTTTAATCTTATTTTTATTATTTATTTATTTATTTATTATTACTTTTACACTTTTTTTCTATATTATTTATTATCCTCCATTTCTTATTTAATTTAGGCATTTTATTTGTTTAATTTAGGCAACCAATCAATTAAGTTTAATTTTATAATTTATTTTAGACTGTTTTTCTCTCGACTCTTCTATGGACCCCAATTATGATCATCCTTATATAAGGGACCCCATCCCAAAACTATCCTAAAAGGTCAGCTATTTATTTTTATGTATAAACACCCAATTTATACAGTGAAAAATTCATATTATAAAATATTATTTGGAAAATATTTAGTTGCTAAATATATGTATTGTTAGCGTGTTTATTAAAGTACATTTCTGTTTAATCTGAACCTTTTAGTGCTGTCAAATGATTAATCGAGATTAATCGCATTCAAAACAAAGGTTTTTGTTTACATAGTGTACTGTGTATATTCATTATGTATATATAAATACACACAGTATGTTTTGAAAATATTTACATGCATAAATTTATATTCATGTAAATTATATTATATATAAATATATTTAATATAGAAACAACCAATTTTTCTGAAACATATACATGCATGTGTGTGTATCATATACACATAATAAATATACACAGCACACACACATATATTATTTAAACAAGAACTTTTATTTTGGATGCGATTAATCGTTTGACAGCACTAGCGGGCTCCAGGGTCCAAAACAAATTTCCCCATTGGGGACAATAAAGTGTATTGAATTGAACTGAATATCTCCTTTCTCTGACACACCAACTGAAGGTCTTGGGGTCTCCACTAATGAGCTGATGATCAGGTGTGTTTGATTAAAGACATGCAAAGCGTGCAGTGTTGGTGTGCCTCAAGGACCAGTGTTGGGAACAGCGGAGTTAGGATCTTAACACGTGTTATGTATGTGTGGTCTTACCGATGAACACAGCATTGTGCAGCTGTCGGATCTGGTTGATGAGCTGGGTTCTGCTCTGATAGATGGGCAGCTGTTTGCGCTGCGCGTCCACGGCGAAGGGCGCGTGTCCGGCTCTGGGCAGCAGCATGCCCGGCTTCTTCTTGTCCAGGCGGCAGAAGGGCGAGCCCGGCTTAAATCTCTTCGCCGGGGGAGGGTCGGGGTCGCGGGGCATGATCTGGTGAAGGGCCGGTCTCGCTCATAAAGACAGACAGAGGAGTCTCGCGCTGCGGTTGTTTACATTATCCGCTCATGTGGCTCAGGGGCTGCTGGCGCGCGCTGATGACGTCACCACCGCGCCGCCTCGTGGCGCGTCTCTCAGACGGACCAACAAAAACTTATTTATATATATATATATATATATATATATATATATATATATATATATATATATATTCTCTGTATACCCTTTTTCAATTTTTTTTCTATTACTGTTGTGAGATGTATATGTTTGTATTAATATGTACATAATTGCATAGTATTTTTTTATTAATAATAATGAAAAAATAAGAAACTAAACTTAATTTCAATATTTTCTTTATTTATTTTATTATTAAAAGTGATTATTTAGGCTATATATTTTTGTTTGCTTTTGTACTCCCTGACTGTATTTATAATTCTTAAAAAAAACAATCATTTTTATTTTTGTGAAAAGAAGCCTGTGTTTTACTGTTTATAAACATTTTAAGGTTTATCCAACTTTATTTATATCATGTGGTTTTATTACTTTATTTTTATTATTAATTATTTATATATTTTCTCGTTTATTCTATTGTGGATGTTACTTAATACAACCTACTACTAATACTAATATGAACATAGTTTCTGATAATAATAACAATAATAATAATAATAATAATAATGTAAATATCATAGGCTACATAAGACGCATTAATTTTGTAAACTGATTTAAATCGTATCAAGTGTAATACAAATCAATCACTGAATTTTGACTGAACATTTACATTTATTCATTTAAGGTTTTATCCAAAGAGACTTACAAGTGAGGAACATAGTAAGCAATTCTTCACAAAGCCAACAATATTCACAGTATGTTTATTAAATTAAATGCACAAAATAAGAGAAAGGGAAAGATTTTTATTTATTTATTTATTTATTTGCACTATGATGTCACTTTGTAGGCAAAAACCCGGAAGCGAGTTCTGTCCCAGAGTCAAAGGGTTTTTGTACAGTCTATGGTTTTTTAAAAGGAAGTTTGGTTAAATCCCCTGAAATAAGGTCCGTGGTTCACACAGGCTCAAGATACTTTCACGTTATATTCTACGACATAAAACACACCAGTTACACCCCACTCGTGACTTTTTTAAACTGTTATGTTTCTCAAAAAAGACTGTTGCTAACAAGTTGCTAAATGGGACTACAGTCGCTGTCGGAGACATTAAACGTCATCACGCCGAACAGTTTGTCAATTTACAGTATTTTCCAATTGTAGTAGAATTTATAGTACAATTAATTGTAGAATAACCAATTAATAGTTTACCGCATTTTATATTGTTGTTCGACAATGTTTTTCTTTTGCTTTGCCCCGAAATGCAACGTCATAGTTCCCCCACTCTGCTGGAGTTTTGTCGATTTATTTATTTATTTATTTTTATCTCTATATCCATAGCTTGCTATATTACGGAAGCTTATTTCAGCCACCAAATAAAACAAATAACACAGGTAACGTTAATTGTAACATTTTATGTCACAATTTGGACCATTTTTCTTGCAAAAAGCGCGAGATATAAACTCACTATTCTGAAAAGAAAAGTCTGAAAGTCGCAATTATACACGACATTATTAACGTTTTGTGAAGTTTGATAATATATGAGCACCCGGATAAACTGAACACTAAACTGTACGCACGATGATTTCGGCGCTATCATGGATATACTGTACAAATGAACTGCAGAGTGAGAGACGTGGGTATTGACCAATCAGCGCACAGACACGCCTCCTCCGCTCGATTCTGATTGGATGTTCCGCTGGTACTAATATTCTGCCGTTTCCTGCAGCGGTCTCTTTCTTTCGCGCGTCCCGACGGTGAGGTGAGGAGTAATGCGGCCCTGCGCGGCTTTCCTTCTTTTAAACGATAATTGTGACCATATGAAATCTTAATAAGTCATAAATGTATTAAGAATCACTACCGGATATTATTAGTAGTCGACATCTGTAAAATAATAGTCGTTTGAGGAAAAAGTTAGCATTAGCCCGTTAGCATAGGCATGTGCGCCATATGAGACGAGACGTAAAATGACTGATTTAGTAGTTTCTCGTTGTAGATTGATGTTATGTTATTTAGATGTATGTTTTATGTAATATATATTAGTATGTTTTATTATTAAATGATTACACGTATTCAGTTACAGCAGGTTATCTACAGCCCAGCTGTGTCAGTGCTGGTCGGTCGTTCCCCCTGCTGACATCAAACTGTTTCCCGTTATCCCTGTCTGTCTGAATCCCACGACTTACAGGGACGCTTGGTCTCAGACATTTTATTAGGAAATTAAAGCCGATAGATGACAATTAAAGAACTATTTTTTCATGTAAAATATTTCAGACTAGTGTTTTTTTTTTTTTTTTTTGGCATAAACGTTTTCTGCACAGAAAGACGTGTCTCATAGAGATGTCTGTCTAAATGGCTTTCAACCTGTGATCCTCAGATTTTTCAACCTTGTCTTTAAACCGGCTGTTCACCGATCCTTGGAAGCACTGCCAAGATGCCCAGGGAAGACAGGACCACGTGGAAGTCCAACTACTTTCTGAAAATCATTGTAAGCTCTACACGCTTCTATAACATGAACTACAGCAGGTTATCTACAGGCCAGCTGTGTCAGTGCTTCCTACTATCCCTGTCTGTCTGTATCCCACGACTTGCAGGGACGCTTGGTCTCAGATATAATATAGTCATGAACCCCATAAGGTTTTTTGCCAAGTGTTGATATTCTGGTGTGTATATATATATATATATATGTATGTATGTGTGTGTGTATGTTGAATCGACTAGTCGACTTTAATGCTCTGCCGTGACGCTTTAAGCTTGACGTCGACTAGTCGCTGGTCCTGTAGAGGGCGCAAGATTATAAGAAATCTCTGAAGGACTTCCACATTTATGCTGCGTTTCCAAACAGTTAAAATGACAAATAGCCTAAATGCATATTCTGAAAGTGCTCCACAAGACGTGTGATTATATTACTGGATGCTCGAAATTGAACGGGAGAATGCATGTTTTAAACCGCTTATAGTACAGGTCAGTTAATCGCCGTTCTAATCTAATCGCGCATGCACAGAATCGTTCAGCGCGGAAATGTATTGTCAACACTGTTCTGTAATTTCTCAATAAAATAGCTTAGAAACTGAAAAGTTCAAGCATATATTTCTTAATTAAATCCCACAGCTTCACTACTAGTAGAGAGTCGCTGCCAGGTAGAATTAATTCACACACAATCGCTCTCACTAATGCATTTATATGAATGTAATCTGTACTGTGCTACTTTATCTGTATCTGATTTAGAACGAGCAGAAATCTGTGAGAAATATAACGACCCAAAGACAAAAGAACTGATAAAAATTAGCTGTTATAGGAGCAATAGCCATGTGGGCAGCACTGTGTCATATGCCATAGCTGTGCACAAGGTGTTTGTCTCAGCTCAAGACTTATTTATTCATTAATGACGTCATCAGCGACTAGTCGACTTCGACTCAAGTTTCATCACATAAAAGTCGACTTTAAAAAAAATCAGAAGTCATTCAACCCCTTATATATATATATATATATATATATATATATATATATAAGTGCTGTCAAAGTTAACACGTTAACGCAAATTCATTTTAGCGGCACTAATTTTATTAACGCACAATTTAACGCAGCGCGCATTTTCTGTTTGACCCGTGGCCTAACCGTACTATTATAGCTGGAGAAATGGAAATGGATGGAGATGTTGACGGTGTTGCCAATTTAGCGACTTTTCAGACCACTTTAGCAACTTTTTATTTATTTATTTTTTTTTTTTTTCAAAAAGCGCCTAGAGAGCAATCTTTATAGGGCAGGGCTTGACATTAAGCATTCTCATGTGGTTGTCCTTCGGACAAGTAAATGTCATTTGAATGCATTTTAAGAATACTTTTCCCATTAACTGGTTAAATGCACAACACCGCTGTTAGCTGCCTGTGCACTCTGATGTAAACAAGCACAGATGAGAAGCACATTTTCAGAATGCGTGAGAGACCCTCTGGATGAAAGCGCATATTCTCTCTCT
Source organism: Spinibarbus caldwelli (assembly GCA_039654775.1). Classification (NCBI taxonomy): domain Eukaryota; kingdom Metazoa; phylum Chordata; class Actinopteri; order Cypriniformes; family Cyprinidae; genus Spinibarbus; species Spinibarbus caldwelli. The sequence goes on along the minus strand of CM077222.1, from coordinate 2,814,146 downwards.
GACCGCAGAGGGCGCTGTACAGCAGATGCAGCGTTATTACCCCTGAAACCCAGTAAACAAAGCAGCTGCGCTACTTTCTAAAACCTATTTAAATGATTTAAATAGCCATTCAGATTTTTGTGTTCTCAGTGGTTTTCAGCACAGCGCCAAATACTTTAATATTTAGACTAAATAGGCTATTTATTTTAAAACTTGTTTTTTTTTTTGCATTTTAATCTGGACTACAATATGCCCTAGAGATATTGTCTGAAAGTGTTTTGATTCTTTATTGTTCGGTAATAATTTACATTAGGGCTTCATTGGTTAACATTAGTTAATTAATTAGTTAACAAATTCCCAATGAAAAATTCTTCTAAACGTTCATTAATCTTAACTAATTGAAATATTTAGTAGCACGTTGTTAAAATCAAAATTATAAACTCTTAAACTTTTTTTTTTTTTTTTTTTTTTTTAATAAATGAACCCGGGCTAACATGAACTAAGAGTTGTATTATTTTAACAAAGATGAATAACTTCTGTAGCAAATGTAGCTTTTGCTCATTGATATTGTTAATGCATTAACTAAGGTTAACTAATGAGATCTTACTGTAAAGGGATACCTATTGGTCTTTTAATTCTTTTGCACTTTAATCTGTGTAAAATGTTAAACTTTTTTTTTTTTTTTTTTTTTTTGCTTTATTGTATTTAAATGTTCAGATATTTTTGTTATAAAGTTATTAAACCTGTTATACTGTAATATGACAACACTTTTTTTGCAACTAAATTTCAATATCGTGATAATACCGTATACTGTGATAAACATTAGCAATTAATAGCAACGTGAAAAATTGATACCGGCATATCCCATATTTTCTTTCTCTCTCTCTCTCTCTCTCTCTCTCTCTCACACGCACACATACATACATAAACACACATGCGCACACACGTATACACACATATACACGTGTGTATGTATATAAAGTTGTTGTTGTTTATTATTATTATTATTATTTAGACATTTATAAAATGCTTGATTGAATATTTAGTTTTTTTTTTTTCAATAAATGCATAATTTTTTGTCCCTGCTGAGACTTTATAATCAAGTCATGAATCTTATTTTGATCCAGTGTCTTTTGTTAATCAATAAATTAGTTTATTGTTTTTATTTATTTTTTTTACTACTTAACTCTTAAATCTAATTTTGATCGAATTTATTTTTTAAAATGTAACTTACAAAAAAAAAAAAACTTGGATCAAATCTTTATTAAAATGTAACGCTACATTTAATTAATATATTTAATTATTTAAAATGAATAAATATTAGTCTAATTCAAGATTTGCTTGATTCAGTACATGCACAATGTCCCCCCTATGTAATAAACTCTCCTATCTCTGTCTGTCTTCCATGATCTGCGGTGACGCTTGATCTCAGACAGTTAAATCACGATTCCCATCCGGTTGTGTAGTTTGACACATTTTTCTCTGTTTACAGCAACTGCTGGATGACTACCCCAAGTGTTTCATCGTGGGCGCAGACAATGTCGGCTCCAAGCAGATGCAGACCATCCGTATGTCCCTGCGGGGCAAGGCCGTCGTGCTCATGGGCAAAAACACCATGATGAGAAAGGCCATCCGTGGCCACCTGGAAAACAACCCATCTCTGGAGAGGTGCGTGTCAGCCTGGGCACAATGATGATCACAGTAGACAAACGAAGACTTTTGAAGTCTTTATAGTGTGCAATCTCTATTAAATGATAGATAACACTGCCCTGCATCATATTGCTGAATGAAATCCAATATTGTTAGTAATTGAGATGCTGATTCCAAAAACAGTGTCGAGCACGTCACAAAATGATGCATTTTGTAGCATTTCGTTGCATTTTTGCTTTTGACAACCATTTGTAAAGTCTTGTATTCTCCTTTAATCAGCAGAAAGACGTGATTCCTGTCTGAATGTGAGCCACATTACAACTAATTGATGTTATTTTAAATTTTTTTCATTTAATTTTCAAAGTGCATCTTAAATTTATACATACACTACTTTTTCTTTTTTATTTTTTATGTAAAATGTTTAATATAAAATTTATAAAATTAAAATATTTTAGTTCAAGAATTTTAGTTCAATAAATTAATGATTTTTTTCCACTTCTGAAATGCACTTTATAAAGCATTTTATTAGTAAATTACGTTATTCACATGATTGTACATTAAATTTAAACACTGAATACTGCTTTTGACATTAAAACTGAAGCTGCTTTTATTTTAAAAAGTGCATTAAAGCTGATTCATATAATATGAAAAATCTTTTATTTTTGAACTCTGCTTCAAATGAGGTAATATTAGGCCTGCTTTTGCAAACAGGTTGAATTTAAGATGTGCTACTAGTATCAATTTCCTTAAGTTTGACTCTCTAAAATTCCTGAAATTTGACCCGTCATCACCCTTACAAGTACTGATAAATCCAGAGATGCAGGATAAGTTATGGACCGGCTGTGGCAGTGCCGGTTTGTCGTTCCCCCTGCACAAATAAACCTGTTTCCTTCTATCCCTGTGTGTTTTGCAACCCACAATTCACAGGGACGCTTGGTCTCAGACATTCTCCATCAGCTGCACGTCTTTAATTTACTTTAATTTTAATAGTTCCAGGTGAATGTTTGATTTATTCCCGTGTTTTTGCAGGCTGCTTCCCCACATCCGTGGGAATGTCGGCTTTGTCTTCACCAAGGAGGATCTGACTGAGATCCGGGATCTGCTGCTGGCAAACAAAGTGAGTATCACTGTTGAGCGACTGTGTGAATGTCTGAGGTTCTTCAGGGCTTGAATGCATCTCTTCATGCAATTATATTTGTCGTCTGATGGTAGGTGCCTGCTGCTGCCCGTGCTGGTGCCATCGCGCCGTGTGAGGTGACCGTCCCTGCTCAGAACACTGGACTCGGTCCTGAGAAGACCTCCTTCTTCCAGGCTTTGGGAATCACCACCAAGATCTCCAGAGGAACCATTGAAATCTTGGTGAGTAGCTGGACAATTTTCTGCTTTCTGCTTTTTTCCTATGATTATAAAGACAAGATTTAATATTTATTTTTTTTTATTTGCTTATTTTTAATTTTAGTTTTTTATTAAGGGTAACTTGAAGGGTATTTATTTATTTTTTTTTTTAAGAAAAAATTAAATTTAAGTTTTCTTATTTTACAACTATTTTAGAATTATATTTTTACATATTTCCTTTTTTTTCTGTTTACTTTTTGATATTTGCACAACTGTTTTGTCAAGACAAAACAGTTGTGTATTCCTTTAGCAGTGAAGCTCAACATTGTTGTCTTTATAAAAATGTATAATTTTTTTTAAATTTTATTAATTTAAATAATGAATTTATATTTAATAGATTTAGTAAAAAAAAAAAAAAAAAATTCTCCAATCAATGCATGTTTTTTCTGGTCAGTGAGTAATCAACTTAATCTTAATATCCAAAAATGTTTTATTTAGACCTGTTTAAAGATTCGAGCATCAGGTCAATAAAAAAGCTGATGAATCCAGAGATGCAGGGTCACTTAAGGACCGGCTGTGGCAGTGCTGGTTTCTCGTTCCCCCCTGCACAAATAAACCTGTTTCCTCCTATCCCTGTGTGTTTTGTAACCTACAATTCACAGGGACGCTAGGTCTCAGACACTTTTAAATTTCTTCTGTTTATATTGCAATGAACTAAATGAAGTGTCCTGTACCGCCCACAGAGTGACGTTCAGCTGATCAGACCTGGAGACAAGGTGGGCGCCAGCGAGGCCACGCTGCTCAACATGCTGAACATCTCGCCCTTCTCTTACGGGCTGATCATCCAGCAGGTGTATGATAACGGCAGCGTCTACAGCCCCGAGGTGCTGGACATCACTGAAGACGCCCTACACGAGAGGTTCCTGGAGGTCAGTTCAGTTAATGCTACTCATGCTTGTGTTGGGATTTGACCTGAAAGAGAAATGACTGCTCAAGATGATGATAAATCTCAGTTTTGGGTCTTGGATGATTGTATTTGTAAAGATGCAGGATAAGTTATGGATCTGCTGTGGCAGTGCCGGTTTGTCGTTCCCCCTGCGCAAATAAAACGGTTTCCTTCTATCCCTGTGTGTTTGCATCCCACAGCTCACAGGGACACTTGGTCTCGGACAATTACTTTTATTTATTTTTTTCAATTATTTGTTACATTTAAATTTTAAAAATTGCACACGTATTTTTGATTTAAATTTTTATTAAGTTTAAATATAAAATTTATTAAAACTATAATATAATGTAGGAGCTAAAATAAGTAACAATTATGTACTTATAAATAGAATTTTATTAAATACAATTTAAATCAATTAATTGTAAATTTTTTTTTTTTTTTTTTTTTTTTTTAGTCATATCATTTTCAACAATTGTTTAGATTTTTATTTTAAATGATTAATTTGCTCTTATTCATATCTAAATTATATACTTTATTTATAGTATTTAATTTAAAAATACTTTAAATAACTGTATAATTTAAACTACTTTAAAATATATTTTTTTCATTTTTTTTCCATTTTAATTTGTTTCCCCCATCATATAAAGTGAAATGTTTTAAATATTTTAAAAATCTAATGTAAAAATTGTTTAAATATGATCTTATTAAAAATCAGTATTTTAAAATATAAATGTAAAATTTATTTTTTTAATTTTAATTTAACCCCCCCCCCCCCCCCAAAAATAAGTGTTTATTCCCTGACGTCTATGTAACTTGTCCATTTCTTCTGTTCAGGGTGTGAGGAACATCGCCAGTGTGTGTCTGCAGATCGGCTACCCGACGCTCGCCTCCATCCCTCACTCCATCATCAACGGATACAAGAGGGTCCTGGCTGTCGCCGTGGAAACGGACTACTCCTTCCCCTTGGCTGAGAAGGTAAAGCTCCGTTCTCTTGCACAGATGTGCTGCTGCTGCAGGTTAGGTTTACAAAACTGCTGATCCGTGCCGTTCTGTTGATCAATCCTGCACATAGTGACCTGCGTCCAGCCATCCACGTCTGTCCATGTCATGTCTGTTCATCCCGACAGATGAGGGTGCTTGGTCTCAGACAGTCCTAATAGATGTTTTTCTCCCTTCACTGACACTAAAAGTGTGTCTGATGTTTTTTTCTCCGCAGGTGAAGGCTTTCCTGGCTGATCCCAGCGCTTTCGCTGTTGCAGCTCCTGCCGCTTCGGCTGTGGAGGTGAAATCTGCAGCTCCTGTGGCCAAAGAGGAGGCGCCCAAGGAGGAGTCTGAGGAGTCTGATGAGGACATGGGCTTCGGCCTGTTTGATTAAACTGCTGAGTCAACATCAGTATCAGTTTAACGTCAATAAAACATCTGGAAAACCTCAGTTGTGACTCTTGTCTTTTGGTTTGGTGTGTGCATGAGTTCTGTGTAGAAATGGTAAGTTTATGCTATTAATGGATGAATGTAAACCAGTTTTGTTCAGATCCACTGGTCCGTTGGTCCTGAAGGAATAGTTCACCCAAAGGATACTACAAAATACTACATAATTTGCAAAAAGGATTTATGTAAATTTAACGTAAATTAAACTACTTTCTCATTTTAAATTTGATTTGTTATATGAAAGAAATTCTAATATAATCCTTTACTGTTTCCTGTCATTTCTAAACCATTACCTCAAATATTTAGGCCTGTATTTAAAACCTCTCAATTGCTTAAATTTTCATCCCTTTAGATTGTTATAAAAGCTAATACTACTATAATTTGATGCACATTTGTCATTTAAATAAACTAGAATGAGGTTTATGTAATGGTACTAACAAATTAAATGTTTTAAATACACGTTTATATATTTATCGAAAGTATTAAGCAAATTTTTTTTTTTTTTTTTTTTTTTTTTTTTTTTTTATTATAAACTAATATTTGTTCTGCAGCACAAATTAAATTTAAATCATCTTGACATTTATTAACTGATCTGTTTTTCCACAGTACTCAAATCTATGCTGATTGCAATTTGATGAAAACTAGTTTGGATAGTTTGGTAAATTATGCCATGATTTTTTTATTTATTCATTTTATTCATCTTTATTTTTTTTGCTGTTTCACTTATCTAGTGGGAAATAACTACGCTCTATTTAAAGCTAGGATAGGCAATTTTTCCAGGAATATTTTTTGTTACATTGGTTCAGGGGGGACTTAGTAGGACCCACTCCTCCACCCCCAGAACGCGGTTTTAAACGCGGAAAGCAACTGAACGTGATTTCAACCGAGGGGTAACCCTCGGGTCTGATTTGTGCCACCCACCTCAGATTCAATTTGACCCCCTCCAACCAGGGTTTAATTTGTGCCGTAATGAGCCGGATCCGGTGTAGTGCCAAATTCTGACCCCTGCCAGATTATTATTACCCCCCCTAGTATTGGTAGGTTTAGGGTTAGGTGTGGGAGTGGGGTTAGGATTAGGCAATCAGGTAGCGATTTCAACGAGGGGGGTAATAATTTGGCAAGGAGTCGAAAATGGGCACAACACCAGCACCTCCGAAATCTGATCCAGCACCTCATTTGGCAAATCCCTCTCCTCATGCACCAATGAAAGACATTTGTGCTAAGGTTATTAATTATAGTTTTGTATTTTAGTTTTTATTTTAATGTTTTTAATTTTGCTATAAATCTTACTTTTGTTTTTTATTAGTTTCATTAATAATTTTGTTAATTTTAAATTTTATTTTGTGAACATTTCTATTTAGAGAAATAAAATCTTTACCAGGGGCGCATCAGGTAATCTCAAGTGAAACTATGGGTGCTCCAGAGAGGGAACAAATTATGGATCTCCCTTTGCAAAATACAAAACAATTCACATCCAGGTACTCACATAGCAAGCAAAATAAAAAAGCCTTTATTCTAAGACAGGGCTACATGTTAAAAAGACACCAACACCTATCAGCCCAAGCAGGCCTTCGTCAGGGTGTCAATAGAGAGTAAGAAATGGTTATATAGATACACCTGTGACTATACATTTTCAAGATCTTGGGAGTTTAAGAACTTTCTCTGAATAAATACACCTGTGACTATACATTTTCAGTATCTAGCCACTAGCTGTCTCTTGGGGATTTACAAATTTGTCATTTGTCAAACCATCGGAAAAAAACAAAACAAAAAAACAATTCCACAAACAATCCAAGAATAATAAAAATACAATATCACAGACAATCCCAAAAGACATTACAGTGGGGGGGGGGAAATAGTTTTTATATAGTTTAGTTTCAGTTTTGATTTTAGTTTTAGTAATTAAAGTTAGCAGAATTAACAGAACGCAGACCATTATTTAAGCTTACTGACACAAACCTCTAGCGACACAAAATTAAAGCATGCTGAGATTGATTAGATGGTAAAAGTATGCAAATATACACCAAAATGAAGCAGTCAAGCCTTTTTACTCCATAAGTTGCACTGCGATTGAGGGTCCCTGCAGTGTAATTCACTGCACCCTTCTCCCAAAGCGTGGGGTATATTTTTTTTTTTGAAGTTCATTGTTCATTCTGAACACCAGGCAAATTTCTCTCTCAATCTCCAATGCATCGATCGTCCCTTATTCCTGATTACCTTTCGCAGTGCACTTTAAACCAGAGTCCTGCACTCGGGCGGCTCCACCCCAGGGTTAGATAATGATTACGAAAATGATTAGGCCCTATTAATTTTTGATAATTATTTTATTTTAGTTAGGTTTACAATAACTTCTGTTAGTTTCGTTTTGTTTTAGTTTATTTATTTTGATATTTCTTCTTTATTTCTTTCTTTCTTTGCCTAAATGCCGTTATTTTCGTTAAATACAGTTCTTAATACAACATATTTTGGTCTTTAAATGTATACAATATTTTTTTTACATTTAAACTCGTTTAACAAGCATTTTAGAAGTAAAATTAAACATTTAATCGTCGCGAAAAAAAAAAACGATGCAGCTCGTTTAGGTGACTGACATCTTGTCCCTTTAGTTTGCTTTCCATAAAATAAAATGATTTACAGCAAAGAAACTGTTTTATAGATTAAAACATAGGCAAACCTATATTTTACCAAATAAATGCAAGTCTGCACACTGAGAACTACTCTCACCTGAAGAGGATGCAAAATATCCGTGCTCATTACAAACACGACTGTTGCGACTGGGTTACACAAAAACTATCCAAACACTAAAATACCTCTCCCTCCTCTGATCACTTGATTGGTCACCCCGCTTTGTTCCAGGAGCTTGAAATTTACAAACTAAACCGATTTTAACCATTTGATGCGGACAAAATTTGGTTTCAGACATTTAAATTAATAACTAGCAAAAAAAAAACCATTTGTTAAATACACACTGTTTGTGAGTTTGTTAAATGCATGGTGTGTAAGGAAAGCGGCAATAATAATCAATTCAATTAAAATCTGAAGGCGTGTTTTATTCATATAGAATAAACCCCAACCCTGTTTTTAGAGAACAGTTTATTAATATATTAAAACAATAGCAGAGTAATACGATATTTCTAAATATACAGGGAGGCCGATTTGTCACTAGAAGTTGCTAAATGATGCTGTGGCACGTCCTGATTTTGCTGAGTTAGATGTGTTCCTAGGTCAACATATTTTGTTGACCCTGGAACAACATTTTAATCCAAAAATTGAATCTTGTCCATATCCCTACACCTAAACCTAACCTTAACCATGAGTAAACCCTAAAATCAGAGGAAATGATAGATGAATGACACTGATGTACAAGCACCAAACACTGATTATAAGCCTAAACTTAACAAAAACTATAAACTGGTTCCTCAAATCTGATTGGTTAATCACAGTGTTGTTCCCGGGTCAACAAAGATGTTGATCCAGGGACATGTCGCACTTGGTAAAATCAGGTTCTGCTGATGCTGTGATGACATTGCGTGTGATGACAGTCATTACACAATGACATAAATCCGCATCATTACATTGAAATTTGTTACTTTAGATTTATTATCACATTTTTATTTGTAAAAGCAATTTAAACTCATTTATATGATCACATTTACTGAGTACAACTTACTACTGAACTACATTTGCTGTATTTTCTTAATAAACACATTATGACCAACTATAGTTTTAAGCAGCATAATGTTAAGTAGTTAACATTCTACCTAACTGATCAGCATATCTCATGAGTTTCCTGGCTATTGAGCTAGCTGAGCCATCCTACTGCTGATGTCACTCACAATGCACTTTTGCAGCCAGATAAAGTTATTTTTGTCATTTAGAGGAAACGTGTGCATTGTAACATTTGAGTAGCTTTTCATTAGTTGCTAAATGCTCCAAATCAGTTTTAAAAATGGCTAAATTTGTTTCCAGATCCTTAAAAAATTGCCAGGGTACTCTGAAAAGTTGTTAAATCTAACATCAAAATTGCTAAGTTGCCCTCACCTCATGCATATATATTTAACATTGTAGCATAAGCATATTGTTTAATCTGACACTTATGTAAATCCACACAAATCACATTTAGCAGAAAAAGTAAGTGGTAATCTATGGTATTTAATGATCAGTTGATGAAGATTATTTATGGAAAATGATTGATATGCAGATCAGTTTAGTCTATATTCAAATGATTCAGAGCAGTTTACATGAAGTATTAATAAACGAGTTAAACAATTTATTTATGCTGATCTCATGAATCTGCTCCAGCAGTTTCTCTCTGTTGTTTGAGATGTTTTTTCCAGCGACCTCCATAAGATCAGTGATCATCTCAGCGCTGTAAGAACCTTGAAAGGTGCGATATTTGTTCCTCCAGGCTTCAATATCATCTGATGAAATGGTAACACACTTCAATCAGCACACAGTTGATATTTCAGATTTATTCAGGAAACTTGTAAGATCATAACTTGCCTCCACAGTTGACCACATTAAACAGAGGGATGTGAATCACGGTTGGAGCATTTTTGCCTTTGAACACATAGAAGTCCTTCGGTTTGTTCAGGTCTTCACTGGGAATGTTGACTTCAGGGAAAGGGATCTTTTGTTTCTTGCACATCTTAGCAGCCTCTGTCACTGTCTGCAGTGTAAAATCATTGCAGTACAATTTTGTTAAAAGGGTTAGAGAAACATTTCAGTTGAAATTTATGTTGTTATTCTTTGAAATATTCTCCTTCAGTTTGTGTTCATATGCCAGCTGAGAAACCGCAACTGTCCTTTGTCCTATTCAGACAATTACATTTTTATTTTTTTATTTCATAGTGGAAATAAGCTTCCATACTCTCCTGGTATTACAGATATATGACACATGAAGATAGCTAAAATGAAAATAGTTGAAATGCTTTTATTTTTATCTTAAAATCTGTCAATGTCAAAAATCTCTTTTTGTGCACCGCTGAAGAAAGTCACATTCTGGAGGTATGGAACAATGTGAGGGTGAATAAATGATTATTGAATTTACATTTCTAGGGGATCCATCAGCTTATATGAGAGTATGTGTGCATTATTATATAGAGAAAATTATGTATGCATGTAATACCATGAAAGGACTGCCTTCACTGAAATCCAGGGAAATGATGAGGTCAATGTCTCGTTCTTCTCTCAGCACTGAGAAGTAAGGTGAGTTCAGCAACAGTCCAGCGTCTATATAGTCTCTCGTCTCACTTTCCAGAAGAGCAGCTGGCACTCTTTCATCTGACAGTATTGGAGTGAGAGATCACAGTGTGCATTGTGTCTGTTTATTATTTACACTGAATTGTCAGTTGATATCAGGTTTGTTCTCACCTGTCATTTTGTGAAGGAACCCCAGATCCACTCACTCAAGCATTTATAATGCTTGTCAACACTGAAGAATCTGAGATACAAATTCATTCAATCAAAATAAAGGTTCTTAAATATGGTTCTTTTTTTTTTAGATTAAATGTTTTATCATAAGCTCCTCAGCTTTCAACTTTGAACAGTTATATGTAGCATGCAGCTTGTTTTCTAAAGAACCAGAAAATGAAAACATCTTGGTGGAAAGATTTTTCTGTGGCATCAGGCTGCAAACCTTGTTTTGGTTCTGATATGAAGTTTTATGGGAACTGGTAAAGTACATCTGAGTTGCAGCTATTACAAGATGAAAAATGTTTTGTTGGTTAAAGTGGTTTAAAATAAATGCTGAATGCCGACGGTAAACGAGAAAATATTATAATGTTTACCTTTCTATTACTAATAAAAGCAATCTTTATAATACTTTTTGTATACCTCCTCTGTTTAACAGTTCTATCTGATTATTAGATAGACTTTTACCTGTAACAGACATAACTGTTAAACGGCGACAAGAGGGAGAATGTGAATGAGCACCTCAAACACATCGGGCAAACAGAAAAAATGATCAGTCTTGGCGATATATCGGACGACCACTAATTGAAAGCTAAGTACCTTGGTCAGTTTCTGATGATGAGTTTGTTCTAGAGCTTGACCCAGAATCCTGAAATGTACTCAAATAGTTGAGCACATTTGTGTTGTAATGCATCATATACAGATGTGCAGCTTCTTTATTAGTGAGATCCAGTTTTTCTGTTGGAAAAATCAGCTGACCTTGGCTTCCAGCAAGCTCTGTAAAAGAAGGGAACATTATTGAGTTCTTCTTATCCAACCACATAGTTCTAGTTTGTGGTTTTGAATTTAATTTAATACATTTTTTTGTTATTATTATTTTCTATTTTTGCAGGTTACCTTATCCATTTCTCTCATTCTTATCCATTTATACTGCTTAAATTGTGCTGAAATGGCATTCAGCAGACTGTGATACATTGTAAAATAATCAAAGATGTGAAAATATTTTTACTTGGTGTTTTTATATTTAAAATCTTACACCATCATGTGGCAACATGGCCCACTAGATGCTATATTTAATTTGAAGGATCTAAGGATTCTGTCTCCATCTGAAGATTTTAACGTCACAGGAAGATCTTGTAAAGCAGTAATTTTCCATTGCTTTTGCTTTGATTTGATTTAATTGCTTTTTTTGATCCATTGCTTTTGCTTTGATTTAATATCACTTGTAATAAGACTTGTGACCAAGTCTGAACATTAAAGCATATGCATCAAAGATTAAATTCTGCTCATCACTTTTTCTCCTTTTTCCGGCTATTTTACAGTTTTCTCTTTAAACCTCTGAGGCTGATAGAACGCTTTAAATTAATACAGTTTTAGGTACCTGACAAAAAGTTTAAAGTTTTGTTAATTGGTTTTTGGTATCTGACAAAACTCTGCTGACAGTTTTGGATACAATACAAAATGGATCATGGATGTCTTCTGACAGGATCTGGAAAAGATTCTGGATCTAATATTCCTGAAGTGAAGATACGTAACGTTTTTGGCATAGTTGACAGGATGTCAGCACAATCTATGAAATTTGATATAAACAAGGCTGTGAGGGAGAGACATACAGTCTGTTCAATGGATTATACTGTTGTGTTTTATCATTTTAGTGGACAACAAACTCTGTAAAGTGTTGTGAAAAAATAAATATGATCAAAGACAGTAAAACCAGATTGTATGTCTGCACCTCACAGCCTCATTTTCATTGGTATTAAAATGAAATATGGAGTTCACGTTTTGGGAAAAAAAAAAAAAAAAAAAAAAAAAATTTGGTATGGAAATTGAACGCTGAGAAATACTCATTGGATGTAGTCAACTTGCCCCAAATAGTCTCCTCTATATGAATTCTAGCAGACTAGGAAAAGCTCACCTTTCAGTGTTGTTCTGATGGATTGATCAAGAGCAGAAGGATCTTTGTCATGTAAAACATAGAAATTCATGTCCACAAGATCCATGAGCACCTGGAAACGTTTGTCTAAATGGTCTGTTGCCAACCGTGTTCCACCTATAAAAAGTATTAAAGTTAAAAAAAAAGGAACATAACAATCGTTATGTTCAGATATCAGGTGTTTTTCCATAGCCACAAGCAACATGCACACAACACATTAAAGCCTATACACTGGGCAACTTTTTGAGCAATGTAGCCTGGGCAGTGTTGCCATCAACAGGCAACCAGGTGAGACACAAGGCCCAGGACCGATCTAAAGTATCCAGATTGCCACCTTAAGGCTGTTAGGAGGAGGACAAAAAGGAATATTATCCAGGGTCTCCCAGTCAGACCAGCTCAAATGTGTCCAAACTTCATTGGAGATACTTTGATTTGAAGTTCACATGAATTTGAGGGCATTCTCATGATATACTTATGTAACAAGTGCTACAGAATTAACAATGGGTTATTAATTTGTCAGTGGGTAGCATAAGAGATCATTTGCTTGGCCTGGAAACAGCACTTGTACTGCCGATTTCTCTTTTTCTTCTTCTGAGTCAATATAAAGTCCACTAAAAGTGTCTATTATTTCATTCATCGGATCTCTCATCTGAATGAAAGCATCACCGGAGAATTCCTCGATGGGCGCGATCTCATCCCTATCCATTTCAGATTGTTAGGTTTGATTTATTTCTCAGATTTAAAACTTTTGAATTTATTTTTGCTGTTAGTTCCTTTATTTAATCCTAGTGATACCCCTCTAGGTTCAAATCTAATTTAGTCATTGTCCCTGTTCGGGTGCCATTTTGTAACTTCTCTTTCTTTTTTTTTAGATTAGCCACAAATGAGGGTTTGTCACTAAAATCAAATAAAGCAATATATGAACTTCAGCAAACAGTCTTTCTTTTGTCTTTTTGTCACGTTTATTCCCCCAATGAAAATATGTTCAAGTGAAAAATTAATTGTATAGAATAGAGAAAGAGAGAAAAAAAAAAAAAACAACAACAAATATCGTAACCTTGTCCTTGATTACACCAAAGTAATCATCTTAGAGTTCTTATCTGAGAAATGATGATCCATTCTGTGGCAAAAATTAGTTATTCATTCCAGAGAAAAAACATTGAGAGCGTTGAAATACGTTGCTCCTCTTTAGAGTTGACAACTCCAACTGGTAGATGAATGAGCCTCCACAAAAGGAATCCAAAGGCATTTCCAGTTCACACAGTACTCGATTTGAACACAGTCCCAAATCAGGCATGTATCCAAACACACATTAGAAAAAGAAATTAGAGGAGAAAGAAAAAAGTCCTTCTGTAAAATAGAAAATACCAAAAACCAACATAAGCATCTCTCCCACACTCTAAATAAAGAACGACGACAATATTCAAAATTTACTCACATGTTGAGCTTAAAACCAAAGGTTTCCCAACTAGCACTTTGTAGACTCACAGTTCAAAGTAGCCACAAAGAAACATGCGTTCCCTCTACTCAAACTGAACTACTTCTTTAGGTAACTGCTCACTTGATATACAATTCAGGTGTGTCTAACGAGCGACCTCTAGTGCCTCGTAGTATTACCACACCTAAAATTCTTAATTGCATTCCTCTAAGGAAATGAAAAAAAAACTGTGACAGACATTTCACTGTTACAGACTTTTCAATTTTGACCAATAGGTGGCACCATTATCAAATCGATGTCGTGTGCTCTGTGTTAGGTGACAATGGCACACACAAAGTTTGGTGTCAATATGCCAAAGCATTGCAGAGATACAGCCTCAAGAGTCATTTTGGCATCATGCCTCAAATTCGTTGCTGTGGTATGCGAAAACCGTTTTGTCTATCAACACAAAATCCATAACTTTTTGTCAGCATGGTCTGACGATAATATGAATGCATTTGGGTGAAAATCGGACAAATGGTTGAAGAGGAGTTTGAAAAAGTAGGTTTTCAACATAAATCAAAATGGCGGACAGGAAGTTCGGCTTTCTATGACATAATTGGTATGTATGTTGTCGGCATGACCCAAGGAATAATTTGAGACCAGTTTCATGATAGGCTAATGCAATCAAAAGTTATTAGCATTTTTAGAAATTTTTTAGAAATTTCATTATTAATAATTAATGAATGGTTTATTACTCTTGACCAATAGGTGGCGCTGTCAACAAACTGACATGGCGTGGTCAGTGTGAGGTGGCAATGTCACATACAAAGTTTGGTGTGAATATGTCAAAGTTTCGCTGAGATACAGCCTCAGATGCAGTTTGGCATGTTTCCAGCAAATTTGTTGATGCGCTAAACGAAAACAGTTTCGTATATCGACACGAAATCCATAAATTTTTGCCAGCAGTGTCTGAAGATGATCTGAGTCAAATTTGGTGAAAATTGGACTAACGGTCTAGGAGGAGTTCGAAAAAGTAGGTTTTCAACATGAATCAAAATGGCGGAAAGGAAGTTCAGCCAATTATGGCAAAATTGGTATCGATGTTCTCGGCATGAACCAAGGAATCTAACAACATCAGTTTGATTACAATAGGCTAATGTAAGCAAAGGTTAATAGCATTTTTAGAAATTTCATTATAACTTTTGCGTACCATCAGGGGATGGTGTCGAAGATGCATACCGAGTTTTGTAACGATACGTCAATGCGTTCATTAAATAAAGCATTTTTTAACAAAATTCAAAATGGCCGACGCCCAAAATGGCTGACATGAGAAAATTGGATATGATTCGACTCGGCATGATGCACCGAATCTACAGAGATGAGTTTTGTGATTTTTGGCCAAACCATTCACAAGTTATAAGCAAAAATATCCATTTTTCATATCTCCTGACCACTAGGTGGCACTGTGCCGAAACACTGCGAGTAGCCTCTGGTCATGCTTGTTATAAGACACACCAAGTTTGGTCTCAATACGCCAAACTGTTGCTGAGATATAAGCTCACATCCATTTTTGTGTCCTTTTCGAAGAATTCGTACGCGAGTTATACGAGAACGGTTTTACGAATCAACTTCGATTCCATAAATTTTTGTCGGCATGGTCTGAAGATGATCTGATTCAATTTTCGCGAAAATCAGAGTAATGGCCTAGGAGGAGTTTGAAAAAGTAGATTTTTCAGAAAATTCAAAATGGCGGAAAAACTAACATGACGGAAAATGACGGTTCAAATGTTATTAGCATAAACGTGAGTGCAACTTTGGACAAGTGGTGGCGCTAGAGAGTTTGAGTTAGAGACTCCAAATTTGCTGTGGTTACTATTGACACTATCCTCTATCAGTGTGACAAATTTTACAACTTTCCCGCAAGCGGTTCTATGGGCTGCCATTGACTTTCGGCGGAAGAAACGGAAGAAGAAGAAGAAGAAGAAGAAGAACGCTAACGGATATAATAGGTGCCTACGCACCTTCGGTGCTTGGCCCCTAATAATAAATGTACATTTTGCATGTTCAGAAGAAGTGAGCTACCCTTCCTGCGAAAATGTAAACAGGCTTGTGTAAGTAAATTGCTCAGTGCAAATAATGAGAAATAATGGGAACCTGGTATTTCTTTGTTCTTTTTTCATGTGTCTAATAGACCTGAACAAGTTCTTTGAAAAACATCTATGACCTTTGAAATATGTCTAGTCTTCATGCTCTATGTTGAGTATGGTTTCACTAATAATAAACATATATTTGCATAAAGCATCCATATTTGTCCATGCCCATGCTGATTAGAGGATTAAAAACTTGAAAAGTATTAATTTAAGGTACATTTAGAACAGATAAAAATGTGCAATTAAATTGCAATTAATCACGAGTTGACTCGTGTCAATCATGCGATTAATCGTGATTAAAAATTGTAATCGATTGACAGCCCTAATATATATATATATACACACACACACACACACACACACACACATTAATAATAAATATTAGTTACATTTTCCTTTAATATTCTGTAATGAAGGAGATCCCAGTAATCTGATAGAAGTTGTGAAATGGCACCATTACAACAGACATCTGTTCAGGGGGCCAGTGGAAGAGCCTCTTTTCCTTGTAATGGAGTAAGAGGACAAGGAAAAGGCCCTCAACAATCTCCTGGAACAATCAGAAGGTTCCAGAGTGCCCTTCATATTTCATCTTGTGTTCAGGGGAGTTATTTTTGCAGGATTGTCATAACAAAATGGGCCTAGTGAATTATTCATTTGATACATTTTAATTTGAATTTATGCAAGATTGTCATGACAAAATATGCCCAAGAGTGAATTGTTCATTTTGTAAATTTTCATGCAGGATTGTCATGACAAAATGGGCTCAATAGTCAATTGTTCATTTTATAAACTTCAATTTAATTATTGTGTACATTTTGATTGTTACTTTTAAAATTATGCTTGTATGTGTTTTATTGAAATGTTTTAGTTTTCATATAGAAAAATGTATCATGCACGTGTTCTTGACTTTGGAGTAAACATTTATTTTGAATCTTGTGAATAAAGTATATTTCATATAAAATGCCCAGAAGTTTCAAACATTATTTTTAATATCACAAACAGGAAATAACTTGCATAATACAATGAAACGAATAACTGTATACAATGACATGAAAGTACAGTGAGAGAGATTTGAAAGCATATGGAGAGGTCCGCTCTCTTATAGCTCTCTCAGTATTTTGATGTCATGCAGCAATCGGTCTGTGCAGTGCTGCTTCAAGTCGAACACACCCTGTGTGTCATGTTGTGATTGGTTGTTTTAGTCATGTGTCTTGTTTCCCATTGGTTGATTTGTGTCATGTGATCTGTATTGTTTGGTATTTATAGACCTCATGTTGCCATTAGCTATGTTTCCATCCACCTATTTTTATGCGCATTTTGGAATATCGCATAAAAAAAAAAATGCTGGATAGAAACGCCAAGATATGCATAAATTCTAAAAATGTGCATAAAGTTATGCACACAATTGAGTAGGATAAACTTTTTATCCGATAAGAAAAAATGTGCATAAACTATGATGGAAACACATTTGCTGAATAAATCCCACCATGTGCACTGAAAAAATCATGTGACTTTGCGCTATGAGACGGGATAACTTGACTATGTGGACTGATCTCGTTCACAGCATCTATATGTTGTTATGGTCATTCTGAAATGCCTGAGGAAAGTCTGTCCTCAAAGTAGTTCTGTATAATTAATCTTAAATGACTGCATTCCCAAACAGCTGGCATCCAAATGACCGCATTTATTGTGTCTGCTCGCTCCAAGGCGCAAGTAATTTATTATATATGAAAATTATTATATTCAGTGGCTTCTTCTAGTTTTCTTAGAGATATTTAGTGCCAGTTTATAAGGAAGTGACGATTTTGTTCTCTTTGACTCGTTGGATGGAAACGGTGCTTTATTCGCAAATGTTTTATGTGATATTTCAGTTTTGCACATAAATTAAATTCACATCTTTGGATGGAAACATAGTTATTGTCCCTTGTTGAGTATTGTTTTGTGTAACCACCGTTTGTTAGTTTGTTCATGTTTTAGTTTGTGTTTTGCCATGCCAAGCCAAGTCTTTGTTTATTATGTATTTGCTCACTATTGGATATCATTAAACTGCACTTGGGTTTCGTTTCAACTCGCTTCAGTGGACTATGGTACCGAGTGTTCTCCAAGTTGACACCATGTAGTGTTTCCGGCAGCCGATCACTGGCTCAGCTAGTCTTCTGTCACGGATATCAAGTAAATGAGACAATCGCTCTTTTGAGTCACCTTTTATAGAATTAAAGCAAGTAAAGTGGTCATCGGATGCATTTGGGGTGTGTAATACACAAGTGGGAGAAGGGCTTTCGAGAAGGGGTTCAGACACGTCTGTCTGATCACTTTCCCCTTTTCCTTGTGGTTTGTTGTTTTTATATATTCTACCATTACAGAGGAAAGATCAATATTCACATGAAATACTTTGATTTGTGCAGATTTTTTCTGGATTATATTTTAGATTTTCCAGTGTACTGGTTTGTTTTGATTATACATTCATTGCAAAGATATTGAAAAAACAAACCACCAGCGGGGTCACGTTTGAAGAGGTGGAGACTGACGATTATCAGTGAAACAGGGTTTTGATGACCTTTGCTTTCAATTAGCTAGTATTATCAGATTTATTTCTATAACTTTTTAACAACCTTGCAATTGATATAAGAGAAAATCTAGTGCCATTTGGCTAATGCAAGAAACTATTGCGGAACAAAAGAGCAAAAGTTACATTGTTATAAGCCAAAAACAAAAGTGTTATTTGCCTGTTTTTCACCAATAAAGAATTTGATTTCTGGTGTCAGAATTATATGAAAAAGTGGTTTCATTTGTCTTTGTATGTTGTTGTCACGAATCCGGTCTATGAACTTCCGTTCACTCACCACCAGAGGTCACCCAGTCACCACAAGGACTCTCACGCTACACAGACCGTTACACTATACCCTGGACTACATTTCCCATCATCCATTACACTGATTGCACACACACCTGAATACACTGATTACACAGACACACAGCTGAATCCCATCAGACACGCTTTATAAGCCTTGGACTTCCTCTTCCAAGGCTTATGTAACAGTACTGTTAAGGGCACGTAAAACAGCAAGACCTGGGCTTCAGCAATTGATGGTGAGTTGGCTGGGTTCTCTCTGGAAAGTTGTTTTTTTTAGAAATTATATTTTCTGATGCGGTGCCTCCAAAAATGTGTCAACTATACACAAAGAAAATAGTTTGTGTACTCTGTTACTCTTGATTAAATAAAATAAATTTCCCTATTATGGGCTGTTTTCTTTATAAACCACACTGTAATCAAGTTACTAAATGACAATATACAGTGAAATAAATACAAAAGTAGTAACAAAGAATTGTTTTTTTTTACCAAACAAAAATCTAAAATTTAAACAAACATAAGATAACCCCTTTTTTTCAATAATGCAAGTAAATTATAGAATGAACACAGAGAAAGAAGAAAAAACTGCAGACTCAAGTGGATAATACCAGTTATTAGTTAGTGGCAGTTGTATACATCTATGAATCCAAAACTGTAACTTAAATCACAGTCACCCTTATACGTCCTTAAATGTTCCTAAACCAAGCGCTTGGATTTCATTGGGGCCCTTATTCGGTGGTGCACATAATGGCGTCACACTTGGATGACGCAGTTTTTTTTTCAAACTGGTTACTCACTCAGTTACAGCGAAACTCTGCAAGTCACGCAGAGAAGCAATTTCGTGAAGCTTTGATGCTCTTCTCCTCAATAGGCACAGGAAAACAGTCCAACGCTGAAATGAGTGATGCGTCACATACCACAAAATGGCCGACGAGTCCCCCGCACAAAGGCCTGCGCTCTCTCTCCTTCAACACACTGAACAGTCCACTTTTGGCATATAACCGCCTGAAAACACTCCAGTGCGGTCCGTGACTCCTCTGGGTCTCCAAAAAAAACAAAAGAACAACGCCACAGTCTGTTCAGACATATGACAGCTGCTACGATGAACAGAGTAGACCTAATGCATTAGTGCTTCAACACACGGAAAAACCTTCCCTTTATCAAATATATACATATATATTACCTGTATGTGATCTAGGACACAAACACTGTCGCTAGATAAACTTTGACAGCATTTTATTAATTTGTTTCTGTCTTACTCCGTCAATCAGTTTGCTAATCTCCGTCTGTTCTGTTTTCCCAACCTCACGTTAGTCGCTCCTCCCTCCTACTCATTCCGATTGGTTGAAAGTGGACACACCAAAAACCCCGTGAAACATCTCATTGGGTAGCATTTGAAATACCTCGGAATACACTGTACATAATATATTCAAAATGCCATGTATGTACACACAATATTGAAATACAAAAAAATAAATAAATAAATAAATGTGTACAAATATTCACAGGGTTACACTTATAAAGCGTGTCTGATGGGATTCCTTCCGTAACAGAGAAAGCGTTCAGCTCCATCTGCAAAGCTTTATTCAGAGACGTGGTCGTTAAACAGGCAAGTTTCTGACAATGGAAAACAGGTATATAGAGGGCAAGAGAAGTATCCTAAACAGGCGTGGTCGATTGTCGGCTAACAATATCCAGAGGGCTTAGACAAAAGAGGTAATCTGTAAACATGAGCAATAGTCCGGGCTGGGGCAAACGGTATCCAAATGGCAAGGCAAAGGGTAAATCTAAGATACACAGGCAAGAATCAAAAACACAGGAAAACAGGCAAGACTATGACTTCAACTAGATTAGGAAAACTTAAGACAGGCTCCGTAGAGTAGCTATCACAGTGACCGATACTAAACAATCCTCGGCGATCTGGAAGAGGAAGTCCAAGGCTTATAAAGCGTGTCTGATGGGATTCAGCTGTGGGTCTGTGTAATCAGTCCATTCAGGTGTGTGCAATCAGTGTAATGGATGATGGGAAATGTAGTCCAGGGTATAGTGTAACAGTCTGTGTAGTGTGAGAGTCCTTGTGGTGACTGGGTGACCTCTGGTGGTGAGTGAACGGAAGTTCATAGACTGGATTCGTGACAGTTGTATGGTTCAGGAGTTATAAAAATCTGTGTTTTTTGCCACTCGCAATGACATCACTTCAAGATGGCCGCCAAACGAACCCCATCGGACATTAGTTGACCTCGGTAACATCAAAAATTCTTAACTAGACACCATTAGGGTTCCAAAAAACCAGGTTACAAAAACTTCCAAGTGGGTGCATGGGAACCTATTCTTCCTGCTGTACTAAAATATTTCCAAAAATTCTATCAGTTGACACAAAGAGACTCAATACAAAATCCAGTCAGGGAATAGATTTAAATTTGAGATGGATTCCTGTGTTCCCTTCCAAGGGAACTTCGAACTGAGTCCACTATGGGTCACTATAGGGAACGCCTTCAGCGTGACCGGTGTCTGAAGCATACATCTAAACATGACAATAACACTGGCCGGCGACAGCCTATGACGTCATTACCCGGCGCCACCACAGTATAAAAGGGCGCCGGGAGAACACGTCATCCTCTTCTTCGTCTTCAGGACTGTTTTGTTTGAAGCGTGCATTCCGGTAAGAACGATCTTTTCTTCTTTACCATGACGAGCACTAGTAAGGCGTTTAAGAAGTGTGTGGATCCATGTCCTCGTTATTTGAAATCTGATGACACACACGATCTTTGCGTCTTCTGTTTGGGTGAAGAGCACGCACGCAATGTCCTCGAGGGGGCAGTCTGCGTGCATTGTGAGCGTTTTCCAATGAAAAAGCTCTGCTCTCATTTGTCTCTATTTTTGAGGAAAGAGGGACAACCATCAGCCCCCTGCGGTTCAGGACCCTCCGCTGCTGAGGCATGGAGGAAAATGAACTTGTGGGGATCCCAGGTGGATCTGGCTGATGAGTTGAAAAAGGGTCTTTCCCTTTCACGCTCATCAGTTACGGATGAGAGTGAGTTGCTGGACGACGATGCTATTTCTCTTACATTGTCTGATCTAGCGGCTAGTGCTCTGCTGGCTCCAAGCCAGGAAGAGCAGGAGATGTCAGATGGGGACGAAGAAGTTGAGACTGAGTCCTCTCATTCCTCCTGCCCTGCGTACGCTGAGTTGCTTGAGGTTATGGAAGGCGCCATGACGAGACTTGACTTGCCTTGGAAATGGGTCAAGAGAGTAGCGCCTCGAGGCTGCCTCGATGAGCGTCATCTTTCTGACCATACTCCTCAAGCTCAAGTGAACCTTCCATTTCTTCCTGATCTCCATGTAGAGATCGAGAAGGCTTGGAAAAATCAGTTTTCATCCCGCATCCATAGGTTTCAGCATACTAGTTATGCCAATATTGAAGGGATGCGTGAGAACGGTTATGAGAAGATGCCTCCTATTGAAGAGTCGCTGGCCTGCTATCCCTCTGTGGGTGAGACATCTTCTCTTAAGGCTCCCTCTCTGCCATCCAAACCCCTTCAGGATACATCTCATTTGAATGGCAGGGCGTACGCAGCAGCAGGTCAGGCTGCAACTTCATTGCACACCATGGCGGTGCTTCAGGCTTATCAGGCTGACCTGTTGAAAGACCTGGATAAAGCCCAGGGTCTATCCCCTGATGAGATGGCTGAGTTGCGTCGCACCACAGATCTCACTCTCCGTGCTACTAAGCAGACCGCCACTGCCATTGGCAGATCTATGGCGGCTATAGTGGTTACGAAGAGGCATCTCTGGGTGAACCTGGTGGATATCGGGACGAAAAAGAAGGGCTTTCTCCTTGATGCGCCGGTTTCCCCTTCTGAGCTTTTCGACACTTCCGTCGAGAAGTTTAAGGAGGCCAAGACGCACTCGGCTGCCTTTTAACCCTCTGGGGTCAACAAACGCGCCGGCGCGTTTTGTTGCGTTTTTTTTTTTTTAAAAGCACCTAAAGGAACTTAAATTTCTCCATAAGTTTTAATCGTACAGATAAGAGCAATACATCAATCGAACCTGTAAAGGGTCTACTTTTGTGTATACACACATAATAACAACAAAACTTTGTGCTTTTATAAAATAAAGAAAACAAACAGGGTGCACTGTCTGCCACCTTGGTCTGTGTGATCTTCATTTAGAAACGTGTCATTAAAATGAACTAAAACTCGGCAAATACTCGACAAAGAGACATGAGAGATATATCTATAGAAAGCTTG
Source organism: Spinibarbus caldwelli (assembly GCA_039654775.1). Taxonomy (NCBI): domain Eukaryota; kingdom Metazoa; phylum Chordata; class Actinopteri; order Cypriniformes; family Cyprinidae; genus Spinibarbus; species Spinibarbus caldwelli. The sequence goes on along the minus strand of CM077222.1, from coordinate 2,790,792 downwards.
ACGTCTATTTTTAAACTAAGCAAGTCTTATCGAAAAACAAATGTTCTGTGTTAAAGTAATCCATATGAAACCAACGCGATGTCCAGTCTTTCACGTCTCCCTTTATTATCTCTAATGCGATCATACCCACTCGCTGAGCGTGCTGTTGATATTATAATCGTCCACGAGAGATGCGTGGCGTGTAAACGCCCACATCACAGCAAACAAAGCAGCGAGATTTTACCTCAAGTTCATCTCGGCTAATGTTCGCTTCTGGAAGAATACGTGCTGAGAGGAATAAGACAGAATTCACCTCAAGAAGACCAGAGTAATAAGCTTTGGATCACCTCAGAAAAGAAGAACGCGGCGGCTTGATCCAGCGCAGTCTTTTTTTATTAACATACTTGTATTAGTTGTCACATAACTTGTACACATTTTACTAGTTAGACATTTTCCAAACTATAATTCCTGACTAAATGTATAATCAAGTGAATTATGAAGTTTCATTCACTGCATCTAAATGTCTCACGATGCCAGGATGTTTGTTGTTTTTTTTTTTAAATAGACAGCAATACGATATAAAAGTAATGAGTTCTAATGTTAATAGCCATTACAGTAAGAATGATTAGACAAAACTTTACTGTGATAGGCTATATGCCTACTCTGCTCACAAATATAGCCATATGTTTATAACTATAGTTGTTGTATTTATAGGCCCTACAAACAAAGCATGCTTGTGTTAATGACTGTAACTAAGCTTCTGTTCGGGAATATCGGCTCTGGTGTAAATGTTTTGAATGTGTTATACCCCGTCATTGGTGTTTGTGATCATCTCAGGTGTAAATGTATCAAGTAAGCTGTAAATATCACTGGTAAGTGACCCATCGACGACATAAGCGCATCCATTCTTGTCAGTGATGCAATTTATCAGCTATGCATATTCTGGTAATTGCTATAACAATTGTTTCAATTTTCGTTTAGGACTGTGGCTGCAACATTGGCATAATTGCACAAGAAAGGCACACGCGTGTCGTTCAGTCTTGTTCACTGGAAAATCATACTGAGTAAGTGCACAGTATAGTGCATAGTAATTGTACTTTTTATTATGCCTGTATGGTAATATTATTTGTGGTTATTAGTGTTAAAATATAGTTTCTTTGTTGGCATGGTTTTCTCATCAAGTAGGCCTATGCATATACTAAGGTACTGTGAAAAATAAATGCTAACAAGTGTTTATAACATTCTTTTAGGACTGTGAATTCACCACTCTTGCCTTCACCTTCATCTCACACAGGAAAGGGACTCAGGTCTCGTTCAGTTTTCATCTCCATTCAGAATCTTACAGAGTCAGTGTGCATTCACTATTTTACAGATGTTCGTTTAATTTGATTTATTTACTGTATGGTAATATATGTGTGCTATGTGGTAATTGTGTTCTCATTTTTTTTTTTTTTCTATAAATTAGTACTAGTATCAGTGACCATCACAATAATGTAGTTTATTTTTGTAAACAGCATGCTTACTTTTTTATTTCAGATGTGAGAATAACAGTGCAAAAGAACCTGTTGCAAAGAGAGCCAATGCAAATAAGCAGCCCACTCAGTCATGGAAAACACAGACTCTGAGATTCCTGCCCGCACAGGAACCTGGACCATAGCTAAGACCAAATGAGGCACACACTCCCATGAGTCTCTTCCCCAAAAATAAATAAATACATACATACATACATACATGCATACATACACACACACACACACACATATATATATATATACTACCAGTCAAAGGTTTTTGGACAGTAAGATTTTTAATGTTTTTGTAAAGAATTCTCTTATGCTCATCAAGCCTGCATTTATTTGATCCAAAATACATAGTTGTATTTGCTAAAGCAGTAATATTGTGAAATAGTTAAAATAACTGCTTTCTGTTTGAATATATTTTAAAATGTAATTTATTCCTGTGGTCAAAGCTAAATTTTCAGCATCATTAGTCCAGTCTTACTCCAAGTGTAATAATATACACTATACAATTCAAAAGCTTGGAGTCAGTATACATAGAAATTAAAACTCTTATTTAGCACACAAGTGATGGTAAAGACATTTATCATGTTACAAATGACGCTGTTCTTCTGAACTTTCTATTCATGAAAAAAACTGAAATTCTTCACAGCTCTTTTCAACAACAATAATAATAATAATAATAATAATAATAAATGTTTTTTGAGCAGCAAATCAGAATATTAGAATGATTTCTGAAGGATCATGTTGATTTTTCCTAATAAACTGTTTAACTGCATTTGCAAGTGAATCTTATTTGAAGTTATTTTGTGTGATAGCTAAATATATTCTAAATAAACTACAAACAAAAAATATATACATTTATTTTGTCCTCTCATTCTTTCTTGTAACTCTTCCCTCTCAGTCACATACTTGACTGAATGGCTCATTATGCGGGCCTTTGTCTTCTCAGGTGTGAATCACAGCATTAATAATGATGGTTCACGCCTTCTCGCATAGACCCTTTCTACTCAAAAAGTGTCTTAGAAAATTTAAATCAATATATTGTTTTCTATGAGCGAGTAAAAAAGATGATTTTCACATAATTTTGAAGCAAAAACTCTAGGCCACAAGATCCAGTTCTCAAAAGTCTTGTGAACAAATGTTTTTTTTTTGTTTTTTTTTAATGGCCTTATTTCAGTGACTTCAAAATTTTAGTTTTTCACTAACCACGCATAAACATTGTATATACATGCTCCTCACATATTAGACGGGCACAGAAGACTAGTGTCGTGACTCGCACCCTCTCCCCCGTCTTCGGGTAGGTCTCAAAGGAGGCGTGAGTCAAAAGGTAACCGGAAAGATTTGAGGGAGGTGATCCAGACGAGGCGTTCTCAGCGCTCTTGTCCGGACCAGGGTAAAACCTGAGCCATTTTCTCACCTCCCTCCGAGAGTATTAACATCTGCTCTTATCTTCCTCCCCTTAATTCCCCTAAAAGCCACCCACCTGACCGAGGTTAGGTAGGGGCCTCCTGCTCTCGCATTTCAGTCTTCATGCTGGACCTATGATGTCTTTGGTTAGTTTCTATGTCTCATAGAACTACCTACTGATGGTCCGGCCCCAAGCACTCTTCGGACTTCGCCTTCAGATTATATCTGTGAGCTTGAGTCATGCGCGGGAGCTGTGGTTGGTGAGTACGATCCATTCTCTAACTAGATTTCTCCGCAGCGCTACTGGGACCTGTTTCTGTTTTTCTGACTTTGCTTTAGGGTTAGGACCTCTGCGAGCACCTCCCCTGCTGAAGTCAGAACCTCTCGCTGTTTCTGTTTGTGGTGATGTTTTCACCATCGGCACTGGATCCAGGTTGGATGTTAGCCCTACGTCTCCGGCTTCGTGCCTACTGGACCACGCAGCCAAGTCGGTGGGCCTCTGCGAGAGCCTCCTTAGTCCATCAGGTCCACAGTATAACGCTGCAACCTCAGGAACCGCGGGTCCTCTGTTCGGGTCGAGCATTTTTCGGAGAATAATGCTTCGTGATGTGCTCCCTGATGTCCTGACTAGGTGTTTGCTTCGAGAAGCTGCCCCGGCCAGGACGCGGTACTCATATCTCGCCCCGAGCGGTCTCTTGAGACTTGAGTCATCCTCTCAACCATCATGCACGTTCTATGAACTAGAGCTCTTCTCGCTGAGGCGTTGGGTGGCTTAACACACAGTAGTTCCACTCTGCAGTCCGACAGACGGTCAGGCCCTCGAGACCTCCCTGTCACACTGCCCTTACGGTTGAATCGGTGAATCGCACCTCTGCGGAGTGGGCTTGAATACACTGCGTTTCTATGGAAACCCTTCCTGAGTGCTGTGGCTCCGAGGAGTAGTAGCTCTTCGTGCATGAATGGGTTATTGGGTCCCGTTGTTTCTACAGGACCTCTTTGGTCTGGTTAAACAGGACACACGCTCTCTATCGAGATGGAGAGCATGAGACTGCATCGGTTGAAGATGGTCTCTCACTGGGCCCTGCTAGACTGTCTCTTCTGATCTAGCACTGCCTTCTGGTCGATCTTATGGTCTATCGTTTCCAGTTTGTGCTTGAGGACCCGCCTCAGCTTGAGAGCCAAGAGCGTTGCTCCCGAGAGCTCCATATGCAACAATACTGAGTTGTTAGGCCCATCCTTGTCGCCTCCTTGGTCAGTTGCCTCTATGCTGGGACCTCGTGGTCCCCCGTTGAAGTGTGTGATCCCCTTTAACCTCTTGTCTAGACGATATTTGTCCTCTCTCCTCCAGGCCAGCACGGGCTGCCCCTTCTAACCCCTGGTTATCCGATGTTCTTCATGAGCATCAGACCGAACTCAAGGCAGCAGAGAGAAAATGGTGCAAATCAAAAGATCCATCAGACCTGAGCAGTGTTCGAATTGAGGGGGGGCTGGGGGGGTCCCGGACCTCCCATTAGCATTAAGGTCCCCTGGTTTTTCAATTAAACTATAATACTTAAAATGAAGTTTCGATTGCTGAACTAAATTTAGACCTGCTTATGTTACATAAGCGTTGCTCATTATAACCAATCACACATGATTCTATTGAGCTTAGTAATGCAGTAGCCAATCAGAGGCGTTCAGATTAGTCATCACTGAAACTCCAAAGTTTTGTTCAGACTGAAACTCGCGAATTCCCTCATCATAAGCAACAAAGTGCAGATGTACGTACGATGTAAGTTAGACATTCATTTATCATACAGTGTATGAACAGCTTCATTGATTAGAAGAGGAGTTATGAGTGCTTAAACACTAGCTAGACTGACTGTTCTCAAAGTGTGTTCTTTCACTGTTCTTTCAGTATAATAAAATACATTTAGAATGCTCCCAAAATTCAAGATATGGGGGCAGAAAATGTATATATTTATATAATGTCATATAGTTGATCAATATCACAGCAAATATCACAAATGTGATATTGATTTTATGCAACAGTTCAATAAACAAAGTTAATATTAAGGGACTTAATATTAACAAAAATTTCCAAACACAGCCACAGCACTGTTTCACGTCTCTGAAAAACATGACAGTGTTTCATTCCTGAATGAATAAACCATTTAAATGATTCAGTTCAATCACAATGACTCACTTATTACCAGTGACTTGCTGCCACCGACTGGCGGTTTTAATTTCACATTTTAAAGTACCTTTTTATCTATATTTTTTTTAAATCATTTCAAATATCAGTAGCCTATTCAACGTTTTAAGATTAAAATATCAAAACATTATTTATGCATTTGTGACTAAATGCCACTTCAGATGCAGCTTCTGTGTTTCCTCTGCATTGCATGAATTTTGTTGATAATGATTTTATTTGTTGGGTGACAGCCCTAAATGTCTTATTATTGTAATTGACTTTATTGATTAAATGTAAGAATTTAACACACTTCTAGAAGAAAAAAAAAAAAAAAGGCTTTACAAAGGTAAAAATGCCCATAAAGGGTAAAAATCATTTTAAACTTGTTGGAAAAGATTATTTTCTGTCACTGCTGTGAACTGACCACAACACAGAATCAGCTGTCCATGGCAGTTCTGCAGCGCAACACACTCACACTCGTCTAATTATCAATCGTTATCAATAAAATCCTGGAAAATATAGAGAGATCATTTTTTGTCAACATCGCACACCCCTAGGCTAGATATTTAATACTACTTTGCTTAGTGATTGTTTGGTACACCTAATTCACTGATCATCGTAAAATAATATTTTATCTTCGAATTAGGTTTTCTCAATGATAATGAGGACAAGACAAAAAATATGCATCATGTATATAAAGTTTTATTATTTTATATATATATATATATATATATATTTATTTATTTTTTTTTGCAAAGGGGGGGGGTTATTTGAACAATGCCTAAATCTTGGTATTACAAGCACTTCCTGTGTCTGTTTGCCTCTTTAAAGGGGTCATCGGATACCCATTTTCCACAAGTTGATATGATTATTTAGGGTCTTAATGAAAAGTCTATACTTTGGTTAAAATTTCTCAATGGATGTGTAAAAAAACATCCTTTTTACCCTGTCAAAATCAGTTGTTTTCACTACGCGGTTCTAGTCCATGTTTCTTTAAATGCTGATGAGCTCTGCTGACCCCACCCCTCTCTTCTGGAGTGACAAGCTGTTCTCATGATACTGTTTACTTTAGCCACGAAACTAGCTAACTAGCACGTTATTAGGAAAGGCGATTTGCAAAGATTCATTAAAAAAAACTTTTATTCTCACTTCTGTAGGTGAGCCTGGATCACGAATGATTCGCGCGAGCATAGATGCATTTAGGTAGATCGGGATCTGCGCATTCACTTCAAAGTGAAAGTAACGTTAATCCTCTGCATCTTCAGCAGCTCAGATGTTGGGGGTAAATGACGACTGCTATGTTCATTATTGCATCCAATAACAAAACATCTCAATCACTTAATCAGAGACGTTCTTGTCTTCCACTGCACTGGAGTCGACACAATGGCGGACTGATGACAGCTCACTCAGGGCGGTCTAATGTAAGACACCAGGGGGCTGTTTCATAAAACTATTTTACCAAATAAGCCAGGCTCATTTCAGTTAGTCTGACTTATTTTCACTTGATTTGGTTTCCGAAAGCAAAATTACCATAGCTCAAGCTCAGTCACTGTGGCAACTTATGCTGGGAAACTAACCTGGTCAGGAGCAGGCTAACTGTCAGGCTAAGCTGAGCTCCTCTAGCACTGACCAATAGGAACGCATTGATATTACTGCTGACTCTCTTACATACAATTATTTGACTTTATTATTAGTCCAAAAATAAAAGTATACAGAAAATGCAACTTAAATAAATCAAATAAATAAAAACTATAGGCTACAATCAACTGTATTGTGCCCAAAATGTAATGACCATTTTTAAGATATATGGAAACATTTTAATTAGTTGCTACTTGCGCATTCAGTTGATCAGCAGTTTCTGGCCATGCAGCCTTTCTCTCGGGTCTTATGACAGCTGTACCTTTTATGGTTATTAGTAGAACATTAAAACATTACAATCTAAAATTACTCTAAAGCATTAAAAACAATAAATTAAAAGTTAAAATCACTGAATTAAAAGTGAAAATAAATAATAGAAATCAGACTACATTTTAACTGATAAGAGGAGTACACATTAATTAGGGCTGTAGCCAGCTTACATTTGATTTACAGTTACTAAATCAAAGTGTATCATAAAAATACACTTATATGTAGGATTAAAATTCTACATTGTCACATCTAATGTCCAACAAGAAATATTTTAGCAGGATGTATATTTTACTCAGATTTATTGCATAATAATTCTATTCTGCTCCGTCTGTAGCATGCATGCGCGCAGCAGCGCTTGTTCACTCACGTAAGCCTCGCTCACTCCAGAAAATTGGATATATTTGCATGACTTTTCTAACATTTACAGATGAAAAATATACCTGTGACGTGTCAGTTAAGCACTGAGGAAAACACACACACACGTCTCAAATGCATTAAACAGTACAAATATTCGCTGTTTGCCATGGTGATTCGATTTGATCCGTGATCGACATTAAGGGCTGCTTAAGAATAAGCTGCACATCAATTATCCTGACTCATTAAACCTGGACCGAATTAGTGAGATTGCGTGAACTTAAATTGACGTTTATGAAACCGCTTTAGTCCCGATTGATTTGTTAGATTATTTCAAGTCAGGTTTTGGGCTTTAATCCCTGCTTTTCTTAGCGTCTTTTATGAAACAGCCCCCCGTCCAGTCTGTGCTGAAACGCTAGTGTCAATCAACTATAGTGGGAGGGGCTTGTACAGAACTACGTCATTCTGACAGGAACCTCAGAACAGCCTGATTTGAGAAAGGGAATTTTAAAATAGGGATTTTAAAAAAAATTACTGGGTGGATTTTTATCATTATAGGGTGGATGTGTACACACACTTCCAACACACATTTATGTTCAAACAACTTGAAAAGTGAATTTTGCATCCGATGACCCCTTTAAGAAGAATCACTTTATGTATTCCCCAATTGTAAGTCACTTTGGATAAAAGCGTCTGCAAAATGACTAAATGTAAATATATTTTTTGTCAATATCGGACGCCCCTAATATATTTAACGTTTTGTTTAGAAAAAAAATTAAATATGAGAAGTGCCCTTTTTTCTACTTGAGCCCCTGCCTCTCAAAATGTCTGTGCACGTCCCTGCTGCTCTGTCTTCTCTGTCTGTGTGTTGTCAGTTTTCTCTTTGCTCTGCCTCTGCGACGTATTTTTCACTGCGTGAGAACATAAGTGTAATGTGAGAGCGGCATTGTTTGTCGGTCATGGCAACAGTAACTAAGGAGGGCGGGTCTTCGTGAACTGTCAACTGGGGGGTTTAAAATGGTTTCACCAAACGGCCACAGAAGTCACTTACTAAATTTGGTTGGTGCTTTTATCCAAAAGTTCACATGTTATAGTGTTACAGTTCACATGTTAAAGTGCCCCTATTATGGGTTATGAAAGGCTCATATTTTGGTTTTGGGAGTCCCCAAGAACAGGCTGACATACATGCAAGGTCAAAAAACACTTTCATTGTCTTATAATATGCATTTATTTTTACCTTATTTGCTCAACGACTCCCAAACGATTCGCTCAACGATTCATTTTTCCAAACCCCTCCTTTGCGTGACGCTAATCTGCGGTGATTGGTTGATTGGTCTCATTTTAGTTTCATCATGCCTGCAATGCCTGATAAAGCAGTGTTTGTGATGGCAGTGCTTCTTTGTGTACAGCGTTATCTATTTTTACCGCTCAAAAGGCGGCATCTAGTGGCAAAGAATGAATTTGCATTTTCATTCAGACCAACACGAAAAGACCAACAAGTGGGTGGGCAGTATGCTAATGTCAACATAAAACGGCTTGGGATTCGTTTTAAAAACGACTCGTTTCAATGATTCAGAGTCGACTCTTTTTCTTTTGAGAGACAATAACTTTATACACGTGCACTTTCAGATTTAAAACTTGGCAGGGTATTTTCATTCACTTACAGCTGTTACACACTGCATGAAAGCTCATTTTCAAAAATCCATAATAGGGGCACTTTAAAGGGTCCTCTTATGCTGTTTTACTAAGTCTTGATTTAGTTTTTGGTGTATACAAGAGGGTTTCATGCTTGGCTGTTCCAACAACGCTATATATATATATATATATATATTATTTATTTATTTATTTATTTATTTTTTTTTTTAAACATTTTACGTTATTGCAGTCACTCTAAAACAGCCTGTTTAATTCCTGTTTCGGTGAAGCCCCTCCTTCTGAACAGGAAATGTCCCCTGATTGGTTTAGCTGGCCCAGGGTGTTGTGATTAGCATTCCGGAAATGCCACGCCCCTTACTATAACTATAATATTAACGATGGCAGCAATTTTGCCCAATTCAGACACAGAATCGGATATCCGATCAGAGAAAACACATGAAGTGAACAGGTGTAAACAAAGAATGTTTACAAACAAGAGGATCCTGCAGAACCATTGAAAGTACAGATTTTACAGGACATATTCCATGAGCAGGAATTATTTAAATGATTGGCACTGTGACACGGCTGTTGTACTCTGAACGAGCCCTTTATTGTTGTTTTCTGTTAAAGAGAATATCTCTTTTTAAAGTGGAGTTTGAGCTTTGTAAACTTTCAGATCTAAATGTTCAAACAGCAACACGCTAACTAAAGTTGAATAAGCATAATAGGAACCTCTTAAGGGTTATGTCTGCTTTGGATTTGTCACTGATTGACATTTTTAAACTCTACAATATGTTTTAGTGTCAGACATTTCTAAATCGCAATATAACTACTGAAAAAGGAGAAAATATCTTGGATCATTGTGAAATTAGTCACCCATATTTCAAATATTCTGTCCAAAGTGATCAAATAAGTGTTTATCAGAATCAGAATCAGAATGAGCTTTATTGCCAAGTATTGCAAGTAATACACATAAATCAGATTCAGTTTTATACATAACTAGAACAAACTTTGAATTGACCAGTCAGCATGCTGCACCAAAACGTATCAGTTTTAAAATGAAAATTATAACAGTAAACTAATACTGTAATATATTTAACAGTAATGCAATATTTTAATTAATAATTGTTGTAATTCTCCCTGTTATGTTGATTTGTGTATTAATAGCAGACTTCATCCTCTTCTACTGCCACACAGATCACATTTTACAGAAAATGTCATTATGATTTAGGCCTAATGAGACAGAAAAAGAAAAACTTTTTATTGTATGTGATCAGTGTTGGAGCTGGGCTTTGCAAGAAAGTAATTCTCTAGTAAAAGGATTGGGTGTGTTAGACTGTAAAAGCATTATTGATTCTGACTGTATAGTTTATGGCTAGACAACCAAAAGTCAAGTACATACAGTATTAGACAGTTCAACCTACTGATTACGAATGGCCAAAAATTGAACCAATTACTCAAGTAGTCGCATGGTGTATTGTGTCATATACACTTTTGCCACTTCTTTATCAGCGAGATTCAGTTTTTGCACTTGAAAAACAAGCTGATGGTTGCCTCCAGAGAGATCTGCAAAAGGCTGGCATTTGTGCTTCTTGCTGAATGATATTAAATGACCAGGACAAAATCTTGTTTTTAGAGAACAGTTTATTAATTCATTGGAACAGAAGCAAAGTAATACATATTTTAATCAGCAGTAATCACGTCTGTGTTATGGTTGATGGGACTATTAATGATCAGCTCTTTATTGCTTATGAAGGTCAAACAATGAAGAAATGGACTGAAAATGCAGAAACATTTTAACATCAGCTAATAATAAAGAGAAATAAAGTCCAAACATGACTATAATGCCACACATCCCGCATCACCAGAGACAATCTGCCGTTTCACTGGAGCATACAAAAAAAAACCATGAATAATTTACAATAAGACCAAAATCCATTTAGAAAACAGACTAAACTGTAATTTCTTGATGCGTATTTGTGCCTGGAATCATTTAGCCTCAGTGACTGCACGAATCTGCTCCAGCAGTTTCCCGATGTTGTTTGAGATGTTTTTTCCAGCGACCCCCATAACTTCAGTGATCATCTCAGCACTGTAAGGACCTTTTAAGATGCCATATTTCTTCCTCCAATCACCAGGCTTATCTGATGGAACAGTAATACACATAAATCATCAGGGTTTTTAGTAATTTCCAGGTCTGGATAAGTGGAAAAAAGAAAACGCAGTATTCAGAGTAATATGAATATGAAATTTCTAAAAAGAAAGAAAAACAGAATGAATGAATCAGTAAATAAATAAATAATATGGATAATTAGTGTGAGAGTGTAATCCCATAAAAGCGCCGCTATGGGAGTGGAATGTTCTGAGGATGATCTATTGAATGTGCACAAATTAACTAACACAGACATGGCCAGATCATTTCCATAACAAAACAATCTACCAAGATCAGCGCGAACTGAAAAATATAGCCGCAAGCGGCGATCATTGGGGTCCAAGCACAAATGCCTTGTGTAGAGGGGACAGTTATGTTACAATGGTCATGTCTCTTTTCAAACGTAATATGAGTATTTAAGTGTCTTTCTATGGAAGTATTATTTTATGTACCATATTACAATAGATAAATGATATTGTCTCTTCATTTAACTGGACCGCAATTTATGCAATCATGTCTGACAACTTGACAAATGTTTTCTGAATTTAGGATATATAAAAATGAAGGTATTTTTGAGATTATAGATTTTTTTTTAGAATCTGATTAGGCTTAGATTCTTTTAGTCTTTATTAAACTTTATGAAGCTATAATGAATGATATGCATAGTTAATCTATTGAACCATTTACACAGAACTATGTGATCTAAAATAATTTGTTGTCTTGTGTCTCCCTCAGGTGGACAACATTAGTTTTATGGCCTTCATCTCTCATTTACATGGATGTAAATGGCTGACATTTTGTAAATTGCTTTAAGCACCCAGGACATCAGAAAGTCATGAAGGTTGGCATGTTTACTGGTTGGCATGAAGGCAGCAATATGCAGGCTACTGCAATAAAAAGAGGCAACTTTTCATTTTAACTGGTGTGCAAAAGGCCATGTTTAATTTAAATGTATTTCATTATAATAGTTCTATATGGTCCAATCAGGGTGTGTGTGCACCCAAGTAGTGGGGGAGATTTGGGACTATCTTGCCAAATTTGGTTTCTAGGATTTACGGTTTTGGCTGGCCAGACACTTTTAGGACAGACAAAGAATAATAAGAAAATCTGTACAAATACAATAGGGTTTAGGGAAATTCCACCACCTTTGGTGCTTGGACCCCTAATAATGTGGCTTAGCAAATGGTATGCTCGGATAACGTCTTCCTCTGGCATTACAAACAAGTGCGATTTGGGTTAGGACATACTTTTTTGGGGCATTAAATAATGGCGGAGTAAAAGTAAACTTTACTAAATGTCTTTACTACAGGCAAGGGTCCGGACCGAGCACGTGCATCCGTGTCACACAATCAAACAAGCAAAAGATCAATGGAGCACGCAATCATTTAGATTTAAACTGTTTAGTAATCGTTCAACACACCTCAACATGAATTCAAGCCGCATATTTCTATTACACAAAACTCTTTGTCTTTCCCATAAGCGTGTCTAATTTAAACTTCACTGAAAGAGCACGCGCCTCTGTCACTCAAGAAATCAAAAGATAAAGGGAGCACGCATTCATTTAATGTAAAATCAAACCATGACTACAATATCAAAAACCAATTTGTCAGAGGTGAATATATGCAGGTTATAAGGCGTTTTAGGCTTCTTCTCATTACCATACCTAGTCAGAATGTAACATACAGGTTAACAGTTTATCAGACATTAAATATGATCTGAAGAATCTACAGAGAAGTCTGGAAATCTGCAGCATTATTCAGCATTTCTGCATTATTCAGGATGACTGGAAGATGTTAACTTGCCTCCACAGTTGACCACATTAAACAGAGGGATGTGAATCACGGTTGGAGCGTTTTGGCCTTTGAACACATAGAAGTCCTTTGGTTTCTTCCCTTCTTCACTGGGAATGTTGACTTCAGGGAAAGGGATCTTTAGTTTCTTGCACGTTTTAGCAGCTTCTCTCACTGTCTGCAATGTAAAAATATAGCAGTAGCACTTAATTAAAAGGCTTAGACAGACATTTTTGTTGGGACTGACGGTATTCACTTAAATCTACCCCTTTACTCTATGTAGCCTATATTTCATCATGCACCAGGCAAGAAACCACCACTGAGATGAATGGGAAACCTGATGGATGGAGGCTCTATCCAGATATTACAGAACTCAAAATAAAATATTTTAAATGTTTTTATCTGTTCAGATGATACACAGCATTTGTAATTATCTGTCAGTGTTTTTGAAGTTCTGTATATTTTAGGCTATGGTGGCAACTAAGAAAGAAGAGTTTAGATATGGGATCAGAACAACATGAGGGTGAGTAAATGGTGATGGAATTTACATTTCTAGGGGATGTATTCTTTTAAATTAACTTTTTTGAGACAATGTGTGCATTATATAGAATTAAATAAGCATATACCGTGAAAGGATCTCCATCGCTGAAATCCAGAGCAATGATGAGGTCAATGTTTCGTTCTTTTCTCAGCACTGAGAAGTAGGGTGAATTGAGCAACAGTCCGGCGTCTATAAAATCTCTCGTCTCTTTTTGCAAAAGAGCGGCTGGCACTGATTCATCTACTCAACCATAGCTTGAAGTGAGTCTAATTATTATTCACAATGAATTTCCAGTTACCAAACGGGTCTGTTCTCACCTGTCATGTTGTGGAGGAAGTTATAATTCCTGCCCCAGATCCTCTGAACAATGCATCTACAAAGATCAATGAAACAAATACACTCTTCAAAATTAGTTTTCTTTAGTTCTTCAGCTCAGTAAATGATTCTTAGGGTCTTATCAGTAACTCCTGGCTGTATAGGGTTGTTAACTATGTGGTTCTTTGCAGATTAAAAAAAATTTCATTACAGGATGTTCAGATTAGCATTATTTAAACTTAGAAAATAAACAGTATTTTGAATTTTTATGGAATGTTATGTATTATCTGTAGGCCCGCTCTGTCCACTCAAATTGACACAATTTCTACTTGCGTACATTAAATAAAAGATTGGATAACCTCTAATTTTTTTAAACTAAGCATGGCTAAAACCAATATCATTATTGTTGGAACCCTGTCACTCATTAGCAGCATTCCTAATGACTTTTCTTGTGAGATAGCTGGTACTCCTATTAGATTATCTTGTAATGTTAAAAATCTAGGTGTTATTTTCGATTCATCTCTCTCCTTTCAAGCTCATATTAACACTGTCACCAAATCCGCATTCTTTCAATTACGTTGCATTGCCAAGCTCCGCCGTTTCATTAATGTTAAAGATGCTGAAAGCATTATCCGTGCTTTTGTCACATCCCGCCTTGATTACTGCAATGCCCTTTTCAGTGGTTTACCTGCCAGTTCCATTTCCAAGTCACAGTATATTCAAAATTCTGCTGCTAGACTACTCACCCACACCAAGCGCTCTGCCCACATCACTCCAATTTTGTTCAATCTCCATTGGCTTCCAGTTGTATATTGTATTAAATACCAAATTCTCCTGTTCACTTTTAAATCGTTGCACAACCTGGCTCCCTGGTATCTCTGTGAACTGCTCCTCCCTTACACCCCAGCTCACTCATTACGCTCCACTGATTCTGGTCTTCTCATTATCTCTCAGTATCGCCTTGCTTCAGTGGCTGGTGGGGGGGGTAGATCATTCAGCGTTGCTGCACCCAAAATATGGAACTCTCTCCCCCGATCTCTCCGCTGCGTCAATAATATTTCTGAATTTAAATCACTTCTCAAAACTCGTCTGTTCTCATCTGTTATCATTTGTAAGTTATCCTACACCTCTTTGTTTTCTGAATGTTATCCTTCTTAATTTGTGTTGTGTTTTCTTATTGTGTTTCATTCTGTTGTTTTCACTTGTGCTAATGTTTGCCATTCTTGTTTATTACACTGGTGTTCTTTTCTAATTTTATCTTTACTGTCAAGCATCCTTGAGCACTGGGAAGGTGCTATATATATATATATATATATATATATATATATATATATATATATATATATATATATATATATATATATAAAACATTAATATTATAGCAGAATTTAATTTTGTTTGCAACATTTACACGCCTTTTCTGTTTAACACTGTAAAGCTGCTTTGACACAATCTGTATTGTATAAAGTGCTATATAAATAAAGGTGACCTGACCTGACTGTTTTTTTGTGCTTATCAGCAGTTTGGCCAACCTGCTTTTCGCCTCCAAAAGGGTCTGCAAAAAGAGGGGGACATACATATTAGTCATTTGTTCCTATTCTTGTTTGTGCATCTACAAGCATAATTTACAATTGGCCAAAACAAAAAAACAGTGGTATTAATGATCCATTTATCCATGAATATCCATTTTTGCAGTTTCATGATTTGATTTTCATAATTGTTTTACTATTTAAAATTCTCTAAAAGCTTTTAAATGGACTATATTACATTTACATATAAATTCACATTATTTAGCAGATACTTTCCAAAGAGACTTACAAATGACAAATGTTAAATACAGATATGATGTGAAATATGGCTTTTTTTTTGAGACAGTAGGGTGGGGCCGATAGACGATGCCATCGTCCATCGCTGATGGCTGACAGACTTTACAATGTTGAGATGGCATCGTTATTACAGAGCTTGGTTTTTTAAAAACACTGTCTTAACGCACTAAGCCATGTTAAGCGTTTTTCACATTAAACGTTTTAGAATGTCCCCTCTGAGACAATGTGCCCCACACTACAGACAGAAATGTAATTAATTTGATGTGAAAACAAGTCTGTGAGAGACAGTCATAATGTACAATGAGTTGTACTATTGTTTACCTTTGTGAACATAAAATAGTAAAAATATTTATTTCTCTAACAAAAAACTCCAGACATATTTCCATCACACCCTTGTTTTTATTGCATCAGTTCAAATGTTATCTACCCTTGCAGTGATGAACAAATGTGATGAATAACTTCTTTTGTCTGTCAGAAATAAAACAAAAATGAACCACCCCTGAGAAATATTCACTGCAGTAAGTGTGACAACTAGCCCCAAATATTCTCCAAATAAATTCTAGCACACTTTAGGAAAAGTTTACCGGTCAGCGTTGTTCTGGAGGACTGATCAAGGGCAGAAGGGTCAGCGTCCACAAGGTTCATGAGCTCCTGGTAACATTCGTCTATAGGTGGGGAGACACATTGACACATTGAACAAACATAAGCACACTGCAAAATGTCTTGAATATACAGTATATACACACTACCAGTCAAAAGTTTTTGAACAGTAAGATTTTTAGGCCTGGTTTCACAGACAGGGCTTAGACTAAGCCAAGATTAGGCCATAGTTCAATTAGGACATTTAAGTCATTTTTATAAACGTGCCATAGAATAAAACATTACTGCTGTGCATTTTGGGACAAAATAAAGGCACTGACATCAGTCAGAGCAAGTTTCTTTCAGTTGAAACAGCTCAGACTTAGATTTTAGTCTGGCATTAGGCTTAAGCCTTGTCTGTGAAACCAGGGGGTTAATGTTTTTTTTTTTTTTAAAGAAATCTCTTCTGCTCACCAAGCCTACATTTATTTGATCCAAAGTACAGCAAAAACAGTAAAAGTTTGAAACATTTTTACTATTTAAAATAACTTTTCTATTTTAATGTATTTTAATATTTAATTTATTCCTGTGATTTCAAAGCGGAATCTTTAGCATCATTACTCCAGTCACATGATCCTTCAGAAATCATTCTAATATTCTGATTTGCTGCTCAAAAAAACATTTATTATTATTATTATTATTATTATTATTTTTCAGGTTTCTTTGATGAATAGAAAGTTCAAAAGAACATCATTTATCTGAAATAGAAATCTTTGATAACATTATAAATGTGTTTATCATCACATTTGATAAATTTAAAGCATCCTTGCTAAATAAAAGTATTAATTTCTAGATTTCTGAAGGATCATGTCACACTGAAGACTGGAGTAATGATGCTGAAAATTCAGCTTTGATAGAAATAAATTACATTTTAAAATGTATTCCTGTGTTTATAAGTTTATTCCTGTGATTTCCTCTGTGTTTCTTCTTGTGGATATATTAAAAGACTTTGTGGATTCTCCTTCTTCATCAAACATGCTTAGCACTACCTGTGACAGATGCGTGTTGATGGAAAATAGCATTTTTAATCTGTACTTACAGACATTTTTCAAGTATTTTGACACGTTGGTATTTTGGTGTTAAATTTAACACCTCCCCTTATTTTCAACCAACTGCTTCTTCTTTTTCATTGTTCTTCTTTTATTGCATGATGAACTATTATTGTATGATGAATTATTATTCCTTTTGAAAGAGTTTGCCAAGAAACCTTGTACGTAAGTTCCTCACTGACCTTCACCGACAGGCTGCTGAGTGCTTCTCGAGGCGTTTCCTCCTTTGGGATCTTTTCATTTTTACAGTGAATAGCAGGTGTTTCCCCACAACCAGAAGCAATCATACGAAACAATATTACATCAGGGGTGGTGATATATTTTTAGCAAGTGATACAGATTCATCCATGGAATGTTAACAGTCTTTAAAACAGATTAGATATGTTAAGACCTTTTTAATATATACAGTCAAACCAAAAATTATTCACACACTAGATATACTTTTTGATATTTTTTTTACTAGTGGGTGCAGGACACTATAGTTAATTTATGTAAGTGAGGATAGCAAAATAAAGTAAACTGTGACATATTATACCTAAAAAATCTTCATACAGTGGACTACCAGTAAAATTGATAAAAATTTGGGACCAAAAATTTGATTTGACACTTTGACCTGACCATGTTTTGTTACATACCTTTCTATCAACTTATCTGACATTATCAAGGGGAATTTGTTCTGACACAGTTTAACTCTTGAGTTCTTGTCATATTTTATTACAGTTTTCTAAACCATAGCAAATAAACTGTCATAATGTGAGAAATGTTGAAGGTGTCTGAATAAACTTTGGTTTTACTGTATTTTTAGATGAGTCTGACACTTAATTTTTCAGCTCGTAGCTTTAACATTTGCTTGGCCACAAATGATAGATCAACAAATATTTGAATACATTGAACTAATCAATAAATAAACATAATAAAATTCTATACCTTGCTCCAGTTTGTCTAATACCGTTTTTATTTCAGGTACTGAAATAGCTGAAAAACAAAATCAAATGAAAATGAAATGACTTTTAAGCAGAATTAAATCTTGAAGTTTTACAATTCAAGTTGTACCTTTTATCCATTTCCAGGTCGCCTCTCCATCAGCTAAAGCACTGCTACACATAGCTGCAGAAAACACAAGATGAAACAAACACAATGTTTCAAATAAATGAAACAAATTTTGTCAGAGAATATTCATGTATTTTGTTCTATTATCTAATTTAGGTCAGCTCAATGTATAGCGTACAATATACACCGAAAGTTGGTATTACAAATAATAAATTAGGCAGTTGTTATATATTCCCAGTGTTTGGACTTTTGTTGAAGTGTTTCGCTGTTCCTACTGTGTCTGTTAGTCACCCTTGTGAGTTCCCTAGACAACTAACCATGCCCTCTTGTTACCTTGTTAAGCTTGTTAGCTGCTGTGGATATATGTGCTGCATTCACGCCCTGTCATAATTATTGTGATTTTGAGATGACAACACAAGATGCTCTACTTGGAGCTGTTTGCACCCTTGGACTCATGCTTGTGTTTGAAGTTCCTTGTTCCATGTGTTTTTGTGGATGTTTATCTGTTTCTCTGTTAAACTACTCTTTTTTTGCCTGCTCTCTCTGCATGTTACAGCAGTCCTGCAACAGAGTTTATTACCTTGCAGGTACAGCATGTCCATTTCAGGCTGGTGTTTTTTCTTTGAGCCATTGTCAAACTGGCTGCCAAAGTTGCAGGTTTCCACAAACGCTCCAGTGAGGGAATAACCTGCTTCATGTGGACTGATCTCAAACCAGGGGTCTGCAGACAGAAAATACCACCATATAACAGCAGACACAAACACATTAAAAATCTGTCTCTTTCGGACAAAAACACAGACCTCCTTCCTCGCGCCTTTTGCATTGCTTGTCGATCACTGCGTAAATGGGATACGGGTCTTCATTGTGCTGGTCCCGCTGATCTGTGAGTGTTTGTTCATCGATCTGAAGAGAACATATTTTTTTTACAGTGTCATGTTGTAGTGGAGACTGCCAGGGCAATCACGACAAAGTTTGATTGATGACATTTGCTCAATATGTCCTGAGTAAAGTTTTGAAAACAAGCTGTAAATGTAAAAATTAAAAGGCACTTGAGGCAACATTTGGGGTTCTTCAGATCTCTACACTGGCAGAACCTTTTAGAAAGCGTGCTTCTCTGAGGAATGATTCCATCCTAAAGAAAAGGCTTTGAGATATATGAAATAATGTGCTGGAGTTTCTTGAGTTTACAACAGGATGTTTGAGGTTCTGCAGACTTCATTAAGAGAAGTGGCACTTTTCTGAGTGCATGTTGAGTAGATTTCATCATATTCGCTCTCATGAATGATACTTTTAACACTGTCTGTAGTGTTATTAAAGTAGTAAATAAAAGCTGTGAATGCTCTGACTTCTTGTAATAATTTTAAAATTTCAAAAAGTCTTTCTCAATTTCTCAACATTTTAAAAATATTTTTTGCATTTTATTGTTAGAATTTTAAAATTCCTTAAAATTTAAAACTGTTCATTGCAATTAATATTATCAGCATAACAGCTGCATGCAGGGCTGCCAAATCTATTAATCATGATTAATCGCATCCAGAATAAATGTTTTTTACATATCTGTGTGTACTGTGTATATTTATATGTACAGTCAGGTCCATAAATATTGGGACATCGACACAATTCTAACATTTTTGGCTTTATACACCACCACAATGGATTTCAAATGAAACGAACAAGATGTGCTTTAACTGCAGACTGTCAGCTTTAATTTGAGGGTATTTACATCCAAATCAGGTGAACGGTGTAGGAATTACAACAGTTTGCATATGTGCCTCCCACTTGTTAAGGGACCAAAAGTAATGGGACAGAATAATAATCATAAATCAAACTTTCACTTTTTAATACTTGGTTGCAAATCCTTTGCAGTCAATTACAGCCTGAAGTCTGGAACGCATAGACATCACCAGACGCTGGGTTTCATCCCTGGTGATGCTCTGCCAGGCCTCTACTGCAACCGTCTTCAGTTCCTGCTTGTTCTTGGGGCATTTTCCCTTCAGTTTTGTCTTCAGCAAGTGAAATGCATGCTCAATCGGATTCAGGTCAGGTGATTGACTTGGCCATTGCATAACAATCCACTTCTTTCCCTTCAAAAACTCTTTGGTTGCTTTTGCAGTATGCTTTGGGTCATTGTCCATCTGCACTGTGAAGCGCCGTCCAATGAGTTCTGAAGCATTTGGCTGAATATGAGCAGATAATATTGCCCGAAACACTTCAGAATTCATCCTGCTGCTTTTGTCAGCAGTCACATCATCAATAAATACAAGAGAACCAGTTCCACTGGCAGCCATACATGCCCACCACCACCATGCTTCACTGATGAGGTGGTATGCTTAGGATCATGAGCAGTTCCTTTCCTTCTCCATACTCTTCTCTTCCCATCACTCTGGTACAAGTTGATCTTGGTCTCATCTGTCCATAGGATGTTGTTCCAGAACTGTGAAGTCGTTTGGCAAACTCTAATCTAGCCTTCCTGTTTTTGAGGCTCACCAATGGTTTACATCTTGTGGTGAACCCTCTGTATTCACTCTGGTGAAGTCTTCTCTTGATTGTTGACTTTGACACACATACACCTGCCTCCTGGAGAGTGTTCTTGATCTGGCCAACTGTTGTGAAGGGTGTTTTCTTCACCAGGGAAAGAATTCTTCGGTCATCCACCACAGTTGTTTTCCGTGGTCTTCCGGGTCTTTTGGTGTTGCTGAGCTCAACGGTGCGTTCCTTCTTTTTAAGAATGTTCCAAACAGTTGTTTTGGCCACGCCTAATGTTTTTGCTATCTCTCTGATGGGTTTGTTTTGTTTTTTCAGCCTAATGATGGCTTGCTTCACTGATAGTGACAGCTCTTAGATCTCATCTTGACAGTTGACAGCAACAGATTCCAAATGCAAATAGCACACTTGAAATGAACTCTGGACCTTTTATCTGCTCATTGTAATTGGGATAAAGAGGGAATAACACACACCTGGCCATGGAACAGCTGAGAAGCCAACTGTCCCATTACTTTTGGTCCCTTAACAAGTGGGAGGCACATATGCAAACTGTTGTAATTCCTACACCGTTCACCTGATTTGGATGTAAATACCCTCAAATTAAAGCTGACAGTCTGCAGTTAAAGCACATCTTGTTCGTTTCATTTGAAATCCATTGTAGTGGTGTATAGAGCCAAAAATGTTAGAATTGTGTCGATGTCCCAATATTTATGGACCTGACTGTATATAGAAATACACACATATATGTATATATTTAAGAAATGTGTGATATATAATATATATCATATATAATAGACATAATAGAAATCATTTAAAAAATATATATACAGAGCCTTGCGAAAGTATTCATACCCGTTAATTTTTTTCACGTTTTGTTATGTTGCTGCCTTATGTTAAACTGCTTTAAATTACTTCTTTTTTCCCACATCAATCTACACTCCATCCATATCTATAGGGTATTGTCAAGAGGAAAATGAGAAACAAGAGACCAAAAAATGCAGATGAGCTGAAGGCCACTGTCAAAGAAACCTGGGCTTCCATACCACCTCAGCAGTGCCACAAACTGATCACCTCCATGCCACGCCGAATTGAGGCAGTAATTAAAGAAAAAGGAGGCCCTACCAAGTATTGAGTACATATACAGTAAATGAACATACTTTCCAGAAGGCCAACAATTCACTAAAAATGTTTTTTATTGGTCTTATGAAGTATTCTAATTTGTTGAGATAGTGAATAGGTGGGTTTTTGTTAAATGTGAGCCAAAATCATCACAATTAAAAGAACCAAAGACTTAACCTACTTCAGTCTGTGTTCATTGAATTTATTTAATACACGAGTTTCACAATTTGAGCTGAATTACTGATATAAATGAACTTTTCCACGACATTCTAATTTATTGAGATGCACCTGTATATATATATATATATATATATATATATATATATACTAATAAATATATACATGTATGTGTGTATATTTATATACACATATAAATATACACAGTACAGGATATATTATGTAAACACAAATGTTTGTTCTGGATGTGATGTGCATGTATGTTTAATATATCTGTTATATATTCCCTGTGTTGGTGTTTGGACTTTTGCTGAAGTGTTTCCCTGTTCCTATTGTTTTTAGCCACGTGGTTGTGTGGGAAAATGAAGTTTAGGATGTCACAGATCACATGGTTATGGCAAAACTAATCTAATCAAGCTCCGGTACAGTGCTTCATTGTGAGATGTTTCGGTACTTTGATGTCTTACGCAATCGGTCTGCACAGTGCCGATGCATCTCGAACAAGCCTAATATTTTATTTGGATCCTAACTGTGGTTCGTTTGCATTATCAAGCAAGGCCATCAGCTGTTTACCCCATTATGAACGCGCAGGAGAAGGCAACAAAATGCATAGCAAAATGTTCTCTTCACTTTTATATTTATATTTTTGAACCTTTGGTTTTGTTTCCAAAGCTTCAGTACATAAGGGCACTTAACGTCTGTCTTACAAATGTAGCCTACTGCAAATGCTCTAAAGAACACTGGAGGTGAACAGAAATCAGCTCTCTGCTTGCAGCCCATCAGTTACGCTCGTCAGGAAAGTGAAACACACACAAACACATTTTATCAAATAATACATCATTAATAGTGGTTCACTTCTGTGATTTTGTAAGATTGCATTCATATCAGCAGCAAACCTTACCGGAGTTCACTTGTACCTAAGCCACTAGAAGGCAAGCCTGCAACCATTAGCCGAAAAAGCGTAACAGCTAAAGCTAATGCTTCCGGTCTGCCAGTACGTGGGAAAGGAGACCATAGGCCGTTTTTTTTAATGGATGTCAATGGAGGAGAGGATTCACTACGCTGAATAAACAGCTTTTTAGAGGAAATAGCTTATCATTTAATAAATCGACAGCCTATCTGCTAATCTTCAACATGTTTTACACTAAACAAAGCTTTTGGATTGAACTATTTTTAGAGTTTACCACGAAAAAAAAATGCTGTTTTATTACAGAAGTCACTGAATTTTTGTGACAGGTGGGATTCAGCTTACGGCACTTCTCATTCACTCCTATGGTATCCGTAAACGGCGATTGAGTGTCGCACAACTCTGACTGAAATTCAATGTCGTCAAGGCTGTAATGTGATTGGTTATTACGGCACACGTGATCCAAGTTAGCTGTTACGCTTTCTAATTACCAATAGTAAGTAATACAGACCCTCTCATCTCCCTATAGTAAGAAAATCTGTGCTTGTACCCCAGACCACCCCTTTTAAGGAGACTCATCATCGAAACGTACAAAACTCTCACGTCAATCAAACCCGGGTGAAAGCATCCAAAGTGTGAGGGTATATGTACAATATCCATACATGTATCTAATAATACCTAGTTATCATTATCCATAAAATCCACCATAGGTCGACCTAAAAACACATGCACTTTAAAACTGAACATGACCACTTCTATCCTCAACAAGTCAAGGTTGGCTGTGTTATGAATAGTTACAGACCTCTTTCACATATGATGTGACAAATAGCACTGCCCAGAGGTCAGTCAAGCTGAAGAAATCTTTCATGTAATATTTCTTCAATTTGGCCGATTTGTCTTCCCAGCTGACTCCTGGTCCGCCGAGTCTCTTGATGATTTTGTCTTTCACGGTCTCTAGTTTGGTAGACCAGTCTGGTTCTTGGTATAATGAGGCCATGCACCTTTAGAGAAAAAAAATACTGCTCTCATTTTTGACATTCAACTCAATTCAATCTCTGTGTGTTTGTTGTTTCTCAGGGTTTGTACCAGGTGGATCCAGAGACTCCACTCAGATAAAGGATGCAGTCCAGAAGACCCGCTTTATCAAGCTGAACCAGGCATTCCAGCAAACCCACCATGGCTCTTTGTCCTCCTCCAGAACCCAGTAATGCTATGTTTGGCACTTTATCCTGAAACACACACCACACCAAGCATAAACCTAAGGAAATAGTTTTTCACAATCAAGAGAGTGAAACTTATGTTTGACATAAAAAATATTTAATCCTGTTTAAGATCTCAATTGTATAGTAAAATTCCATTAAGTTTTATTGAGCAATCCTTATACACTATTCATATTATGAAGAATTTAGGATGAATAACTACATCCTAGTAATGCATTTTTTTATTTTTAATTTTTTTTAATAACTGGGAATGCACTATTTCAGATTTGTTCATAAATGTAAACAAAAAATGTGTCTCAGTGTTTTCAATCACCATTCCCATAGCATGAAGTAAACTTGAAGTTGATAGAAGTACACAGAGAGACACTATTAAGTACAATCAACTCAATATTTATTGGTCTTTTTTGTAATTTTGTTATATTTAGACCTAACAACTTGAGTCATTGTGCCACGTGCTATATTATGTTGCAACATGTGGTGATCGCATGTGCAAAATATGTGGACACGTGATTACGTGGAAAACGTGAAATTCATGTGTTTTTTCTGTAAGGGAGAATTATTTGTTGGTCATATCCATATAGCCACTTAGATATATGAAGTATATCATAAGATGTTTTACCTGACTGCAGTGTATATTAAACTTCTGCAGGCATTGCAGAACTGTGTTTTTCCTTCTGGCTACAAACTCTTCCTCCTTCTTATTCAGAGAGTGTCCGAATCTCACCTCACTGCTGCAGCAGAAACACAGACAGACAGACAGACAGACAGACAGACAGACAGACAGACAGACAGAGCAGTGCTGAATTTAACTTCACCTATTTGAAATAAGTATTGTAGATCTGAATACAATTTATTGTGCAATTCATTTCAATAGTTTATTCTCTGAATTATCCAGTTTGTTATAAATGTTAATTGTGTAAGTACTGCAGCACAGTTGTTATCCCATCATTCTAAGAATCTGTGCAGAATTACCTTTCCTGGGGTTTGGATGCACTCATCTATAAAACAAAAGAGTTGACATTAAAGTAAATCTTCTGAAAATCATTTGATAAATGATGAGTCAGTTTTTCTTGTCAGAAGACCTATATAACCACAATCGTTTTCAAAATGGATAATAATCAGAAATGTTTCCTGAGCAACAAATCAGAATATTAGAATGATTTATGATTGATCATGTGACAGTGACAACTATTAACAGATAGCTTAAATCTTTGAGTTATCTCAACAAGTTAAATCCACAGGGATGTTATTCTAACAATACATTTTTAGTTGTGATAGCTAATTGCAACAATTAAATTTTATAAAAACATTTTTTTATATAAATTGCATATTAAAATGAATTAAAACAGAAAAGTTTTTTTTTTTTTTAATTGTAATAATATTTCACAACATTACTGTTTTGTCACCATTTTTGAGCAAAATAATGCAGCCCTGGTATTTCAATCAGTAAATCCAGAGCTTGAGGTTCTTCCATCACTCAAATATCACAGCCATTCAGAAGCGCACTGCACTTTCCAACGAAATGAACAAGTTTATATTCTAAAAAAATATTAAGCCTTTTTAACATTATTAAAAGTACCTACTGAGTGACTGATAGCCTACCATCTTAGTCATGGAAAACACTTGTTGGTTCACATTGAGTTTGGAGTTTTAACATGTTTGATATTCAAACTCACATTAGACACATTTAACATAATAAGCACATAATCAGTTCCTGAGATAATCATGGTCATAGTTTGTATGTTGATGTTCCAGCCGCGACGTGGCAGAATTAGAAACTGTTTCTAAAATAGAAACTTGGCGTGTCGCCATCGTGACTAGTTTGGACAAAAACTCTGATTAACATGGAAAAAATACCTTCTATTGCATGTCGCGGCATCACGTCGCATTAGGACACGGTGTAACAGGGAAATATAAATAAAGTAGAATAAAGTTCCTGCTTAAAGGGGACATCAAATGATTTTTATTTTTTTATTTTTTTTGTATTTTTTTTTTTTTACTTTTTTAGCTGTTTTTGCATTTAGCTAGGTTTGTGGTGTGTCTGCCAGCTCAGAAAAGCTGAAAAGAAAACACGCAGTCAGTTAGTTATGCACTGTCTGAGTCTGAAACTGTGTCATCCAGCAAGTTATTTCAATTTGCAGCCAGTTTCTACGTAGAGAGCCAGCTATTTGAGTAATACCTTGAAGACCACATCTGAGACATATAAAGTTCAAATGATTTGCAACACCCGCTTTGTCACATCCAGTGTGGACAACCTCAAGCTGTTGGTTTATTTTGGAAATTTTTCATTTTATTTATTTATTTTTGGCTAGTAGAAGTTATGAATGGCCGGTAACTTAAAAATTTTGTAGCCAAATTGGCTGATGAGTGAAAAAGTTAAATTCAAACCCTGTTTACAACAGTTTATTTTTTACAAACACAGATTAGTTGGTAAATCCATTTTGCTGTTCAATACGGTTGTTCTCGCTTGCAAAATGTTGTTCACAGGCTTGCAATGCTTTTGGCTGCATTTTGGTGAAAAATCTATGTGCGGAAAAAATGGAAGTCAGAACAATACAGATCATATTTATTTTGCATTAGCATAAAGCTGTGGTATCACAATCAAAATCAGAATCAGAAAGAGCGTTTACACACAAGGAATTCGTCTTGGTGTCAGGCACTTCCAGTACAGAAAGCACAGACATAATTTAAGGTAATAAAAACTCTAATAATAAAGAGAATAGACAATAAATTATAAATAACAATATAGTAATAAAATATAGAGAAAAAGAAAATGACAATAGAATTGTGAATGTACATGTGCTATTTACAGATTAAAGTTTTGATGAGTTATTTACAGATGTACAATCCTGAGTGTTGGTCACATGGGCCAGCAATTTTGTGCCCTATGAAAGAATTTGAGGTTGGGCCCCCTACCGCACCAAACATGTACAATATTGCCCAAAGTATCGGGTCACCCCCTTCTAATGAACAGGTTTGACTACTTTAGTAATTTCCATGAGTGCAAATCTTAATGTTTAAGCGTATAATGATATTCTAGGGAATTGTGTGCTTCTAATTTTATACCAGTAGTTTGGACAGGACCCTTTTCTATTCTAACATGACAATGCCTCTGTGTATAAGGTAAGGTTAAAAAAAAAAAAAAAAAAAAAGATTGATTTAGTCAGTGTGGAAGAACTTGACTGTCGTAATTTTGTTTTATTTGTAACTCTTTGGTAGATACATTTATAATTTTTATTACATTGCTACTACTATTGTTACTACTAATAAAACAGATCTCTGGGGGCCCCAAAAGTGTGTGGGCCCTTAGAATCGTCCTAACTTTTCCCCCCTTAGTGGCACCCCTGCACATGGGATATGGCCTGGGGGAAAAAACTGTAGGTGTAAAGAAAGATTTGCTTTATTAAAATCCCCAAGAATGATTAAGAGAGAGTTCGGGTACTGTTGCTCTGTTTCAATTATTTGTTCAGTCAGCTATTGAAGCACTGCACTCACACACGCGTCTGGAGGGATGTAAACATTCACAAGAATGAAAGAGGAAAACTCCTGCGGCAAGTGGAAAGGTTTAACATGTATGAAGAGCGCCTCTAAATTAGGAGAGAAGATCTTCTTTAGATTTGTTATGTCTGAACACCAACCTTCATTCATGTAGAAACATAGACCAACGCCTTTTGATTTCCCTGTTAACTCCATGATGCGATTCGCTCTGAACAGCTGGAAGCCCGGCAGATGTAGCACATTATCCGGAATGGCTTCACTCAGCCAGGTTTCAGTGAAGCACAATGCAGCAGATTTTGAAAAGTCCTTGTTTGTGCAGGTGAGGAGAAGTAGTTCATCCATTTTGCTAGGAAGCGATCGGAGATTCGCTAGATGGAAATTTCGGAAGTTGTGTTCGTGGATCTTAACAAGTGCAATAGCACGCTTTCCACGTTTCCATCTGAGCTCGTTTGAATAGGACCGCTGCCCCTCTGACTAGAACATCCAACAAAGCGTATGAATAATAAAAAAACGGAAAAAATCTTGTCTGGTGTGTGTTGCCTTATGTCCAGTAGTTCGTCTCTGGTAAAACTGATAGCAAAAGAATGACTAAACACAGAACAAACAAACAAAAACAGCAAAAGAATGGGAGAGCTCCACACCGTGGCAACCATCTGCGGCACCATCTATATATTCTATTATTCTATATATAATTTACACTTACAAAAACAAGAAAAAGGCTGCACAATTAATTTTTCTTACTCTTGAAACGCAATTTACACCTTTACAAATCTTCTCTTGTGCATGCAAATTTAATTTACGCTTGATACCTTATGTACACTTTCACAAATCTTACCCTGCGCATGTTAATTTTTAGGCATCATTTTACCTTCATACATGGACAGCACCTGGTAATGACGCATGTAAGAAGGTACACCTTAAGCCAGGGTTTTTCAAAAAACTGGGGTCCGTGACCCAAAGCAAGGAGGTCCGTGAAATAATTTGCTATACTGTATTTTTCGGACAACAAGTCACATTCTTTTATCTGCTGAAACATGCTGATTTATATTCCAAAGTGACTTATATAATGCATTTAATGTCAAATAAGCAAAGTGTAAACACTTAAAAGTGGGTACTTCAAGGTTTCTATAAATATATTTCTCATGTCTGTGTGACAAGTAGACAGTATCGCTGAGTTTTTCTTCATTTCAAGAAGAGGTTCACAGAGACCGAGACGGCAAGCGCATTTGGTTTGTTTTCTTTATTTTACAAAAGTACAACATTTCACTGTTATTTTGAAGGTACACAAATAAAAATAGACAGTTTTGAATAATGCCTTGCTCTTATCTGACAAATATCATATCTTTCCGCTGATATGAGGAACCCAAGTGTTTGTGCCAGCGCCTCCCGTGCGCACACAACATAATTAGTTCTAGCATTACAAACTTGACATCGCAGCCTCTTCATCATCTAAATGAGACAACTAAACATACAAAAGGTATTTGGTGACTCAGTTTAACTTCTTTGTTGTACAATATGTAGATATTCAGACATGAGAGAAGTACAAATTCATATGTTTTTATTTTTATGTTTTGAATGCCACTAAATTTAAACAATTTGGAGTGAGAAGTACATGTTTATAGTGTTTATGTTTGTTAGTTTTCTTAACGTTCGTTTTATTTATCAGTATTTAATTATTTCTGAAAGTAACATTAAAATGCGGCTTATACACCGATGCAACTTTGTGTTTTTTTGTTGTTTTTTTCTGACCTGGTGCAACTTTCCTGAAAATATGGTACATTTATTTATATTATGCTGTATTAAAAAGTACATATACAATGGGGACCACTTGCACCAATAAAACAATCCTATTATGTTCATTACTCCCACCCACATTAAACTTTAGCCTTAAACACTGTTTAAGTATGAGGGGGTCCTTTGAAAATCTTCTTCCCTTTAAGGGGTCTCTGGCTCCAAAAAGTTTGAAAACCCCTGCCTTAAACAACCTCCTAATGTATAGTCTGGGGAACACGCCTAGAAAAGGTGTACCTATGGTTAAGATACGTATTAGAGTCTTCATAGTACACAAAGAGACAGTGTTATTGGGAAACACACCCCAAGGCAGCAATTCACATGTCTTGTGTGTCAACATACCCCACAGAAGAGAGGGGTGGGGTGAGCAATAGCTTATTAGCATTTAAAGAGACGCCAAAACGGCTCTCTGTGAATGGAGCTGTTTTTGTCTATGGAAAAAGATAATTGTTTGCACAACAATTGAGTAATTTTATCCAAAGTATGTTACAGACATTTCATGAATACCCTAAAGAATCATACCAACTTGTGGAAAATGGGCATCCAATGTCCCCTTTAAAAGTTAAAAGCTGTAAACATAAGATTATCTGAAATGTATTGCAATTCATTTTTAATTTTATTTTACACTATAATTGAGATTACTTTCAAATATAACATTAGATAACCATAATACAGCTAAGTTCATATAATCTCACTTTCTTGTGCAGTCAAATAAATAAAAGAAAATTGTTTGCTTTATGCTCTATTATTATTAGATCAAAACAGCCGCAGTATGTTTCAAACAATTATTTATAGTATAGTTAACAGTTAACATTGTACAGATTTTATGTGTTTGGAAAATGGAAACATTCGTCACACTGAAATATGAATCCCTCAAATCATTTTTCATCATGATTGTTTATTTATGCAATTTTGCTCGTGTGCAGGTCATTGTTATTTTAAAGCTTATTACTGACAAATGTTGGATTCATTCATGCTACTGTTGTCACCTGCCAAGTATAATGACATTAAAAGTGTTAACTGCTCTTCTATTTCTGAAAATACCTCATCTACATAAAGCTTTAAAACATATACTCACAGTTCCTGTGGATCCTGAGTCTTCAGCAACAGCACCAGCACAGATTTATGTACAGTATGGGTGTGTTGGGGAGGGAGTTGCTGCACCTTTAATAAGTTTGAGTGGCAGGCAACAGGTTGATCTGGATGAACTTGTTGATAGAACGATCTTTTCACTGCAGGGAGAAAGGTTTCATGCACATGAAGCTTACCAAAGAATAATAATTTTCAAGATAATATTAAAATTTTAAGTGAAAATTGTTACAGTAATACACTCAAAATGATCAAGATTGTGGGCGAAAAAGATTTACATATTGCAAAATCATTAATGCCATATATTGACATCCACATTATTTTAACCTCTTAAGACCCTGCGGCCTCATATGAGGACATTATATTTTAGTGAATTTCTCTGAGACTATACATGCCACAGTTTTAAGTCTGGATGTCCTGTACAGAGCACATTCAGGACTTTTCAGAGATACCAAATGATTGGATGTTTCACCATGATCACTCTCTCTACTTGGTCTTCAAAAATGTCTGAAATTAATTTAGTGACACTCTTATGGAAATATGATCATATTTTGTAATTATCATTTAAATCTGTCAAATTTTTAAATTGTGTGTCATAAATCAACATCTCAGGAAAATGTTATGGAGTTTCAAATCAAAATATGACTTTCTGTTATGAAACAGGATGTTGATTTCATACATGTCCTCATATGAGGACACCGGGACTAAAAGCATGTTCATTACGCATTTTGAGAGACATAACAAATGAATAGGGAAAGAAATTACATTTCAATATTCTAAGAAATATTATATATAATTATGAAAATCTTGTCAATTATTACTCCCATTATTACACTTCTTTTTTCATTACATGTTGCCCCAAAAACACATTAATATGCAAATTAGATTTAGTTTATAGATACATTGTATATAATGAGAAAACCCATTTATGACCATTTTACGCACATTTTGCAGAAAGAAAAATTGTATATCGAATCATTCTGTTATAACATAGTTGAGAATCAACTTTATACAAAGTTTGGTAAAAAAAAAAAAATTCTTAAACTAAAAATGTATTGGTGATTTAAAAAATCAATTGTTTTTGCCTATGCATGTTCATTCGTGTCTTTTTATTTTTTAAAGAAATTGAGTCCCGATGTCCTCTATCGAGGACATAGCATAACTTTTGAATGAAATATCATTTTTATTATTATTATTTTTTTTTACATTATTTGTAATGCTCTAAACAATGTAAAGACATGAAAAAAACTAATTTTTTCCTAAAACTTTTTTCTCGGGTCTTAAAAGGTTAAGTCCTAAACAGTGTCAGAAATGATCTTTTCCGTTAAGGGGCGATATTTTATTACCAGATTAAATAAATGTTGAAATATTTAAATATAATTTTAAATTAAACACAAAAATCTTTAATTATTAAATCACCAAGCAAAAGGAATAAATGCCCGTTGTATTTTATTTTTGCATTCATTTGTATTCATTTGTCATTTTTATCAAGTTTGAATAAATTTTTTATTCAAGCAGCTCATGTCATTTCATTTTCATTTTTATTGTTACAGTTGTCGGCACGTCACTCAGCAATAGCGGGCATCGCCTTTCAAAGCTGAATTCTTGGACTTTTTACTAGCGTGTTTGAAAGTTGATGCCCACTAATGCTGAGATTATGCTTAAACTTTAGCCTTAAACACTGTTTTAATTATGAGGGGGGTCCTTTGAAAATCTTCTTCCCTGTAAGGGGTCCCTGGGTCCAAAAAGTTTGAAAACCCCTGCCCCTGCCTTCAACATAGCAGTTCAAAGTTATGATGAAAAAAAAAAAAAAATATATATATATATATATATATATATATATAATTTTACAGTTAAAGGGTCACTTACTTATCAAATGGATCTGTTATCTTTTATGTCAAATTCTTAAAATGACTCAATAATTTAGAATAAAACACACCATATGTTACCAATCAAATAAAATCTGTATCAACAAAATCCATCTTTGCAGAGGCAGCACAGACGCGGCATCAGAAGCAGCATTCACAATAAGAACAAACTCTGCCTTTTTTTTTAAAAAAAAGCATTACAACATGTTTGTATGTTGTAATGTTTAAAAGGATTTTTTTTTTCAATTCAATTCATGTTTATTTGTATAATGTTTTCCACAATACAAATCACTGCAAAGCAAAGCATAATGTAGAAAATTAAAGTTTCTACATTATATTTAGGAGTAGCTTATCAGTGGTGGTGACTATGTCAAGGTCATGCCCATATGGCAGAAATGTACAGTAAAAATCATGCAGTTAGTCAATAACGTGCATTCAAACAAACAGTGAACACTATTAACATTAATGATTATATGTCGCGATCAAACAATGCAAAATTTGGTAGTTTTGTTCATAGGTTCAGGGTTGGCATCATCTGAGGTCCTCTGAGGGGTTGGCATCATCTCTTCTCAGGTGTTTGGTCATCTCAGAGCTTTGTAAGGGTTGGATCCATGCTGAAGCTTGTATAATTCCTAGCTACCTTGGGATGCCCATCCCATGGCAAAAACAGAGAATCAAATAGAGAAAAATTAGCATAGCTGCTGTTCCAACCAAGCAAAAAAATCTTTGTTCAACCCAAGCAAAAGAATGATAATGTGCATTTGATCAGATATAACTGGAGTACAAGGTTAGGAGAAACATTATGTGAACGCTTGGATAAAGAGATGTGTCTTTAAATTAGATTTAAACAGAGGGAGTGTGTCTGAACCCCGAATGTTATCAGGAAGGCTATTCCAGACTTTTGGAGCCAAATGTGAAAAAGCTCTACCTCCTTTAGTGGACTTTGCTATCCTAGGTACTACCAAAAGTTCAGAGTTTTGTGACTAGAAAACTAGTCAGGTATGCAGGAGCTAAACTATTTAGGGCCTTATAAGTAAGTAGCAATATTTTGTAACTGATATGGAACTTAATAGGTAGCCAGTGTAGAGACTGTAAAATTGGGGTAATATGATCATATTTTCTTGACCTGGTAAGGACTCTAGCAGCTGCATTTTTTAGAGGAAGTAACAGTACATCCGTCTAGATGCAAATTGTAATCTAAGAGATTCTGTGTACTGTTTTTTTGGTCCAATAATATTATGTCTTATCCCAATTTAATAGGAGAAAATTATTGGTCATCCAATCTTTTATATTTTTAACACACTTTGTTAGCTTAGATAATTTAGAAGTTTCATCTGGTCTTGTTGAAATATGTAGTTGAGTATCATCAGCATAACAATGGAAATTAATCCTGTATTTTCTAATAATATTACCAAGGGGCAACATGTATATTGAAAATAGCAGAGGGCCTAAGACAGATCTTTGTGGAACTTTACTGGCATTAATTGATTCTCCTTTTAAATAAACAGTGATTATGGTCGGAAAGGTAAGATCTAAACCTTCTTAAAGCCTGCCCTTGAATACCCGTATAGTTTTGTAATTGATCTATAAGTCATGATTTATAGTGTCAAACGCAGCACTAGTAAACAAGTAAAGCTAATGAGACTTGACATACAGACTTGGTCTGACGCAAGAAGCAAGTCATTTGTAATTTTAAAAAGGGCAGTGTCTGTGCTATGATGGGGCCTGAAACATTATGAAATTCTTCATAGATATAATTTTTTTTGCAGGAAGGAGCAAAATTTAACTTTTTCTAAAATTTTAGACATAAACGGAAGATTTGAAATGGGTCTGTAGTTTGCCAGTTCACTAGGATCTAGTTGTGGTTTCTTAATAAGAGGCTCAATAAACTCCAACTTGAAGTGTTTTGGGACATGACCTAGAGATAACGATAAGTTAATAATATTGAGAAGCAGTTCTTCTGCTACCAGTAACAACTCTTTCAGTAATTTAGTGGGTACTAATCTATCCGCTTGTTCCTTACGCTGGGATCCCTCTGATATCTGTGCAAAGACACGAACAAGCTGTTTAAACCAAACGCGTCAAAGCGAACATTCTTTCTCTCCATTTGTCCGATTGACAACAGACTCAAGCGCGTGGATTGTGTCAGTTTCTTTGAGCTCTCGGATTTCATCAATAATATCTTAATTTGCGTTGTGAGGGTAAGTAATTAATGACTGAATTTTTTTTTTTGGGTAACTATCACATCATATAATTAAATCATATAGACAGCACAATCTCATATATCCTCACACCTGCTCAAAATGGTTCAATTTATTTGTTTTTCTATTATGTTGTCTTTTCATGTTGTGCTATTGGATGGAAAGGAATAGATAATATTAAATGTAATACCATTGATTAACCACTAAATGCTGTATAGCTCTGTTAATAAATGTTTAAACTGTTAAATGTTAATAGCTTTATCAGATCTGTATCTTTCTCGCTGTGATCTGATTTCATCCTCTTAGTCTAGTCTTCGGGCTAGACTAGTTTGTCTTTTTATTTTGTATTTTAGTTTTCATTAATACATTTTCGTAGTCTAAGCCATATTTAGCAACAATAACGTAATGACTTAAAAGATGTTCTGTTAACAAAATAGACATCATGTGTATTGAAAATGGTCTTCATCTTCACAGTGCCAATGTTTCATGATTGAAGTCCAATAATATAGTCCCTGGCAGTCTGAAGGCATGGTAATAAAAACCTTACCCTAATTACATTAAAAGGATTTTAATTTAAGTTTCATTTATGAATTGAACATTCAGTGTTACTATAATCAGCATGTGTGCTGTTTGCTGTATGATATCAAATGACTAGGACAAAACCTAATTTTGTAGAGAACAGTTTATTAATTCATTGGAATAGAAGCAGCAGAGTAATACAATATTTTAATCGGCAATCATAGTTTCAGTTTAATCTGTGTTATTGTTGATTTGATTATTGACCAGATATTTATTGTTTAATGAAGGCTGAGAATAAAGGAACAGATAAAAAATATTACAAAACTGATTTATAAAAAATCACATTAAACAGGACAGAAGTGCAAACTAGACTGACATTGGATGCTCTTATGATGGCACACATATTACATTTTGCCAGAAAAAAAGTAATATTGATCTATGTTAAGCAATGATTAAGACCAAAAAAAAAAAAAAGGAAAAAAAAAAGAAACACTATTTATTGTAAAATAATTGATATATATGCAGATCAATTTAGTCTGTATTAGGATCATCAATAGATGTATTTTGTCATTGTGTTTTAGTCGTCAGTGTAGTCAATTTATTGATTTTTTCTTAATGACTGCATAAATCCAGCAGTTTCTCTCTGTTGTTTGAGATGTTTTTTTCCAGCGACCTCCATAAGATCAGTGATCTTCTTAGGGCTATAAGGACCTTGAAAGGTACTATATTCTTTCTTCCAGGCCTCAAATTCACCTGACAAAACAGTAACACACTTACATCAGAACAGTTTATTTCAATGATATTTCAGATTTATTCAGGAAACTTGTAAGATCTAAACTTGCCTCCACAGTTGACCACATTAAACAGAGGGATGTAAATCATGGTTGGAGCGGTTTTGCCTTTGAACACATAGAAGTCCTTCGGTTTCTTTGTGTCTTCACTGGGAATGTTGACTTCAGGGAAAGGGATCTTTAGTTTCTTGCACGTCTCAGCAGCTTCTCTCACTGTCTGCAGTGGAAAAGCAACACAGGAATAATTTATTGAAAGGAATAGGCAGATTTCAGTTGAAATTGCTATTCACTGAAATCATAAGGTGCAGATGAATGGGAATGCATAAATGAAAACTGCACTTTTGTTTAAATGTTTTTGTTTCTTTTTTTATACACAGTATTTGTAATTACCTGTCAATGTTTTTTTTAAGGTTAGTGTGACATCTGGTGGTCACAATGAATGTCATGAGGAAAAAAAGCAGCACGATTATCCCTGTTGTTTTCTACTGAAGAACGAAAGTCATACGGGTTTGAAACTACATGAGGGGGAGTAAATGATCATTTATAGGTGATCTATTCCTTTAACTTTTATTATAGTATGTGTTATATGCGTGTATAATACCGTGAAAGGATTGGCATCATCACTGGCCATCAGATCAATGTTTCTTTCTTTTCTCAGCACTGAGATGTAGGGTGAGTTCAGTAATAGTCCGGCGTCTATGTAGTCTCTCGTCTCACTTTTCAAAAGCACAGCAGGCACTGTTTTATCTGAAGGATCACAGCATGAAATGAGTTTGCTTATTATTCACATTGAATTCCAAATTAACAAACGGGTCTGTTCTCACCATCCATGTTGTAGATAAAGTCATATTTCCTTCCCCAGATCCAGTGAACCATGCATTCATAAATACTCCTCAAAACAGCTGTAAAACAAATGCACTCTTTAAAATAAAGCTTATTTAATTGTTCTTAGGGTTTATTTAGGGATCCACAATATTATTTTTCCATTATTTTTCAACTCATTTTGGCTGATAGACGATGCTGTTATCAATACATTTCTTTTTGTTTGGAAACAACACAAGTCTCTCCTCTGCAGAGATTTAGAGATATAACAAAAACTTACTTGTTAGAATTAAATAAACAAAAATTAAGTTCTTTTATAATGAAAGTACATTGAAAGCTTTGAAAATAACTATAAATCAATCACTGCATTTTTTTTTTTTTTTTTTTTTTTTCAGACAAATGCAGTGGTAGCCTTACCTTAACTTTTGGCTAATGGCTAATGTTAATGTTCACGTTTGCATGGCAGAGTTGCAACAAGAAAGCCACTGCTCTCCAAAAAAACCCACTGCTGCCTGTCTGCAGTTTCCTAAAGAGTATGTTGACAAGCCACAGGACTACTGGAGAAAGGTTGGATGGATGACACCAAAATATAACGTTTTGTTTTAAATGAGAAGCGTTATGTTTGGAGAAAGAAAAACACTGCATATCCAGCATAAAAACCTTATCTCATCTGTGAAACGTGGTGGTAGTATCATGGTTTTGGCCTGATTTTCTGCATCTGGGCCAGGACGGCTTGCCATCATTGATGGAACAATGATTTCTGAATTTTACCAGCAAATTCTGAAGGACAATGTCAGGACATCTGTCCGAGAACTGAGTTTCAAGAGAAAGTGAGTCATGCAGCAAGACAACGACCCCAAGCACACAAGTCGTTCTACCAAAGAATAGTTAAAGGAGAACAAAATTAATGTTTTGGAACGGTCAAAGCCCAGACCTTAATCCAATTGAAATGTTGTGGAAGGACCTGAAGCAAGCAGTTCATAGGAGGAAACCCACCAACATCACAGAGTTGAAG
The DNA here is from genome assembly GCA_039654775.1 of Spinibarbus caldwelli. NCBI lineage: Eukaryota > Metazoa > Chordata > Actinopteri > Cypriniformes > Cyprinidae > Spinibarbus > Spinibarbus caldwelli. The sequence continues at coordinate 2,752,953 of CM077222.1, read as the reverse complement.
CGTTTCTGTACTGAGGAATGGGCTTAAATTCCTACAAGCTGTTGTGCAGGACTGATCAACAATTACAAAAATCTTCACCTGCAGTTATTGCTGCAAAATGGGGTCGTGTCAGATACTTAAAGCAAAGATTCACATAATTTTGAGGTGAATGTTGAGACAGAACTAATCTACTAGGTGAGACTGTGCATGTGTCGGATTCAACCATATGTGCGCCGCCATCTTGGTTTCAGCACCCAAGATGGCGGCGCGATCAGACGCAGCGGCTTCTCCGGATCCCAAAGACGGTGCTTTTATGTCTTTTAATGTCGTCTGTTCGTCTCCAAATAGTGTCAATTTACCGCTAATTCATCGGGAGATCACTCCGGGATACATCTATGATCGCCAAAGCCTTTTGGATATCGACAACACATACAAACACAAACTCTCGCCGGCGGCTACTGAGAAGCTACGAGGCCTTTGTTTACTGCTGGAGCCGGACCTCGAGACCGCGGCCTCGCCTACTGACGCTACCCGCACAAGGCGGCGTCGCAAGCGGTGTGAGAGAGGACGGAAGTGCGGTAAGCGCGGAGGTATACGAGCTAGGCTGAGGGCTAACCCCACAAGACCGGCTCTTCCAACACTCATGCTCTCAAACGTTCGCTCTCTGGAAAACAAACTGGACTTAATTCAACTCAGTCGATCTACACAGCATGAGGCAAGGGATTGTTGTGTGTTTGTTTTCACTGAAACATGGCTAAACGACAACATCCCGGACTCCGCCATTCAGCTGCACGGCCTAACCTGCTACCGAGCGGACAGAGATTCATCACTGTCTGGTAAGACTCGCGGGGGTGGCTTGTGTGTTTACGTCAACAAAAAATGGTGTAACAATGCTGCGGTAGTATCAAAACACTGTTCGTCGCTGGTGGAGTTTATGGTTGTGAAGTGTCGACCGTTCTATCTGCCGCGGGAGTTCACGGCCATTGTTATTGTCGCGGTTTACATTCCTCCGTGTGCAAACGCTAAGGACGCGCTTCGTGAACTGTACAGCGCCATCAGCGAACAACAAACAAATAACCCCGACGGCTTTTTCATCATAGCTGGTGACTTCAACCACGCAAACTTAAAGACAGTTTTGCCAAAGTTCTACCAACATGTGAACTTTGCAACAAGGGGAAACAACACACTGGACTTTGTTTACACAACAGTTAAGAACGCATACAAAGCCGAACCCCGCCCCCACCTCGGGTACTCAGACCACATCTCTGTTATGCTAATCCCAGCATACAGACCACTTCTCAAACTCACCAAACCGGTTCAAAAGCAGATCACAGTATGGCCAGAAAATGCTACCTCTGAACTGCAGGACTGCTTCCAGGACACAGACTGGAACATGTTTAAAGAGGCAGCCACTTACAACAACCACACAGACCTACAGGAGTACACTGAAACTGTGACTGCTTACATCAAAAAGTGCACAGATGATGTGACAGTCACCAAGACCACCAGCTGCTTGAACTCACATTGTCTCTCTTTGCACATGTACAGTATTTATCTGAAGCATTCGTATAGTTTGTATAGTTTGTATTTTTTAGTTTATGTATAGGTAATTTTTTTATATAGATAGTATATTTATAGTCAAAATCTATCAGTAGGATAGTTTGTGTATAGGTCTATATTGTTTTACTTCATTGCTGTATGCCTGTATTTATGTAGCACCGTGGTCCTGTGAGGCACGACATTTCGTTCCACTGTATGCCCCCGCATGTAGCGGAATGACAATAAAGCTCAACTTGACTTGACTTGACTCATCAGCATTTAACCCTCAAGCATCCTACGGGACAAATTTGGGCAAAATCTTTTTTTTTTTTTGTTTCCTTAATCTGAGCGGTACAAGACTTGGCTACTTTTCCTACGTTTGCCACCTGAACACACATAAAAAATATTGGACTCGATTCAACAAAGTTAAGTGGTTGAAAAAAAAAAAAAAACATAGGAAATGAATGGGAAATACTAAAATTCAGAGCATTTTATTTATTTGTCCAAAAAAAATCAATTAATCCAACACAATGCAGATCATACATTCACATAAATGAAGGGGTGCACCTATATAACATTCTCAATGTGGCAAACACTCACACACACACACACACACACACACAGGTTTGTTTTTGTGAATTGTGGGGACATTCCACAGGCGTAATGATTTTTATACTGTACAAACTGTATTTTCTATCGCCCTACACCACCCCTACTCCTAAACCTACCCCTTACAGGAAACTTTGTGTTTTTTTACTTTCTCAAAAAAACTTATTCTGTATGATTTATAAGCCTTTTGAAATATGGGGACATGGGGCAATGTCCTCAAAAATCAACTTCTCCTTGTAATACCTATGTCATACCCATGTCATTATACAAATTTGTGTCCTCATATGTCACAAAAATGCCCACACACACACACACACATACACGCAAATACACACACCCATATACAAAGCATTGAATGAGCCTGGGTTTTTTATTTTTTATTAAAAAAGAAATTAAAAAAACTGCCACTCACACATACCAAAACCAAAGAATTTAATGAGCCAATGACTGAGGTTTTTTTTTTAGTATTTTTTTTTTTGTGCCTATCAGCCACTGTGCATGCGCACACACACATACACACACACACACACACACACACACACACACACACACACACACACACACACACACACTCACACACACACACACACACACACACACACACACACACACACAGGTTAGGTTTCTGTGAATTGTGGGGACTTTCCATAGACTTCTATTGTTTTTACTGACCAAACACCATATTCTATCCCCTAACCCAATCCTACCCCTAAACCTACCCTTTACAGAAAATCTGTTTGCATTGTTACACTTTCAGATAAACACACACACACACACACACACACACACACACACACTAACACACACACACACACTTCAAAGTCCTACTGCAAGATTTGTTGATGATTCCAAACAAAACATGTCTGGAACATGCTACTTGTTAGGTTTATTGTTTATTCTTACATGTTTGGCACCATTTGGCATCATTTCACTTTTTTGAGTTATTGAAATTTGATGTTTTTGTGTTAGAGATAGATGATTATTTTGTCTCCTACTTTTTTCCCCCTTATAGCATAGTCAGATTTGTCTGTAAGAATTTTTTTTATAGTCTCAACCAACATAATTTTTTTTTTCTTTTAATTCTTCAATTTGAACTTGTGACAAATCTAAAACTTAAGAGGTTAATTACAACGATGGTTTATAGATTTCAGCCTATATGCAGCCATTGAGTACTACAGCCCCCCCCCCCCCCCAAATCACAAAAAATGGCATAAATTGATAGTTTTTATAGTGATATGACATTTAAAAAAAAAAAAAAAAAAAAAAGGGATCACACCTGAGACCTTCGTGCCCAAATTTGTCCATGAAGAACTAGTTAAGGGCTGCTTTATGAAGGATGCTTGAGGATTAAGTATACTTTGAAAGAAGAGCAGACACAGCTATGCTCGAGATGGAATAGAACATGGAAATAGAAGTACAGGTGCATCTCAATAAATTAGAATGTTGTGGAAAAGTTCATTTATTTCAGTAATTCAACTCAAATTGTGAAACTTGTGTATTAAATAAATTCAGTGCACACAGACTGAAGTAGTTTAAGTCTTTGGTTCTTTTAATTGTGATGATTTGGGTTCACATTTAACAAAAACCCACCAATTCACTATCTCAACAAATTAGAATACTTCATAAGACCAATAAAAAAAAATCTTTTTAGTGAATTGTTGGCCTTCTGGAAAGTATGTTCATTTACTGTATATGTACTCAATACTTGGTAGGGGCTCCTTTTGCTTTAATTACTGCCTCAATTATTCTGGTCAGTATACTTTTCATTTATTTCAGTATATTACTGAAATAAATGAACTTTTCCACGACATTCTAATTTATTGAGACACACCTGTATACCCGGGCCTTAAAACTGTGGCAAAAACTGACGCCTTAATGTGGCCAGAATGTGTGTGTCTACACATACAAAAGACACACATTCACAATTGACACAGTCAAATTTCACGCATTCCAGTTGGCTTCTATGAATGAGTGTTTGTGTTTGAGTGTCTGATGTCATATGTACATAAAAACACTGATCCTCGCAAACTCCTGCAACACACACTTCTTCAGTAAGAATCTATTATAAAACACTCACCAGACCCAGACATGTGATCATAGTGAAATGTGCTCATGCATAATACAGTGTTAGCTATCAGTGCGCAAAGAGCGCACATACATGGTTTGTTTCCCATTAATAATAATGGACTCATTAATATCAGTTATATCATTAATAATAATGATATAACTGACATTAAAGTATGCCACAATAATAATTATTGTATTACACGTTGTACCATATTAGAGAGAGTTCATATTAGAGAGAGCTACCGAATGGCCAGAGAATGAACCAACTACTTAAATAGTTGCATACATCCTCAGTGAATTGCTTCATATACAGTTTTGCAGTTTCTTTATCAGCGAGATTAAAAAAATGGTTTTAAGTCAGTTATTTCTTATGCTGTTGTGTGTCAGTACGAAATATCAGTTTACATTTCCAAACATTCATTTTGCCATTAATTGTAATAATCCAGTGAGATTTTTGTTTGCTCCACACAGAGATCTGATCTGATCATCATCAGTCTGTCTGGAATGACATGAAGAAACAGAACAAACTGAGACAGACTAAATCCAGAAGAACTGTGGCAACGTCTCCAAGATGCTTCAAAAAACCTACCTGCAAATAATTTTGGCCACCACTGTAACTTATCAATAAATAAAAGCAATAAGAAATGCTTTACCTTTCCCCATTTCCTCAAGTATTATTTTAATGTGAGGTAATATGTTTAATGAAATCTGAAGGAAAAAATATGTCAATGAAGAATAATGAAACTTTGAAGAATTCAGTCATGCAGCTGCACCTTTTATTTTTTCCCAGAGGAATTTCTTAATCATGTCTCCATCAGCTAAAGCGCTGCCACACAGAGCTGCAGGAAATAACAATAGATACAATAAATTAAACAAAAACAGCATTTAAAAAAATAAAAAAATAAAAAATTATATATGTGTGTGTGTGTGTGTGTGTGTGTGATATCAGATATAGAGTAAGATAGATTAAGACAGATTTCACCTGACACATTTATTGATGTCACAGATCGACCAGGCTCCCATGCCAGCCAATCACATCGCACATCCTCACCTGAATATTAATGGAGCACACCTGTACACACTCAGCACCTCATTACCACGCACCATTTAAGCTCACACCTCACCACAGTCTAATGTCCGGTCTCGTTTATGCGAAGTGACTTATGCTATCACAGCGACTTACCTGCTACTTACCTCCTTGTGTACTTACCTCCAGTGTTCTCTCCAGCGTGGTGTCTCCTGTGTACCCCAGTCTGTCTGCTCCAGCGATCGTTTCCAGAAGTCTGCTACTCCGCCTGTGTGAGGTGTGTGCTCTGACCCGAATTGCTAGTACTCCTGTCAAGACAAAGATCTCTAATCATCTTCTCATCGAACTTCATCTGGTCAACTGGATATTATACTCACCATTTGCAGTCACCATTGCTCTGCTGATCCTAAAATAAACGTCTGTTGTTTATCCGATTCTCCGTCTGAGTCTGCTTATGTAACAGAAGACCGGACCATTACTGAAGACAGCATGAGCAATACCGACCCCTTCCAGGAGCTCGTGGACAATCTCCGACGAGTTCTTCTTCTTCTACCTCCACGACAAACACCATCACTCCTTCTGCACCCTTGATCGCCAGTCCCATGGCCCGACCAGCGCCCTTCTCAGGTGTGGCGGGGGAGTGCAACGGGTTTCTCTTACAATGCTCCTTAGTCCTAGAGATGCAACCGCAGCTGTACCCCACTGAGAGATCTAAGATCGCCTTCATCATATCCCTCCTGACAGGTAAAGCTCTATAGTGGGCTGAAACTATCTGGTCACAATCAGGCCCTGTCACCCAGTCACTCAATAATTTCATCACTCACTTCCATGAAGTTTTTGGCCGTTCAACGGCCGATCCTTCCATCAGTGATCAACTCTACCATCTCCGACAGGGAAATAGATCCATCAATGACTACGCCCTCCAGTTCCGAACTCTTGCTGCGGCTAGCGGATGGAACGAACGATCACTTCTAACCACTTACCGTCAGGGACTCGAACCCAGGTTGCGGTTGCAACTCGCGGGGTATGATGATTCCTGTGGATTAGAAAATTTAATCCAACTATCCATTCGTTGTTCCGCCCGCATGCAGTCATGTTTTGAGGAATCAGCCCGACTTACCCGTTGCACTCCTCAACAGCGCCCCCAAGAAGCAAGCCGCCCTCCAGAACCAGTTTACGAACCCATGCAAACTGACAGTGCCTGCTTATCATACACTGAGCGGCAGAGGCGACTTACCCAAGGCTTATGTTTGTACTGTGGAAATAGTGGGCACATAATATCATCATGCCCCATTCGACCTCCTCGACTCCCGGTGAGTGCCATTCAACCCACCATATCTAGAATGAAATCACTATCTACTGTTGTAATTCTTACTGCCTCCACTGTATCTATTCCAGTCTACGCCCTACTCGACACAGGGTCCGCCGGAAACTTCATTTCAGGGAGCCTCTGCCGCCAGCTCAACCTCCCAACCGTTACCAACCAAACCATATACCAAGTCCAATCGATAACTGGAAAACCCATCAGCCGCCGCCATGTGAAACTCAGTGCGGGTCCCGTTCAGCTACGTGTGGGTGGATTACATGAAGAACAACTCCATCTGCTGGTTCTGGAGGGATCCACAACAGATATAATCCTCGGACTTCCATGGTTTGCTCAACATGACCCCCAGATCTCCTGGCGCACGGGAGAAGTCCTGAAGTGGGGCAACCAGTGTTTCCCAACCTGTTTTCCACATCTGCCTCACCCAGCTCCTCGTCAGATCCAATCCCTATCTGTAAACTCCACCTCCATAGAAAGCCCTCTCGAGAAACAGTCTGTCACTATACCCTCCTGTTATGCCCCCTTCAGAGATGTCTTCTGCCCGAAGAGGGCCTCCCAATTACCTCCTCACCGGCCATGGGACTGCGCGATTGAACTGGTACCGGGTGAGCCAGTGCCCAAGGGAAAGATCTACCCGCTGTCCCTACCGGAACAGAAGGCAATGGAGGAGTACATCGAAGAGGCTCTTCAGCAAGGCTACATCCGCCCTTCGAGATCCCCTGCTGCTTCAAGCTTCTTCTTCGTGGCAAAAAAGGACGGAGGCTTGCGGCCTTGCATTGACTACCAGGCACTTAACAACATCACCATCAAGTTCCGATACCCCCTTCCTCTCGTCCCAGCAGCCCTGGAACATCTCCGCGGAGCCACCATCTTCACCAAGCTGGACCTCCGCAGCGCGTATAACCTCATCCGGATACGCGAGGGGGACGAGTGGAAGACGGCTTTCGTAACACCTACTGGCCACTATGAATATCTTGTCATGCCGTATGGTCTTGTCAACGCCCCCTCCGTATTCCAGGACTTCATGCATGAGGTGCTCCGAGAGTATTTACACCGGTTCGTCTTGGTTTACATCGATGACATCCTCATCTACTCTCGGAGCTTGACCGAACATCGCCTCCACGTTGCGGAGGTCCTACAATGCCTGCGCAAGTTTCATCTGTTCCTCAAGGCTGAGAAGTGTTCATTCCATCAACCTTCAGTACAATTCTTAGGATACAACATCGATAGTGGTGGCATCCGTATGGACGAGGGGAAGGTGGAAGCCATCAGGTCCTGGCCAGTCCCTTCCACCATTAAAGAACTTCAAAGATTCCTCGGGTTCTCCAACTTCTACAGACGATTTATTCAGAACTACAGTACCATTACCAGTCATCTCACCAACCTCCTACGTAACAAGCCCAAGTCTCTGTCCTGGACATCTGCTGCAATGGAAGCATTCGAACGCTTGAAAGACTCCTTCATCCGTGCTCCAATTTTCGTCCATCCTGATCCCACAAAACCATTCATTGTGGAGGTAGACGCCTCTACTACGGGGGTTGGAGCTGTTTTATCTCAGCAGCAGGGGACTCCAGCCAAACTACACCCATGTGCCTTCTTTTCCCGAAAGCTCAGCCCGGCGGAAAGAAACTATGACATCGGCAATAGGGAACTTCTGGCCATCAAGTTAGCCCTCGAGGAATGGAGGCATTGGTTGGAGGGTTCACAACATCCATTCACCGTCCTAACTGACCACAAGAACTTACAGTACTTGCGTGAAGCCAAACGGCTCAACCCTCGCCAGGCCCGTTGGGCGCTCTTCTTTACCCGTTTCAACTTCACCATCTCTTACCGTCCAGGATCCAAGAACACTAAAGCCGATGCCTTATCACGTCTACATACTCCACAGGAAACCAAAGAAGAACCAGAATCCGTTATTCCCGATAAACTCATTGTCTGCCCCATCCAATGGAGTATCGACACTGCCACCTCCTCCAATGCTTCCACGGCCATTCCGCCGGGCTGCCCACCAGGAGTGCAGTATGTCCCTCGATTACAGCGCAATCCCCTAATCCACTCCGTACACACTTCACTGGGCACTGGCCACCCCGGGGCCAACAGCACCCTCTCGGTATTGAAGAACCGCTACTGGTGGCCCAACATGGCAAGGGACGTGAGAAGGTTCGTCCAGGGCTGTACAGAGTGTGCCATTTCCAAAAGTCCTCGCCACTTACCAGCAGGCAAGCTCCTCCCGTTGCCCGTTCCAAATCGGCCATGGTCACACCTGGGGGTAGATTTCATCACCGACCTGCCAGATTCAGATGGTAACACATGCATACTGGTGATTGTGGACCGATTCTCAAAGTCTTGTCGACTCCTTCCTCTCAGAGGCCTGCCCACAGCCATGGAAACAGCCGAATTATTGTTCAACTTCGTCTTCAGATATTTCAGCTTACCGGAGGACATTGTGTCGGATCGGGGTCCACAATTTGTCTCCCGGGTCTGGAGGGGATTCTTCAAACTCCTAGGTGTGACCGTGAGTTTGTCATCAGGATACCATCCCCAAACTAACGGGCAAACGGAGAGAAAGATCCAGGAAATCGGTCGCTTCCTACGAACCTTCTGCCATGACCACCAGGACTCTTGGAACCAGTTTATTGGCTGGGCCGAGTACGCCCAGAATTCCCTACGTCAACCTTCTACTGGACTCACTCCCTTCCAGTGTGTACTCGGTTACCAGCCACCCTTGTTCCCCTGGTCTGGGGAACCATCAGAGATACCAGCAGTGGATTACTGGTTCCGAGAGAGCGAGAGGGTCTGGGACAATGCTCACCATCATCTTCAGCGAGCAGTGCGCAGGCGCAAGATGACAGCAGACCTTCGTAGGTCCGAAGCCCCCCATTACCAACCGGGACAGAAGGTCTGGCTGTCAACAAGGGACATCAGACTGCGCCTGCCCTGTAAAAAATTAAGTCCCAGATATGTTGGCCCCTTCACGATCTTGAGACAAATCAACCCGGTCACCTTCCAATTACAACTCCCTCCACAATATAAGATCCATTCCACATTCCATGTCTCACTGTTAAAACCTTACCACCCTCCTGTCTCTCCCTCCACAGAGCCTGGTCCAAGTGAGGAACCCCCTCTTCCACTGATTCTGGAGGATGGCGCCATATACGAGGTTAAGAAGATCCTGGATTCCCGGCGTCGTGGTGGTCAGCTGGAATACCTTGTTGACTGGGAGGGCTATGGCCCGGAGGAGAGATCTTGGGTCCCCAGGAATGACGTTTTAGACCCAACCCTACTCGAGGAATTCCACTTAACCTACCCAGATCGACCAGCTCCCAGGGGAAGAGGTAGACCACCACGCCGTCGGAGTCCTCGGCCCTCTGGAGCGGGCCGTGGAGAGGGGGGTGATGTCACAGATCGACCAGGCTCCCATGCCAGCCAATCACATCGCACATCCTCACCTGAATATTAATGGAGCACACCTGTACACACTCAGCACCTCATTACCACGCACCATTTAAGCTCACACCTCACCACAGTCTAACGTCCGGTCTCGTTTATGCGAAGTGACTTATGCTATCACAGCGACTTACCTGCTACTTACCTCCTTGTGTACTTACCTCCAGTGTTCTCTCCAGCATGGTGTCTCCTGTGTACCCCAGTCTGTCTGCTCCAGCGATCGTTTCCAGAAGTCTGCTACTCCGCCTGTGTGAGGTGTGTGCTCTGACCCGAATTGCTAGTACTCCTGTCAAGACAAAGATCTCTAATCATCTTCTCATCGAACTTCATCTGGTCAACTGGATATTATACTCACCATTTGCAGTCACCATTGCTCTGCTGATCCTAAAATAAACGTCTGTTGTTTATCCGATTCTCCGTCTGAGTCTGCTTATGTAACAATTGAATGGTAGTGTTCTTATTAATTTTGACTTTCCATCTGCAAATTTGTGAGATTTATTCCATTTGAAGAGTTTTGAGGTTGAATTATCAAATTATGTCATTAGATATTGATATGTGAATTGATTTTCCGATGGTTTTATGTGATATCACCTATATTGTTTTTCCAAGATGGCGCCAGTGTCGGCATGCCGTCGGTTGCTCACTTGTCTGCTAGTTTGGCTGTTTGTTTGGTACTCAAACTGTGGTGCCCTTGTGGTTTATGATCGGCAGTCTCTTTTAGATATTCGATCAACATTTTGTTAACTTTCACAAGTCGGATGTGGAGTGTGTTTTTAACAAACCGCATGGGAGTTTTACAACGGATATTCTAGAGTGCATTCGCCGCTGGCCTCTTAACAACCCACGGAGGAAGCGCAGGAGGAAACGCGGGTCTCGGGGAGGTCGTACGATCAAGCTGAAAGCCCGTCTGCATGTGGGCTGTATTTCAAGCCTTTTTCGCGAGCCGCTCTATGGCAAATCCGTGGTCTGGCGTCTCTTGGATCAAGCTCACCGTTGGCTTCGAACTGTTCTTCCCCTGTTCCCGCCCTCCGTCCCTTGGGTTGGCCTTCCTCGGATTGGCCATTATCTCCACATTCAGTTAAGGACATTCTACAGCAATTCACTGACTTCATTGGTAACATTGTCACTAAATTCAATCGCTTTTTATTGGTGGGCGATTTTAACATTCATGTTTACTGTCACTCAAACCCTCTGTCAAGGGAATTTCTTAATATATTTGATGTTTTTAACCTGATACAGTGGGTTAAAGGCCCCACTCACATCCACGGTCATACTCTGGACCTTGTTCTTTCTTATGGGGTTGTTATTAATGATATTACTGTTTCTGATTATATGCTCTCTGATCACAAGCCTATTTTATTTTCCATGTCTCTTCCTAGTCTTCCTCATGTCTCTACTAAAGTGTCATCTTTGTCCCGGTGTCATGGAAGTAGACTCAGAACAGATGTTAGTATTTTAAATAAAATACTTTATTTAAACAGAATGAGTTCGGAGAGCAGAATGGATGAATGGCAGATGAGTTGAACTTCAAATAAGGTTCGTAAGATGGGCAGAGGAATAACTGGATTGTCTTTGCTTACAGGAGATCGGGGATTTGCTGCAGAGTGCACACCTCAGTAATAGCTACGCTGGAGATAGGAGGACGACGGAGGAGACAGACGTTGGAGAGGAGAGCAGGAGGTAAGTACAGCAGGTAAGTCTTACGTAGATCCAAAGCTTAGGAAAGCATGGAGAGTCCACTTCATAGAGATGAGACCGGACGATGAGTGAGACTGAGGTGTGTGCTTATGTACTGTGGCTAAGTGGCTGTGGTGATAAGGAACAGGTGCAGGTGATTAGTATTCAGGTGAGGGTGCTCTTTGTGATGACGTGGTGAGAGAGCCTGGCCGATCCATGACAAAAGTAAGAATTTATATGTCCACCTTATTCTTCAACACGCAAGTAAGCCTATGGGTGAGACTTCCGGTTCATTAGCCGCTATAGGAAAATAACGAGAAGAATTACAACGTGCAGTAAACTCTAAAACTCTTTGCACTACAAACCAGTGTGTTCATAATTAAGATAATACATTAAAATAATATGGTAAGATACACCAATTTGCAATATCAAGCAGCAAAACGAGTGGTTTTGTACAGTTACAAATAGCTGGATGTGGATGACACCGGAAGCCAGACCCATAGAATTTAAAAATGGCCCATTTTTACAGGAAGAATAAGGTGGATAGGTTCAGAACAACGAGTGAAGTTGAGTAAAAGTGAGTAAATAGCAATGGAATTTACATTTCTAGGGGATGTATTCCTTAAACTTTTATGAGAGAATGTGTTATATAGAATGTGTGCATTATATATTATATAATACCGTGAAGGAATCGCCTTGAAATCCAGTGCAATGATAAGGTCAATGTCTCGTTCTTCTCTCAGCACTGAGAAGTAGGGTGACTTCAGCAACAGTCCAGCATCTATATAGTCTCTCGTCTCACTTTAAAGAAGAGCAGCAGGCACTGCATCAGCTAAGAGATTAAAGCATGAAATGAGTCTATTATTCACAATGAATTGCCAGTTAACAAACAGGTCTGTTCTCACCTGCCATGTCATGGAGGAAGTTATATTTCCTGCCCCAGATCCACTGAGCAATGCATCTACAAATGCTCATCAAATGATCTGTGAAACAAATACATTCTTTAAAATTAATTTTCTAAAGTTCTTCAGTTCTTCAGCTCAGTAAATGGTTCTTAGGGTCTCATCAATAACTATTTTGGCTGCATATGGTTCTTGACTACATGGCTCTTTGCAGATTAAAAATGTTTTATTATAGGATCTACAGATCAGTGTATTTTTTAGCTTAGAGAATAAACAGTACTTTGAATGTTTATGGACTCTAATGCATGTCAGATGCAGCTGCTAAAAATGACTCTAAGATAAGCTCCAGCATACCCGTGAACCTTCGTGGGACAAACGTTGTGGAGAACAGATGGATGAATTGATGTTAGAGACAGTTCAACCTACCAAATGGCCAGGAATTGAGCTTGAGCTCCAAACTGAAATATTTGCATACGTCCATGGTATACTGCATCATGTACTGTTTTGCTGCTTTTTTATCAGCATTTTTATCATATTTAAGTTTTTCTAATTGATAAATCAGCTGACTTTGGCCTCCAGAGATATCTGTAAAAAGAAGGGGACATGTAAATTACTCATTTGTTCCTATTCTAGTTTGTGCATCTACATTCATAATTTACAATAAGCCAAACAAAACAGTGGTTTAAATGATATTATGGCACGTTACCCTATCCATTTTTGAGGTTTTATGATTTGATTTTCATAATTGTTTTACATCACATCATTCAGCAGATGCTTTCCAAAGAGACTTACAAATGACAGATGTTAAATACAGATATCATGTGAAATGTGGCTATTTTATTTTAGACAGTATTTCATATTCCAAAAAACAAATATATAATAAATAAAATAAAAATAAAAAATATGCTTTTCAAATCAGTGTCAATCAACAGCAGGATCCCTCTGTGACAATGTGCCCCATTATGGACAGTAGATAATTTGATAATCTGATGTGAAAATGATTCTGTGAGAGCCAGCCATAATGTACAAGGAGTTGTACCTTTGTGAACTGAACATGCCTTTCACTAAACAAAAAACTCCAGACATCTTTTCCTCACAGCCTTGTTTTCATTGCATCAGTTCAAATATGGCATCTAACCTTGCAGTGATGAACAAACTAGATGAATAGCATTTTTTGTCTGTCAGACATAAACTTAGATACAAAAATGAACCAAATCTGAGAAATATTCACTGTTGTAAATGTGACAACTAGCCCCAAATATTCTCTATACAAATTCTAGCACACTTTAGGAAAAGTTTACCGGTCAGCGTTGTTCTGATGGATTGATCAAGAGCAGAAGGTTCAGTTCCTTTCAACACAGTGAGATTCATGTCCACAAGGTTCAAGAGCACCTGGTAACATTCGTCTATAGATGAGGAGTTCGGATCTTTTGAAGGAAACACATTGAACAAAGATGAGCACACTGCGAAATGTCTTGACAGTATATGCTCGTGCACAAGATGTAATTTCAATGTAATGTTTCCTTACCTCAACAAAGCTACATGCCTTTACCTAGTTTAGTAATGCTGCCAAATAAATGTATAGTCTACACCAGGTGTTTCTCAACCAGGTGGCCACAACTTTTGACAATATTTAAAATGAGTAAAATTAAAATATTTAAATTGTCATCGTAGTTCCTATTTTATTTAGTCAAATTGCCCAACGTCTGATATAGTGCATGCACTATAAGAAGCAAGGAGTAATTTTCAGGCACATTGCCAGTCTCGGAGGTCTTTCTGAACTGTAGCGGAGTAAAAAAGACATTATGCTTTCACAGTTTTGCAAAGGGATTCTAATAATACAGATACTTGGAAAATGCTCTTAAGTAAAGTAAAAGTTTAAAGATATTTTGTTTTTGCCAACCATTAGCCAGTAGATGTCAAGTGTGTCATTGAAACATTCACTCAGCTGATTCGTTCAAATGCTAATTCACTCTAAAATACCACTGTTGTGTGTTGATGGACAGTAGCATTTTTAATCTGTAGTTACAGACATTTTTCAAGTATCTACATTTTGGTGTAAAATGAAATACCACCTCCCCTTATTTTCCTTGGCCTCGTGAGTACTGGAGACTCGTTTGGTAAAAGCACGATTGTCTGATGAACTATTATTGGATGATGAATTATCATTATTAATACTTTAGAATAATTGCATTATACACTGAATTGTATGGGGAAACTTCTTAAATAACAGACAGTATAAAGGAGATTTGAGCAACCTAGTTTTTAGTGTTATCAAAATATTAATTTAAAAAAAAAAAAGAATTGCATTATATGTGTGCTTCCATGAATTGGGTTGTATTGTATTAAAGAATTCAAGTTTTTGATTCCTTTTGAAAGAGTTTGCCAAGAAACTTTGTAAGTTCCTCGCTAACCTTTAGGCTGCTGAAAGATTGGCCAGGGGTTTCCTCCAGTGTGATCTTTTCCTTTTTACAGTGAATAGCAGGTGTGTCCCCACACAAGAAGGGATAAAAAAAAAATCAAACACAGAATATTACATCAGGGTTGGTGATTTGTTTTTAGTGCAAAGAGACCTTTTTAAATGATCATTTTTTGAGTATGACACTTAATTTGTCAGCTTGTAGTTTGAATATTTGCATGGCCACAAATTATAGATCAACAAATATTTGAATACATGGAACTAAAAAATAAAAAACAAACAATAAAATTCTATACCTTGCCTCATTTTCTCTGATGCCATTTTTATTTCAGGTAATAAAAGAGCTGAAAGACAAAATCAAATGAAAATGAAATGACTTTTAAGCTGTATTAAATCCTCAAGATTCACAATTCAAGTTGTACCTTTTATCCATTTCCAGATCTCCTCTTCATCAGCTAAAACACTGCTGCACATAGCTGCAGAATACACAAGATGAAACAAACAGAATGTTTCAAATAAATGAAACAAATTTTGTTCCTTCCACTTTTTAATGGAATTGTTGAAAAAATACCAACTCAAATGTTTGTTTAACATTTCTAATCATACTCTGGGTTGCATTTAATTTTTACTTGAAAATTAGCTAGTACTAGTACTGCCGAAGCTGGAGGTTTCCACAAATGCTCCAGTGAGGGAATAACCTGCTTCATGTGGACTGACCTCAAACCAGGGGTCTGCAGACAGAAAACACCACCATATAACAGCAGACACAAGCACAACAACTTAACTATCTTCAGACAAAAACACAGACCTCCTTCCTCACGCTGTTTGCAGTGCTTGTCGATCACTGCATAGATGGGATATGGATCTTTATTGTGCTGGTCCCGCTGATCTGTGAGTGTTTGTTCATCAATCTAAAGAGAACATATTTTTACAGCGTCATGTTGTAGTGGAGACTGTCAGGGCAATCGTTAAAAAGTTTCAGTTATGACATTTGCGCAACATGTCCTGAGTAAAGTTTTAAAATCAAGCTGTAAATGTAAAAATTAAAATGGTGCTTGAGGAAACATTTGGGGTTCTTCAGATCGCTTCACTGGCAGAACCTTTTAAAAAGGAGGGTTCTCTGAGGAATGTACAAAATGGTACTCATAACTTCCTGCAAGAACTCCAAAGATGGTCAGCAGTTCCTCCACTGATACCATCCTAAATAAAAGGCTTTGGGACACTCGAAATTTGTGTTTCTTGAGTTTACAACAGGATGTTTGTGGTTTTGCAGAAGGTTCCCACCAGTTACTTTACTTCATTAAGAGAAGTGGCACTTTTCTGAGAGCAAGATTTCATTATGTTCATTCTCATGAATGACACTTTTAACACTTTTGTTATTAAAGCAGAAAGTAAATAAATGAGAGGGTGATTGTTCTTCTCGTAAGAAGTCTTTCTATATATACATACATATAATATGCAAATATATTTTGTATATTAATTATATATATTTATGTATTAATGCATTATATATTAATATATATATAATGTATATATAATACATTATATTAATTAATATATATTATACATTATATACTGTATTAATATTATCAGTATAAAAGCTGCATGTTTAATATATCATAGGATGGCAGTAAACTTTGAAGTAGTTTGTAATGTAAAACAAAACACTATTATTTCTCTTTAAAAAACCGTGCAAGTTCATTGGAAATACAACACCTAAATAAATAAATAAATAACATAAAAACTTGAGGTCGACTGGTAAATCAATTTTGCCGATATCAGTTCTAATAACCGATAACATTACCTGAAAAAAATTGTTTTTTGGCAAAAATCCATACTAACAGTTTTTTCTGGGTTGCTTCCTTTGCTGGAGGGGCTGAAAAGGTCCGCTGTCATTATACAGTACGCATTAGTACATACATTAATGGAGAACAGCAGCGGGCTATGTTTGCCTTTAGGCTGAGAGGATGCAAACATTTGTCAATGAAAGCACACGCAGTCTGACCCAAATGTTTAATGTCATGATTGCTACCATCTATTTGCATGAGTTTATATCCAGCTGGTCGCTTTTATGCATCCGTTAGCGAGCGAAGTTGCATATTTAAAGCTAGTGAAAGGAGAAAGCATTTAGTTCCCATTCAGGAACTCGAGCTGCGTCGGAAAACGCTATGGGAACGCGTTCCGCGTGACCATGCTCTGAATCACATGTGTAATCAGTCCAATGGAAGGGCAAGACGTCACGGGCGGGGTGACGTAGCGACCTGGAAGCTTAAAAGCACGTGCGGTGGAACTGGCGTCAGCTTTCTGTCATTCAGCAAGCGCTCTGCGTGTGTCAGTCTTATTTGGTGTTGTCTGTCCATTATCACTCCTTATTTCCTTTGAGTGAAGACAAACATATGGCGAGGGCGGGCAGCATCTAAGGCTGTGTGTTCTTCTCTGCCCGTGCTAGGGGTAGGGATACACACAGTTTGTGTGTTGTCTGCTTGAAAGCAGAGCACGCAGAGTCAGCTCTCGAGGGAGCTTTGTGAGCGTTTGTCATTGAGCATGCTTGCTCTCGGAGAGCTCTCTTTGAGGAGGGAGCCTTCACCAGCATTTCTCGCGGGACCGGCCCCGCTTTCGCTGAGGCGGAGCGGCGGCTGTGCTCGTGGGAATCGCACATGGATCAGGTGGGGGGAAAGAAGACAGGCGAGCCCTTATCTTCCTCCTTTCCCACCAGATCCAGTGCCCGCTCTCTGGGAACGGAAGCCCGCCCCACGGTTTCTTCCCCTCCCGGACAGAGGGCTTGACGCTCCGCCTGTCTTCCTCCGAGGTGGTGGACGTGTAGGACGTTGATGAGCTTTGTAAAGCAGTTGCACAAGCATTTGTTTGCACAAGCATATTGTGAACAATGTCATTATGAGCAGCGTTTCTGGGAGCAGAGCTCACACAGTCAGCTCTCGAAGAAAGAAAGGAGGGCTGATTGTGCTTTTCCCCGCTGTAATGCATTCCACTCCCGCCGGGCACGCGAGGAGTGTGTCCGTGCCTATGGTCTCGCGGTTCGGTCCCGCGGCTGCTGAGGCACGGCAGCAAGTGAGATCGCGGGGAATACTTTATAGAGTCCAGTCAAAAAGGAGAGAGAGAAGGAGGGAAAGAAGAAAAAAAAAAGAAAAAAAAAACTCTAAGTCATTCCTTTATATAATCAAGTATGTTAAAGAAAAAACCCTGCCAAGCATCAATAGTAGAGGGCTTGGCCCCATTAATTCGCGCTGTTGTGCATTCACAAGTCACTATTTTCAGGAGGCTCAGAATCCAATATGTTTTTCCACATATGTGCGGTGTAAACCAGTCCTGTGTTATTGTCTTCTTCGCAGCCGTAAAACCAGCAAACAACATCCTCTTTTGTATTAAAGGTGCAGTTGGAGATCTCGGAAAATGCTAACTTTAACCTGATAGCACTGAAAGTGAAAGTCCCACCCTCCCTGCAATCGCCGTCCAAAGCCACGCCCCCTGAACGCACATACGCTCAAAGAGCAGAATACCAGAGACAACATTAAATTACTACATCAGGCTACATCAGGGGTGCCCAAGCTCCTGGCAATCGACTGTCCTGCAAAGTTCAGCTCCAACTCTAATCAAACACACCTGAAGCAACTAATTAAGGTCTTCAGGATCACTTGAAAATTAAAGGCAGTGGTGTTTGATTAGAGTTGGAGCTGAACTTTGCAGGACAGTCGATTGCCAGGAGCAGGATTGGGCACCCCTAGGCTACATCAACGGTTTCCAATTACAGTCCTTGCACCCTCCCCGCTCTGCACATTTCATATTTATATCTTATCACGTCCGACGGTTGTTCTGTTCGACCGTAAGTCATAAGTGCCCTGCGAAGTGGACATCACCAGATATTCCGCCATGATTCCAGTTCAATGCGTATATGTTCCATACAAAGGGCATTAAAGTGTGCGAGACGTGAATTTAAATTGTATTTATTTACAGAGGTATATATTCAACGGATTTTCCCTGTTCAGGGAGTAGGAAGCAATGAACACTGTGTAGGGAGCATGTCAACGGAACACAGTTCATGCACGTAGCTCTCTTCTAACAAGCTGGTTATCTGAATCAGGTGTGTTAAAGGGGTCATATGATGGTGCTAAAAAGAACATTCTTATGTGTATTTGGTGTAATGCAATGTGTTTACGTGGTTTAAAGTAAAAAAAACGCATTATTTTCCACATATTTTACATTATTTTTTCTCCTCTAAGCCCTGCCTTTCTGAAACGGGTCGATTTTTACAAAGCTCATCGGTGTGAAACAGCGAGGCGTGCTCTGATTGGCCAGCGATCCAGTGCGTTGTGATTGGCCGAATACCTCAAGCGTGTGATGGAAATGTTACGCCCCTTACCATAATATGAGGCTGCGTCCCCGCGACGACACAAAAACATAAAAAGCCATTTCAAATGAGGCATTTATTGCATCCAGTGTGGACATAATTACTGATTATAATGACTTATACTGTCTTTTTACGCGTCGTGTTGCATCGCGCCGCGTAAACATTACCATGTCTGCATTTGTGATCGGAGAAACACAAACAACAAGCACTACTTACACTTGTGTTTGAATAGTAAGTAGCAGATTCTTTAAATAATAAAACGTAACGTTACTTACAGGCTGTAAGTCAGAAGCGCCAGACTGTCCTTGTAAGGTTGGAACTGCCCCACTTTTGAGTAAAAGTCTTTCTACATGTAACAGCTGTGGTGTCCAGCAAGCCAGTAAACCTCACTCGCCTGATCTAGTGACTCTTAGCGCCCGTCTCCCGCGCTTAGACCGCGGTTCGAATCTCGCTCGGAGCGGGGTGAATAGGACCGGTTACACACAACCGGCCTTGTTCTCTTCTATGTTCAGAAGACAATCCTCCGTGAAGTGCGCAGCACAAACTCCAATATTTGTGTTGTACTGCTCTGGGACAGTGTTGTAAATAAAATTCAGCCACAGATTTCTTGTTATGTCCTCTTTACTCATATCCAAACACACAGCACCTCTCCACGACATGGCGCCGGCAGAAGCAACAACATAGAGCGAGAAAGTTATGCCTTCTTTCTTTGCGTATACATATGGGCGGTGTTATGCAAATCTTCCCACATCGTGACGTAGAGATGTGGGGGCGTGTTAGAACGAGCCGTTTTAGGTGGGTGTGGCTGACTCTTAACTTTAATAAAGAATATCTCTTTGGATTTGAGACTTTGGTCTTTACAACTTTACAGATCTTCTTTATGCACCAAGAGCTTGTAACACTCTAAAGAGAAAGGAAAAATTGAAATCGCATCATATGACCCCTTTAACTAAGCGAGACATGCAAAATATGCAGAGCGGGGGGCGCGAGGACTGGAATTGGGAACTGCTGGGCTACAACATGTCATTCATCAGTGAGAAAACTTTATAGCACAGTTAGTAAAAGTTAGTGATGTGACGTTCGACACCGAGGCTTCGAAGCTTGTATCAAAAAAACGAAACATTTCACATTGAAGCGCTGTATCGGAGCTTGATTTGTTTTGCCAAAAGCACGTGATCTATGACGTCCGAAGCTTCATTCGCCTGAAAACCACGTGACTGCTTCAGTATCTGGTTCAAACAAAGCGAACCTCAGCTCCGTTTACTTTACATTACATTACATTACATTATAATGCGTTAGTATTGTTTTCTTTTTATCCTAATTTATAGATTAAGGTCAAATTAACTTTGCCCATGAAATAACAGTCTAAGGACTGAGACAAGAGTTAACATTGACAGATCACAGATTTAATTCATGAGTTTATGTTTGATTTATTTGAATTATTTTAGTGCCAGTACACCGACACAAATGAATGACTTTGACAATGGCCATTATGTTTATACAATAAATTAAAACAAGGAAACAATAGTAGAACCAGATGTGAAACCAGTAGCTGTTATGAATCACAGCACTTTGGAAGGTGTTATTCATTTTTATGACCACAAGATAGCCACAGCATGAACCGTTTTAAAAAGCTTCAAGTAATGAACCTTTTTCCGATACAACTGGGTTGAAAGCCTCATTGGTTCAGAACGCTTCACTTCGCCATCACTAGTAAAAGTACTACAATACCAGGAATGAAGCTTGGGTTGTTGATGTTTGCCTGCCATTCTCGCTCTGTCTGCGCAGCGTACATGAACGCACTGATGACCAGGGTTGCCAGGTTTTCTCAGCAAAACCCGCCCAATTGCTACTCAAAACTAGCCCAAAACTAGCCCAATTGCTTTTCAGGGGGGATCCCCTGGTAAAAATCGCATTCCGGGGGTAAAATACACATTTTTTGGAGAGGTTCTCCTGGTAAAAGTTGCATTCCAGGGGCTAAATATCACATTATTGGGGTCGCCTCAACCCTTGGACATGAAAAACATCCTGCTGAAAGAGTGTTAAAGTATCCCAATTCCGCGGGAAAACCGCGGACTTGGCAACACTGCTGATGACGTATCCTGTCTGCGCGAACAGGGTGCGCAGAGGTATGCAAATACATACGTTGACAGGCAGGTAGGAAAGCCAATCAAAACGCTCGAACCGAGCGTTTTGATTGGACAAACATTTCTTGGTCCTACACCTTCCACAGAACATATAAATACATTTAGACCACTTAACTTAATGATTGCTATTAGGATGTGAAGAGACTTTCAACCAGAATAACAAAAAATGTTTCTGAAGACAATCACCTATTGCACCTTTAATAAGACCATCAATTTCAAACACTCTGTGTCCAAAATACTATGAAAGAAAGTAAAAATTATAAAAATGTATAAGGAAGCTGTGTGTTTTAGTGTGATTAATTAGCATTCAGGACCAAAGTGAGCATTTGTGCCTTTTGCTATCAAATGACAAGGACAAAACCCAACTTTTAGAAAGGAGTTTATAAATTCAACAGAACAGAACCAAAATAATACTATATTTTTAAGCGGCAAGCATAGCTGTAATTCAGCCTGTGTTATGGTTGATATGATTTTTAATCAGCTCTTTATTTGTTTTGCTTGTACACCAGAATAAAGGACTAAAACATATAATTCACAATCCTAATATCCATAAACGGTTCACAATCAACCGCTGTATAGTTACCTCGTGTCTGGATGGATATGATTGGAAGTTTCAGGTCCTGTTCCCGGTGTCCGTCCTAGCTCAGTCAAGTTCAAACCACTTGAAGCTCGATGGGGTAGAATTCAGGTTCAGATAACTGGTTATTATTAATGAGGTACTCAGAGACTTGTTTTAAAGGTTTAACAAATCACCAATACAATGGTTTCCTTTTATTAAAAACAATAACTCATAAGTACATAACATAAAATAACAACAAGTAAAGTCTTCACCACGAATTGTCAGCCCTGGACAATGGTCTCCCAGGCATTTTATAACCTTTGCATAATAAAACCCTCCTTCTGCTACTGCCTGCGACTGCCTCCTCCTTGAAAACAGGATGCATGACCTTTGTCACAGAGTCTGAATCACACAAGTATCAAAAGTTCAAACAGAAAGAAAATACAAATTAAAAAGCATCACTTCTGAATAGCAAGCATGTCTAGTTCTATTTTCAGATATAGGGAAAATAGTGACACCTTCTATGAGCTCTGCTTAAGCACATATACCATAAACCGCAATGTAACACCTCTAGCAAGTGCTATCTGATTCTAAGTAACGGTTCAGCTAGAAGTTCCATCTCGCACCCATGTTGCGAGATGCATCCCCTCGCTATTAACCGCCCTTTTACAAAATAAGCGAAGCAACTACATAGCAGATACAAACCACAGAGCACTCAGCATCTGTGCCCCTAAAATAAGATGTACCTTCAAACACTTTCCTGACATTTACCCTTTTAACACAGAAGATTGAAAATCCATTTTCTCTAAACCATTCATTAACATTTGTAATTCCTTTGAAAAACCCTGTAATTCCATCACTTCTTTTATTAACTTTGCAACCCTTTTATTCATCGTTTCTTGTTTCCGTATCAGCTTCAGAATTGCTTTCATCTTGAAGATGATCTGTGGATCCCCCAGCTCTCTCCTGGGCACACCTGCGACGTTCCTTCTTCTTCTGCTTCTTGATCTCTTTACTCCAGTCTCGTTGCACTCCTTGAACTAAAAAAATCGCTGAAATCAATTTCTATGTTATCTGACTGATTCGTATAGTTCCTGTTAGAGGATCGATCAGGGAATAACATATTAGGCAGGTAGGGATCTGATTGCACATATTGCTTAATGAAAGTCAAGCATTTAGAAACATACTGAACATTTTAAAATAAATGCAAACATGATACTTTTGTACTGCCACACAGATCACATTTAGCAGAAAAGGTAGCCTAATGATGCTGTTTTAAGTAATGATTAAGACAAAAAAACACTTTTATTCAGTTTATTCACTTGACTGTTATTCAGATTAGTTTAGTTTATATTCAGTCTATGTAAGACTACAAATTCAAAAAAGTGTTAAGACGGCTGCGTGTTTTTTCCCAAATGACTGCCTGAATCTGCTCCTTCAGTTTCTCTCTGTTGTTTGAGATGTTTTTTCCAGCGATGTTCATAAGATCAGTGATCATCTCAGCACTGTAAGGATCTTGACAGGTGCAATATTTCTTGACCAATTCCTCAAATTTATCTGAGGAAACAGTAAAACACTTAAATCTGAACAGTTTATTTCAATGATATTTCAGGTTTATTCAGGACATCTGTAAGATCTTAACTTGCCTCCACAGTTGACCACATTAAACAGAGGGATGTGAATCACAGTTGGAGCGTTTTGGCCTTTGAACACATAGAAGTCCTTCGGTTTCGCGTCAAATTCACTGGGGACTTCAGGGAAAGAGAGGTTTAGTTTCCTGCACGTGCCAGCAGCACCTCTTAATGTCTGCAATAGAAAAGCATGATAGAGAGGCTGAAAGAAAGACCAAGCTTTTGAACAGGATGATCAGTGTTAATTGCTCTCATTTTGTTTAAAGATCTTAAGTTCCACACTTTTGAAGCTAGATGAGATATTTAAAACCAGAGTCAATGTTGAGAAGAGTTCAAAATGTGTAAAACATGCTGGAAAAGCAAAAAAAAATATATATTTTTTTTTTTTCCTGATGAACAGTGGTCAGTTTTACTGCTCAGGACAAACAGGAGACTCATGAACAACTATCGTATTCAGGTAACGATCCACAGCATTAAGAAACAAGCATTTATAAACCTTTGAAATGGTTCATTTGTGTAAATTCAGTTATTATTTTTTTCTATATGTGACCCTGGACCACAAAACCAGTCTTAAGTAGCACAGGTATATTTTTGTAGCAATAGCCAACAATACATTGTATGGGTCAAAATTATTGATTTTTCTTTTATGCCAAAAATCATTAGGATATTAAGTAAATATCATGTTCCATGAAGACATTTTGTCAATTTTGATAATCTACTGTAAATATCAAAACTTAATCTTTGATTAGTAATATGCATTGCTAAGAACTTCATTTGGACAACTTTAAAGGCAATTTTCTCAATATTTTGGCTTATTTGCACCCTCAGATTCCAGATTTTCAAATAGTTGTCTCTCGGCCAAATATTGTCCTATCCTTACAAACCATACATCAATTGAAAGCTTATTTATTCAGCATTCAGGTGATGTATAAATATCAATTTCCAAAAATGTACCCTTATGACTGGTTTTGTGGTCCAGGGTCACATATGTGTCCATATATGGACTATACATAAACATCTGTTATGTGATCAGATGCAAATTTTAGGGTTGATCAGATGCAAATTTCACTTTTACATGTTGTTTGAACCAATGTGTGTTAGAAGTGTTTGTACACATCCACCCTATAATGATAAAAATCCACCCAGTGTTTTTTTTTAAATCCCCATAAAAAATAACCCTTTCTCAAATCAAGCCATTCTCAGATGCTTGGATGTGTGACGTCACACAGACCCAGGCCGCTCCCACGATTGTTGATTGACATTGGTGTTTAAACTTAAATCCGCCCTGAGTGAGCTGTCATCAACCCGCCATTGTTTCGATGTCGGAGCAGATGTAGAAAAGAATGGCTCCTAAGTGATTGAGGTGTTCTGTTGTTGGATGTAATAATGAACATAGCAGTCGTCATTTACCCCCGACATCTGAGCCGCTGAAGACGCAGAGGATTACCTTTGTTTTTGAAGGGAATGCGCCCCTCGATCTACCTAAATGTGTCTATGTTCACGCGAATCATTTGTGATCCAGGTTCACCTCCAGAAGAAGTGAGTATAAGAGGATTTTTATGAATCTTTGCAAATTGCCTTTCCTAATAATGTGCTAGTTAGCAAGTTCAGCGGCTAAATACGGCTTAAGTAAACAGTACGGCTTGTCACCCCACAGAAGAGAGGGGCGGGGTGAGCAGAGCTCATTAGCATTTAAAGGGACATGCACCATAACAGGTTGCGGTGAACAGAGCTGTTTTTGACAAGGTAAAGAGCATGTTTTTTTACACTACCATTGAGAAATTTTAACCAAAGTATGTTATAATTTTTTTCATTAAGACCCTAAAGAATCATATCAACTTAAGGGCAGTACTAAATAAAAACAACATACAAGTTTTACGATCCCTCAAGCTACACCTTTCGATTTCTGTGAACCTATGAATCATGCACCACTGAGCAAGTTTTTCTCTGATCTTGGATCAGTTACATACATTTGTAACATAACAGGCTAGTAGTTAATAGTCTCTTACTGGCCTGTTTAGCTGAGTCATGCATAGAACAAACAACACAAGCCCCAAATTACGTGATTAGTTCAGTGCATTTAATAAATTACACCATCAAAAAACCATTTGCAATGGATTTGTAAAAGCTGTTTTTATGCATGTTTGGCTTGAGTTTTTGTTGTATTTACACAGCTCTGACTAGCAGACATCACCAGCATGTGTTTCTAGCACTTTGAAACAGTGAATCATTTTGGTTCAAATGATGCCAAGCTTCAAAAAGGTTAGTCCCCCCCATCATCACTCTGTTTGAGGAGAAATGCACAGGCGAATGACCTATGTAGGAAATTACTTACGAAATCCGTCCCGACAGGTCTAAAATATAAATAATCATTTTAGGCTTACTGTATTGATTCAGAGCAAGACAGAAACACAGTTTGGAAGATTGATTTATTATTATTTCAATTTTGTTACTGTAGCTATAAAAATAACACTTTGCATAATCTGCTAGGGGTTTGTAAACTCAGCTGTAAAGAATTTTATATGCATATAATATGCCTACCATGAAAGGATCGCCTTCACTGAAATCCAGTGAAATTATGAGGTCGATGTCTCGTTCTTCTCTCAGCACTGAGAAGTAGGGTGAGTTCTGCAAAAGTCCAGCGTCTATATAGTCTCTTGTCTCACTTTGCCGAAGAGCAGCGGGTACTGATCCATCTAATCGATCACAGCGTGAAATGAGTCCATTTATTATTCTCATTGAATTGCAAATTTTTAGCAGGTCTGTTCTCACCTGTCATGTTGTGAAGGAAGTTATATTTCCTGCCCCAGATCCACTGAGAAATGCATTCCAAAATACGAATCAAAGCATCTGTAAAACAATTATACTTACATTTTCTAAAGTTCTTAATTTCTTTAAATGATTCTAAACCATTTTGGCTGTAGACTTCTCGAATTAAGAATTTCATAACAGGATTTTCAGACAAGTGTTTTTTTTTTTTGTTTTTTTTGTTTGTTTTTTTGAATGACTATAAATATATAAACCTGGTTACTGTGTATTTAAAACACATTCCGTTTGTTTACATTATTACAAAAAATCTGAGCTGTTTCATTTATGTCTGACAAGTATGCATCACATTAAGTCTATTATTTAATCCAGATGGATTTATTTATTTATTTATTTATGTATGTATGTATTTATTTATTTATTTTTTTATTTTTTTTTATTTATTTATTTTTTTTTTAGAGACAGTTCAACTTACTAAATGGCCAAATACCGATGTAGTCACTCAAATTGTTGCACACATCCATGTTTAAACGCTTCAAATACCGTTTTTCAGAAAGAGAAAGACCTTCTGCAGTGTTAACTTTTTTCATTGGAAAAGTCAGCTGACTTTTGCCTCCAGAGAGGTCTGTAAGAAAACAGGACATGACAAAAGTGGGTAGACATGATTGCATTATTATTACACATTACTGTTAGTTACCTAATCCATTTATCTTTTCATTTTTATATGTACATATTTAGCAGATGCTTTTATTCAAAGCAACTTACAAATGATCATTTTTAAATGCAAATATGATGTGAAATACAGCTTTTATTTTAGACAGAAATTCATATGTCAGAAAATAAAAGGTATTGTTCGCAAATCTTTCATTAAACAGCAGTTTCTCACTGTGATGTATAGGCCTAATGGTTTACCTTTCAAATTTGTTCTGATGGATTCATCAAAACCAGAAGGATCTTTGCCATTTAAAACAGCAAGATTCATATCCACAAGATCCATGAGCGCCCGGTAACATTTATCTACCGGTGAGGAGATTGGATAGTCATCTGTAGAAAACCCCCAGTGATCGGAGTCTGGGTGGCGGTGCTCTGAGAAAGGGTGCAGTAGCGCTTCAGGCTCCTTGAATTTGTGTCCTGCCTCAAAATCTGTTTCCATCTCTCTTTTCATCTCTTCATGTCCCCTCTCTCTCCTCTCTCGCTGTTCTGTCCAATATATATTGAATAAAGATGAACCTCTGCAAAAAAGCACTGTTTCCACCATCAAATTTATGATGTTCCGATATCAGTTTTCCCGCAAACAGAAGTAGTTATGTATATACTCTTAAATATAAAGGTGCGTAAAACACACCGATGCCATAGAAGAACAATTTTAGCCTCGTTCAGACTGTAAGCCCAAATCCAATTTTTATGCAAATCCGTTTAAAATCCGATCATATTTAGATAGTCTGAACGGCAACAAACTAAATGAAATCCGATTTGGGCAAATCTGTTTCAAGCTATATTCATATGTGGTTTGGAATCCTATTCAAATCGCTTTCCTGGAAATCTGTTTCAGTCTGCCCGGTCAGATTGGATTTAGTGTAGCTTTTTCACTGTGTGAAACAGAAAGGTTCTTCAGATGTTAATGGCTCAAAGACAAAAAAGGTTCTTCTATGGCATTGTGAAGCACCTTTATTTTTAAGAGTGAAGGCCTATATTAAGTATAGTATAGAAATCCTTAAATAAATTCGCAAATACTTTAGTCCTTAATTAAAAATACTTAAATAAAAGTAATAAAAGCTTTACCTTCCCTCATTGCCTCAAGTTTAGTTTCTTCTTCAGGAAAGAAACCTAAAAAACATAAAATGATCAAAGGATGATTATGAAATAACTGTTGACTTTTAAGCAAAATTCAAAAAAAAAAAATTCTTCACCTTTTATTTTTTCCAAGATCATTTTCTTAATATCCTTTTCATCTCCTAAAGCGCTGCCACAAAGAGCTGCAGAAAACCACATTATCAACACACTAGAAGTGTAAAAAAAAAAAACTCTGGACAGCATAAAATGCAAAATAACACTCTAAAACATAATTAGACAGGCTAATTATTTTTATGAAGTAGCAAATAATACAAAAATCACAGACACATTTTATATTTAGACTCAGAGATCAGTGAAGTACAATGTGCAGTCAAAGTATTAACCTATGTAAGTTGATATTACAAATAAAGTGTTACCCAAAATTTAACTACTATGTGATGGGTTTTTTTTTTTTACCTTGCAGGTACAGCATGTCAAATTCACCCTGATGATTTTTCTTTGAGCCTTCGTGAAACTTGCTGCCAAAGTTGCAGGTGTCCACAAATGCTCCAGTGAGGGAATAACCTGCTTCATGTGGACTGATCTCAAACCAGGGGTCTGCAGACAGAAAACATGTCCATGTAACTATTGACATGAGCACATTAACACTTTATCTCTTTCTTTCATACATCACATGCACACCTCTATCACTGCAATGTTTGCATTGCTTGTCGATCACTGTGTAGATGGGAAACGGGTCTCTCTTGTGCTGGTTCCACTGCTCTGTGAGTGTGTGTTCGTCAATCTATAGAAAAAAAACATTTTTTTGTGGCATCATGTTATTGAATTGTAAGGAGACGGTTGTAATACATTCAGTTTTTTTCAGTCGGCAACACTTAACTTAAAGTTCTCTTAATAAGGATCTGGGCTGGAGCTTCATAGGCTTATCTTTACATTTTTACAGCGAGAGGCTTTTTCAAGAGATTCAGTCGAGATTCGTCACCATTTTATTCACAGCTGTCCACCTTATTTGTCCCGTAAGAGTGGGCACAGCCATTTGTAAATGTATGGTCCTGGCTTCCAGTCTATTTTTAGCTGTACAAAACAGCTAGTTTTGCTGCTTGATATTGCAAATTGGTGTGTCTTAATGCTGGAATACACTACTCAACTTTTAAAGTCTGAACAAATTTTAAAACACTAGGGATCATATACTTACCGACTTTGTAAATAGTGACAAAGAAAAACTGGCAATCATACACTACACGACTGAGGATCATACACTATCTGACTTTCCAGTTGTTCCGATCACAACAAACTCACGCAGAAATGTGAGCTTTGTTGCTGAGAGACGCTTGAAAAAAAGAAAACAATATGCTTCTAAAGTTAGCTGAAAATATCAAACATGTTTGATAACCTCTGACTGGATGGAATCATTGTCTGAAGCTAAAAATATCTAAATCTGTGACCATCATACACTATGCGAATTTCTATGGAATCTGTTAGCTCAAATCTGCAGATTGGCTCTGACTTTCTGCAACTACCGTTAACTTCTCCAGACTTAAATTCGGCGAAAAATTGGGGCAAAAATCATGTAGTGTATTCCAGGCTTTACCAGAGCTGGCCCAATATTAAGCGGTTGCTTAGGACCCTCGTGGCCACCAGTGGTCCCCCAAAAGTAGGCTACATGAAATGACAGCTTGATTTTTGTTGTTGTTTTTTGTTTGTTTGTTTTTGTGATATATTTTATCAATGGACAATGGTAATAATACAAAAATGCAATATTAAATAATTAAAAAATCTAAATATCATCTTATTATTTCCATAGCGACACGTCATGCAGGCACAATAGCACTGTAGGCTATGAAAGATGTATCGCTTTTATTTAGTTTTTCCTTTTTTATTTAAAATATCCACAAACTTGTTAATTATATAATACACTATATGATACAGCCTATTCTGATTGTCAAATATGTGTAAATTATTTGTTTTGTCATTTAAACATCCTTAATGTCCATGTTAGTTGATCTATAACAAGTGCTGGGTGCTGTTGTGTGGATCTCTCGGATGAACATCACATAATTCACCCATTTCTCCCAAAATACATGAAAGTAAGTGCCCAGTGAACTGAAATAAAAACAGAGTAAACTTTTTAGTTCTCTACACAATGAGTATTTGATAGGAATAAAACACGTCGTCAAATTTTACTTAATTATATTTAATTTAATTTATTAATTTTAAATTAATTTAATTTAATTTAATTAATTTCTGTGTAAAACTTTCCTGTGTATATATTTTTGTAATAAATATAAGCTTCTGTTTCATAAACTTGGTACTGATGACAGCTTAACATTATTTACCTTAGCTTTGCTATTATATTCCTTTATAATTATGCCTCAATTAGATAGTTATAGATTAAGAGTTGTTTTAGATGTTCAAATGACTTGCTGTTGTGTTTAATCATTCATGTTATTAAAAGCTACTTTTCAGTACGCCACATTAAGTATGCCACTTAGTACTGTAAGACTTAGAATTTTAAAGTGCAACTTAACACCTGACCACTCTTTTTGGTTTGCTACTGTTACAATTAAAAATCATACAAGGGTCCAAATATGCCAGGCATACATGTAAGCAACACAGCTAGGACAAATAAAATTGATAATGGGTGTGTTTGATTTATAGTGTGCCAATGATCGAGCACTGACAATAATCAGTCATACTGGCGGGACCAAGGGGGCCCCCAAATAAAATTCTGATTAGGCTCCCAGAAAGGCTTGGGCTGGCCCTGTGTCTTACCATATTATGGTTATTATACCATGTTATGGTTAATGTATTATCCTAACAATGAACACACTGGTTTGTAGTGCAAACAGTTTTAACCTTTACTGCACATTGTTATTCTTCTGGTTCTTTCAGAAGTCTCACCCATAGGCTTACTTCCACATTCAAGAATAAGGTGGATAGACTACTTGGTAAAAAGACATATGAAATATGTGTGTTTTTATAGACTCCTAAAAAACTACGTTGCCGTTTTTCAGTGAACTCGGTGATCCTCTAATCCCATTTGGATTAGGTATGTGATTCTGATACATTTTTATTTTCCACAACGCATCTTCTTGTTTATTTTGACCTTTGTCAAGTACCGTAACCAGCATTTTCTCATGTCGCGAAATCTTGAAATCAAAAATACGATTAATGATAGGCAAATGAAGCCTCATGGTTTTTCCTTCTGGAGCATCAGTGAGCGTTTGAACCTTTTGTAATAGTTGCATATGAGCAGTGTTGGGAAGTAACTACTTACATGTAACTAAATTACATAATTTAATTACAAAATAAAAGTAATTGTAAACAGTTACAGTTACTGAGAAAAAAATGTGTAATTAAATTACAGTTATTTATGAAAATGTTAAGGATTACAAAGGGGGTTACATCTGATTTTTTCACACTAACTTCCACAGACAGATTTAATAGATTTCTTTCATAAATTGCAGTGACTGCTCTAAAATATGAAACACCAATGTTTCAGGAGTTTAGAACATGCTTATTCAATAACTCTTTTATTTCCTATATGGGTTCATGTATAGCAGACCTGGGTATTGTACGGCCCCGGGGTCACATCCGGCCCTCTGGCTATCCTTGACCTGCCCGCATGAGGTAATTCGTGAATTAAAAGTCAATCGCAAATAGGTGTAATTAGGTGCACGCAATACAACCGCACTGCTTTTATTTTCAAGGCAACACCTTTGTTATGCAGATGCAAAATGTGAAACTGCAGTCAAGGCTTTTTTATAAATATTTGTTAGATAATATATATTCAGCATATTTTACTTAACCTGTTTTGTATCTTAATTATTTAACCGATAAATTAGTCATACACAACACACACAAAAAAACAAAAACGAACAAAAAAAAAAAACAAGTTTTAATCTTGACCAACAATAATGATCAACGAATTGGAGCAGGTCCGTTAGATTATTTTAAAACGTTAAATAGACTTCAGTTTACAGGTTATAACTGCATCTGTCTCGGATGTAGACTGGTGAAGATTTATTTTTAATAAGCCTGTTTGTGCGGAGTGTGGGTGTGGAATGTACCTGCATGACAGGGAGGCGCCCACGAGATGAGTTGCATTTTTTCCTGATAATGAAACAACTTAAAATCAGTTCGAAACTGATTTTATTTCTGTAAATTCATAATAACAACAAAAAGTTGCTTTTGTAAAATAATGAAAACACGCGCTTTCTGCCGTCTCTGAATCTGGAGCGCATCAGAAAAAAGAACCGAAACTCAGCGTACGGCCGCCTCACAGACATGTGAAATATATCTATAGAAAGTTTGGAATGTCTACTTTTAAACGAACCAATTCAAAAACAAATATTCCCTGATTATTGTAATCTGTATGAAGGTTGCATTTCTCTCTATAGGCGCGTCCAATAGACTTCTCTGGAGATGAGAGTCAGTATTATGTATTTCATCTTTGCAACCGACAGGACTCATAAACACCAGTTTATTAATAAATAATTAAAATATCTCCTTTTTCCCCCAACACATTCATAATCATGCCTGTGCTTGGTGGCAAACTTTATGCTTGTGCTTGAGCGCGTAAAAAATATATAAAGCTCATTGGATTATTAGCTTTAATATAAACACGCATTTAGTTAATAATGACTTAAATGAACGACTAGTTAAGTTGTTGGGGGTAGCCCTATTAAATACCCGCTAGACATCTCAGTTAAAGTTTTTAAAGCATTTTAGCTACGCGTTTCCATTGTCGGATAGACTCTGCTTTCAGAACTGTCACGTCCGTAACATTGATTTTTCCTCTGAAACACAAAAACACGTTGTCTCCAAAAAGGTTTTTTTTTTTTTTTTTTTTTTTTTTGGGGTCCAAGTGAAGTAGTTTACAAATGTCCGCTGCAGCTCAGTATACGCAACAACTGAAGATATTAGAAGACATGTTTGTCTTAAGAGTTTTATAGTACATACCATATCAACATGATGATGATGAATTTGTAAATAAATGTAATTAACATCAAAATAAATTCACAAGAGCAAGTATATTATTTGCACATGTTTATTTACATTAAAGGCAAAATAAGTGAAATAATAAGAGCACAAGTATAGATCTGGAACTTCTCTAAATCTGTCTAAATATCATGTAGTAATTGCAATGTCTTCTGGTCCATATCCTTTCCTTAGGAAGGCGTGCTAGACACTGATTAATGTAACATAAAAATACTATACATATTTATATATTTTGCTATAAATAGCATACGTATTTATATATAAACTTGTCTATGCTCCTCTGATTATATAATGGTAAATATTACAATATCATAGCACAACAACAGTGATCAGCATGATAAGCCTAAAACTTATAATAAAAATAATAAGGTCATATAGATCATAACACAGTCTCGGAGGTAAGAAGTGGATTATCCTTCACCTGAAATGTTTGTCTTTTCATCCTGAAATGTGAGGCAAATGTTGGATCACAATAATTAGAAACCACAGTTTCCACAAACCCCTTCACTCGATTGGGATGTTCTCTTTTATTCTGGACGGCAAGGGCAGTGAACATCGAGCGTATTTTGCAGTAGGCTATTAAACACGTATTTATACCGATTTCATCAGGCTCCGAAAATTCTTCAAAAGGAAGGACTGCGTTCAGCCCCGAAAAAACGGTGCAAAACGTTTATTAAACAGAAACGGTGATGCGCTGAACACCCTGTTCTGATGACGCAAGAGTTGCAACTATGGCAGCTGAGAAGGCAATTCTTTGTGTTCTTTTTGAAGAATTTTCGGAGCCTGATAAAATCGGTACGTGTTTAATACTGCAAAATACTCGATGTTACAGTCACTGCCCTTGTGATCCAACATTTGCCTCGCATTTCAGGATGAAAAGACAAACATTTCAGGTGAAGGATAATCCACTTCTTACCTCTGAGACTGTGTTATGATCTATATGACCTTATTATTTTTATTGTGAGTATTAGGCTTATCATTACTGCTGATCACTGTTGTTGTGCTATGATATTGTAATATTTACCATTATATAATCAGAGGAGCATAGACAAGTTTATGAAAGTGTCACTCCACAGTACAATAGCAAAATATATAAATATGTATAGTATTTTTATGTTACATTAATCAGTGTCTAGCACACCTTCCTAAGGAAAGGATATGGACCAGAAGACATTGCAATTACTACATGATATTTAGACAGACTTAAAGAAGTTCCGGATCTATACTTGTGCTCTTATTATTTCAGTTATATTGCCTTTAATGTAAATAAACATGTGCAAACAATACTTGCTCTTGTGAATTTATTTTGATGTTAATTACATTTACTTACAAATTCATCATCATCATGTTGATATGCTATGTTACTATAAAACTCTTACGACAAACACCTTCAATTGTTGCATATACTGAGCTGCAGTGGACACATTTGTAAATTACTTCACTTGGACCCATTGTGTGAGTTCTTTAACACCGCATGGTTTATATACGTGTTGCTGCTGATTGGGCTGACATTTTTGACACACCCATCAAACAAGAGAAAACGTATCTCAAACCCCGTTGCACACTTTTTCCAGGAAACATGTCATTCAACCCGGAAACCGTAGCGAAACATTGGGATTGAAATTGGGTCTGAGCTTGAACGTGCCCCTGGAGGGCAAAACATCCATAGAACTGCAGCACAAGCCTGTCAGTTTTCCATCTGTTTCACAGCCGCAAATATTTAGATCACCTCTCAAAAGAATAAATCAAAGGTATGTGTGAACAAAATGCAAGTTTTAGCCATTTGCGATCCATATTAAGCACCCATGGCAATATTTCAATCATTAAACAGTGTGACAAAACGTTAAAACACTTAAAGTACCTTAATATATTTAAAACAGTAATATTAAAAGATCAAATTCAGCAATCACCATATTAATGACGCATAATTTACATAGACAAAACAGATGAGGCCGGAATATGAACGCAATCCGCTTAATGGTTCAGTGTTTTCCTTATAACGGTTTTCTATGGGAAACCACTTGACATGAAACTTTGCACATTGTGTTTATATTCTGGCTTCATCTGCTTGCCTGTACAAAATCATCAATGAGGTGTTTCCTGAATTACGCCTTTTAATAGCCTATCTGCGTTTTACTACATTACTACTTAATGCAAACTGTGTAAAAATAGCTGGCGGTCAGTGGAGCAAATCTTCGTTTTGCCCTCCAGGTGGGCGTTCCTATAAGGGTGTGACGTCATGGCTTACAGACTGATACTTTACTGATGTCTGGACTCTATTTTCAGTGGTTTAGAAAAGATGGTTCAATATATTGGTAATGAATAGGCCAACATTCAATGAGAATTTATGTTTTAGGTTTTGAATGTCACGTCCGTAATCTTTGAAATACTTGATTTTTTGTTCAAAGTTGTGATGGTAGTTTTTGAAACACTGCAAAAAATAAATAAATAAATAAAATAAAAAATTTTTAAAAAATGCACATTTTCAAAACTGATTTTGTGAATGTTCATTAAATGGCTAGTGATATAATTGTGTGCTCCACATTTTCATTGTATAATTGTAATGTTTCATTTACTGTTTTTTACAAAGAGATATAAAATGTATTTGGCAGAACTGAGTTAAGTGTATTGGTCTGGTCCTCTGTAACTGCCCAAGTTTCTCATGTGGCCCCTTGGGAAAATTAATTGCCCACCCCTGATAGCAATGCTTCATTTTATAAGACTGTTTTTTCCAAGGTATTATTAGATTCCAGTGTTTCCTGTCATAACTGTGCAAAGATTTGATTTCAAAAACAGTATCATAACCAATAAAATATTTCTTGCTATGATTTTAAATATGTATTTAACCTCAGAATGATCTCAAAGTAGGTCTAATTTTGTGGTGGCTGAGCTTCAAAGGGGACATTGGATGCCCATCTTCCACAAGTTGGTATGATTCTTTAGGGTCTTCGTGAAAGGTTTGCAACATACTTTGGTTTAAATTCCTCAGTGGTCGTATAAAACAACACCCTTTTTCCCTTTCTCTGTTCACAGTGACTCGTTTCGGGGTATATGCCTTTAAATGCTAATGAGCTCTGCTCACCCGCCCCTCTCTTCCTTGGAAGAGCAAAGGTGATTTGCAAATAATCATAAAAAATATAAAGTGTGATACTTTCTTCCTCTGGAGGTGCAGCTGGATCACAAACAATGGGTAATAATCTATCCTTGAGTTGACTTTTTAGCAAAACCTGCCTTGAATCAGTCGTTCAGAAAGCAGTCTAGAGTAAAATTAGTTGTGCAGATATAAACAAATTTAGGTGTTTTCGTTGGCGCATTACCATCAAAAACAAAACTAATGCACTGCATCCTCAGTGGCTCTGATGTTGGGAGAAAATTAACATTCTTATGTTCTTCTACATCACAAAACTTCAAAACACATCCATTGCTTACAAAACATTGCTACAGCTGCTCGAGCACGGAGAAAATGATGGACTTCGTACAACTGGCTGAGGGCAAAAAATATGCTAATACTGGACAGTACTTCAGCTGTTGTAGGCGGGGCCTGAGCAAATATGACATCATACTGCTCAGAAAATCAAAACGGCTTGATAATTGGGACTTTAGTTTTAGGTTTTTGGGGGATTACAAAAAAAAAAAAAGGAGTAAATGGATTTTTATCATTGTAGGGTGGTTGTATCCACACCCTGCTAAGATATTATCTGCTAAGATAATATATGCAAACACCATGTAAAAGTGAATTTTGCATCCAATGTCTCCTTTAAAATTAAAATATTATAATCTTGATTCAAGCGATGAAGGATTTCGAAAGTCTGACAGTAATCAGTGTTGAGTACTACCGTAAGCTTAACCCTGCCTGGTTTACATGTTTGAAAATGATTAACAGTTAAAAATATTAGAAATTTAGAAAGTAATCAAAATGTAATCAGTTACATTACGTTAATAAATTAATTGAAAAGTTACAGGTAACACTTTATAATAATGTTCAGTTGTAAGTCATTTATAAGTGATTAGTTAAGGATGAACTAATCATTTACAAAACATTCATAAGCAATTAATAAGTGATATGCTAACAATTTGTGTATGTTTTGTTAATTCATTAACAAGTAATTAGTTAAGGATGAACTAATCATTTACAAAACATGACTATGCATTCATAGATGATTAATAAGTTATATGTTAATATTTTTATATATGTTTTGTAGATTAAGTTACAAATCATTTACAAGTGATTAGATGATGATGAACTAATCATTTACAAAACATGACTATAAATTCACAAATGATTAAGTAATATGCTAACGATTTACAAATTTGTCATAAGTTATCTTTAAAAAATAGCATCATGAAATAATCAGACAGATACTTAATTGTTAATAGTTACTAGTTAATATATTATTAATCACTTATATATCATTGAAATGTCAACATTGTACTATTATCTCAATAAACATTATAAATAATTTACAAAGCTTTCCGCATCCCCTAATCTAAAGTGTAAACTACTCATCACTTGTAAATGTGTTACACATCATTTGTAGATCTTTTTACCTGTTACAAATGATCTATAGCTGTATACAAGGCATTTACAACACTTTCTGCATCCCCTAATCTAAAGTGTAAACTACTCATCAGTTGTAAATGTTTTACAAACTTTATGGTTTCCAGTTGTGTGTGTAAATATATGTACACACACAAACAACCTGTAACCGGAAGGTGTGTAAAACATTTACAACTGATACAACAGACAACTAGCAATAGACATCTGGCTAATTTGGTTCTTCAAACAATTTTAAGATTACTGCACGTTCTCGTGTTCCCTGAAAAGGGCAAATGCATCGATACTCGAAACCACGATCAGCAATGCAGCAATTGGCTGGCGGCAAGACAGCAACGTACTGACATCATATTAAAAAAGACACCTGACGAAAAAGCTGACAAATTTCTGGACCTTTATAAGGAAACAGCCAAGCGAACAAAACTACATAAATGTTATAAAAGATAAATGAAATGTGCACTGTTTTTAATTTATTTGTAATTTTTTTACATGATTCCAAATTATTTATGTTCATGATTTCTAGTATTTGTACAGGCTTTACATTTTTATTTCAATGTTGTATTTAGCAATTCATTTAATTTTATATTTGAAGCAGATTTCTTATGTGACAGCATTAATTAAAGTTTCTTAGAGATCAAGTTATCTGCATCTCCTGCGCTCCATCAAGCCACTCCCATAATAGCTGTCACCACTCAAATTAATGCACGACTCAGATTAAGTGCATATGTAAGACTCCAATACAATTATAAAGTAATTATTTCATCACTAATAAATATTTTAATGAGTAAAACTGGCTGTGTCTATAGTATTATAGACTACACAACATTATTTATTTATT
This sequence comes from Spinibarbus caldwelli, assembly GCA_039654775.1. Taxonomy (NCBI): domain Eukaryota; kingdom Metazoa; phylum Chordata; class Actinopteri; order Cypriniformes; family Cyprinidae; genus Spinibarbus; species Spinibarbus caldwelli. The sequence continues at coordinate 2,714,306 of CM077222.1, read as the reverse complement.
TTATTTTATTTTTTTCAAATTAATTTTTAAATTATTGTCCCTGGACCAGTAGGGTGATCTTGTAATAATGTAGCGGTGGCTGGGACAGATTTTAATTACCAGTTCTGCTTAACAAGATGCTGTCATGAATTTGGTCCATGGACTTCCATTTGTTCGCCACCAGAGGTCACTCAGTCATCACATTGACTCTCACACCACACAGACTGTCACACATTACCCCGGACTTCATTTCCCAGCAGCCATTTCCCTAATCACATACTCACACCTGATACCCATCACACAATCACACACACTACATAAGCCATGGACTTCCTCAGTCACACTGCCGAGTATTGATCTGCCTATAGCACTCCCCTAGCGCTAGCTGCCTTACCGTGCCATTCTGTGTTTCCCGAGTCCTAGTCTGCCATTCTGTGACCCTAGTCTTTGTCTTGCCTTGCCTGTTTCTTCGTGTTCTGACCCTAGCCTGTGTTTCTTGGATTTACCCTCTGCCTAGCCATTCGGACTCTGTTTGCCCCTGCCTGGATTATTTCTGTGTACCTGGACTATCTCTCTGCCTTGCCCTTTGGATGCTGTTCACGCCTTGCCTGGATTATTGCTCACATTTCGGATTACCTCTCTTGTCTAGCCCTTTATATACCTGTTTGCCAGTTGTTCGACCCTGCCTGTATTTAGAGCTTGTTTTATAATAAAGCTTGTACTTGGATCCGCTCGTCTCACATCTCGTCAGCCTCGCAATCTAATCCTATTTACATGAAATAAGCCTGCTCCTAAACAGGTTTAAGTTTACGGACCTGTTGCTATGACAGCAACTTCGGGATGAGCTTCGAAGAACCAAATGATTCAAGATCAAGGGAAATTGTCAACAATCAAAAGTTAGCAACGTACGAAGAACGGACCCCAGGTCAGTACTAAATAAAAAACAACATGCACTTTGATCCCTTTTTTTTTTGTTAAAATACTTTAACATTTTGCAGATTCTGCAAGGTGTATGGAAACTTTTGACCTCAACTTAGGGCTCGATGATATGGCAAAAATTTATATCACAATATATTTCTTAATTTCGGTCAATACGATATAATTCTAATAGCGATATGAACACTATTTAAAAAAGCCTCATAAAAACTGCCAAGAACACCCACAACAAATGTCTGTACCTACAAACTTATGAAAAATGAATTTGCCAAGTCTGTGAAACCTCGTCCACAAATAAATTGTTCACCTTTTATTTGTATTTAGCCTGTATTTACCCTTCTATTTATATTAGTATTTAGCCTTCATACAAACAAGAAAAGTGAAATCACTGTCAAATAAACATCTCAGACTCACCTTATCTATATTAATATCTTTAACTTCAAACTGTAACATACACTACCAGTCAAAAGTTTTTGAACAGTAAGATTTTTTTTTTAAGAATTCTATTCTGCTCATCAAGCCTGCTTTTATTTGATCCAAAATACAGCAAACTGTTTTATATTTGAAAATATTTTAAAATGTAATTTATTCCTGTGATTTTAAAGCTGAAAATTTAACATCATTACTCCAGTCACATGATCCTTCAGAAATCATTCTAATATTCTGTTTTGCTGCTCAAAAAAAAAATCTAATTATTATGTTGAAAACAGTTGAGTAGAATGTTTTCAGGTTTCTTTGATGAATAGAATGTTCAGAAGAACAGCATTTATCTGAAATAGAAATCTTTTGTAACATTATAAATGTCTTTATCATCACTTTTGATTTAAAGCATCCTTGCTAAATAAAAGTATTAAAGTATTAAGTATTAATGAATGAATGAATGAACGAATGAATAAATAAATAATCATTCAGTTACTGCAGAGACATATATAGCGGGGGAATCCCCCATCTCCCCACCCTCTGAATATTACGTATCATAACGTAACTACGTTATTTGGTGGTTTTTACTTGGAGTAATGGCTGTAAACAAAGCAGCTCCTCTCATGAACACTACTTTATTAGAAATGAAAATGAAAATGAAAATGCCATCAATACCTTTCTAAAGACAGTCGGTTCCCTTCAGAGATACATTCATATAAAACACCCGCGCACACCAGTAGTGTTTTTATCTAAAGCAGATTTATAAAATCTATTTAAAATGTCCTAACTGAACTATGGCCTAATCCTGGTTTAACCTAAGCCCTATCTGTGAAGCCGGGCCAAAATATCTTAATATTTAATCGAAGTCGATCATTCAACAAGCATGCTGCTTTGAAACTGTGTGCAGGCCTATTGCAGAAATCGTAATAGAAACAAATGTAAATAGACAGGACTTGATTTAGTTCGTTTTCCTTAATTTTAAACATGTTATTAATTCATCTTTAAAGTCTTATTTCAGGGGATTGTTATTTGAAATAAGATTTCAATCTCAGATTCATATTTAATTTAACCAAGTTTAATTCAATATAGTATTTTTGTGTCATATACTGTATTAATACAACAACTTGTTTTCTCTGTATAGTGCATGTTTTTAAACAGTAAGATGATTAAATTGTGGTCCTTCTAAGAAACTGTGCAACTGTTTTGATTCATGATACAAATGTGTACGTCAAGCCTTAAATCATACCACCCTATAATTTTCTAAATTATAAATAAAACCTGTAAAATCTATCCCTGGTCATGAATATTTACAGACCTCTTTCACAAATGACGTGACGACCATCGCTGCCCAGAGGTCAGTCAAGCTGAAGAAATCTTTCTCATAGTAATATTTCTTCAGTTTGGCAAATGCATCTCCCCAGCTGACTCCTGGTCCGCCGAGTCTCTTTATGATTTTGTCTTTCACAGTCTCTAGTTTGGTGGACCAGTCTGGTTCTTGGTATAAGGAGGCCATGCACCTTCAGAGAAGAACATACTGCTCTCATTTTTGACATTCAACTCAATTCAATCTCTGTGTGTTTGTTGTTTCTCAGGGTTTGTACCAGGTGGATCCAGAGACTCCGCTCAGATAAAGGATGCAGTCCAGAAGACCTGCTTTATCAAGCTGAACCAGGGATCCCAGCAAACCCACCATGGCTCTTTGTCCTCCTCCAGAACCCAGTAATGCAATGTTTGGCACCTCTCTCTGAAACACACACATAATTCAGAACATCTGCTTCCACATGCTTTCAGAAGTATCATAAATACAACATCAGAGGGCATCCATGTGCATCTTCTTAGTGCAAAATGTATGCAGGTTTATTTATTTATTTATTTATTTCCCAAATACAGCCAACGTAGTGCTTGCCATTTATTAGGAATGTCTTCCAACATCATTTAGCAGATCCCTTGAAGCACAAGTGATGCATTCATTGGCAAGAATATTACACTTTATTCCTGTTTTGCATGTATTTCTCAGTGCTTGCATAAGGACCTTGCGTTCTTCACAATAGTTGACAGCATAAGCACCTGACATGGGGTTTCATGCAATTCTGTTTCCTGATTACAGCTTCATTAGGTAATGATTCATTATTCTGAGTCAGTATTAAATGTGATGCATTTAACCATTGTCGTTTAATTGAAAATGAGTTCAGATATAGTTTAAGCTTCTGTTCCCATTCCAGTTACATTCTGTGACTAACGTAACTATTTCAGTAACTCAGGCGTCTCCAATCTTGCTCCTGAATGGCCACTTTCCATTTACAAATGTTTGTTGTAGAAAGTGTGAAAGCTACTTAAGCATTAATAGATTTTAGATCAAATAACATAATGTAATGATACCAAAATTCAAAGATTGTGCTGAGCTATTTGATATAGTGCCATTGTGTTTAACATTTTGTAAGAATTTCCTTTTCTCTTTTGCAGTCACATGAAATGAACAACCTTTCGTTGAGTGTGTTGAAAAAAAAAAGAGGCACCTGTGTTAAAAACTATTTGAAGTGACTTTTTAAAGTGGATTTTGGTGTGGAGTTGTCAACATTAACTCTGGCTACATCAGACTGCAACATTGATTTAACTGTTAACATTACATTTCAGTTATTTTCAGTGTTGTTTTAATGTAGAGTCAATTATCACAGTCAATTTTTGGTTGAAATTTCAACATTAATTCAAAGTGATGTTGAACCAACATCGCCTTGTACCATCATTCATTGCTATTAACAACACACCAATGCTTGCTGCCTGGGAATGGCATCGTTTTTCACAATGAAGAGAGTGAAATTATTGCTTGACAGCTGATGTTCATCACCCAACACATCATTTGTATGCCATTTCAATATAAGCAGTTGGAAATATGAAGTATAACATAGAATTTTACCCGACTGCATTGAATCTGAAGCTTCCTCAGGTTTGTAGAACAGTGTTTCTCCTGCTGGCTACAAACTCCTGCTCTCTCCCATTCAGTAAGGGTTTGATTCTCACTGTACCACTGAGGAGGCCACAAAGACAGACAGACAGATCAGTGCTGACCTGAACATTACTTATTTTATATATTTAGATATCAAATATTCTAGATTTCAATTAAATTAAATCTGAACTTTATTTTGCATAGTTATTCTCAGAATATAGCAGTTTGTTGTAGTGTAATTGTGTTATTTTACTGCTTCCGTGATTCTAGAAATCTGGGCAGGATTACGTACCTTTCCTTCGGTTTAGATGCACTCATCTGTAAAACAAGAGAGTAAGTCAAGTAAATTTCTATAATATAAAACAAATATTTTTGAGGTTATAGCAAATCAGTCAACTCTGATAGGCTGCTTTTAGAGAATTATGATAAACCAAAGAAACAACAGAGTAAACATGAAAAACATTAATATTACGCATGCATCAAAGTAAATACAAACCTATTGTAAATAAAGTAGAAACTATGTGTGAAATGTGTTCCAGCTTAAAATGTAAACGCTTTTGAACTATTTAATATTTAAATAATGTAAAAAACATGATCTTAAATAATTTTTTTAATTATTTTATTCATTTTTAAATAAAATATTAGATGGCCAAAATACAGCTGATTACTTCAGACATCATGTAATCTTGTATCTTTATAGTTTTAAGAGTCAGATTGCTAAATGTTCTATTATTGGATCAAAACATCAGTTTATGTTTCAAACATACAATTATTTATAGTATATTCCAATAACGTAAAGATTGTGGTGCAAAAAAATGCAAAACTTTGTCATACTGAAATATGAATCCCACAATTAAATCATTTTTCACCATCATTGTATATTTTTATGCACTTTTGGTAGTGTTCGGGTCATTAATAAGGTTGTCGCATGCAATTTATAATGACATGAAACATTTAAATTGCCCTGACATTATTTATATAAAGCTTTAAAACATATACTTACTATTTCTGTAAATCGTGAGTCTTCAATGCCCCGAAAACAACACAGCAGTCCTTATCTGACTTTCGGCCAGAAGATGCTCTTATATGGGGCTCTGAAACTACACTGCAAGTCTAGACATCATCCTGAGGGTGAGGTTGTGAATGATGAATGACTGTCATTCACTGGGACCAGGAAAAGTGTGATATTTCCTTGTATATTAATTATGTAGCCTCACCTCATGCACCTCACCTAGTTTTTGTGGCAGGAAACAGGTTGTCCTTTTCAATGAGAACAGGGGAAAGCCTTCATGCTAATTACCAGCAGAACATGCTGCAACATGGTATTGCATAGGGAAGTAGGCTTGCATACGTAAAATTAAAGATTGCATACATTGTCGTTTATGGTGTGCCAGGGTTTGGTTTTAATTTCAACTGACAGATTTCAACTTTGTTTTCAGGTAATGCCTTAAGAGATCAAATGTGAACCTTGACTGCAACCTTGAATCTCACTTGTGAACAATGTTTTTATTGTTTAATTTTCATCAACCTATAAATTTGTAAAATGGATAATAATAATAATAATAATAATAATAATAATAATAATAAAAACATACAATATTAGTTTTAAATTTTGCCACTACATACATTTTAAGCCATACATGTTTAGAATATTGTCAGATATCATAAATATTTCAAATATCAGACATCCTATTCTGTGTTTTTGACTAAAAAGTATCACAAGTTCATAAGAATAATGTGTTCGTGAATCGGCTACACAGGTGCCGCTGTATGTTTTTGACACGCTGGATTCGTGAATTCATTTGTTCATGAATAGTCTACATAGGTAGTCTACATGGAACGTTGGCTAAACGTCTGATGCATATGGCACACTTATATGGAAACCGACCCTGCGTCCCAATGTTCATACTATCCATCCTAAATAGTATGTGAGATTAGAATAAGTGTGTCCCAAAGCATAGTATGTTGAAAAGAGTATGCCAAAAGTCCCCGGATGGTCTACTATTTCAGGTCGATTTCTGAAGTGTGGATCCGTGCACACTCTAATGGCTAAAATTGCCTACAATCCATTGCGCTTTGGCGAAGGATTCGATCCAGAACTACAAACACTAATAAAAAGCGTTAGAAAAACTACAAACGTGGCGGATGTCCGCGATCGACGGTAGATAGAGAGGTTTACAAAATGGGGTTTGAGTTACTAATAATCAACATTTAACCTGGTAAAAAAATATATTTATTTATTGTTATATGTCTTATATTTCATCTGCAACAGCAATGTGAACTTTTATAAACATCATTTTGTTGTTAACTTTTAAATGCATCATTATGCAGAAAATATGAGCAGAGTTCTCGGCATTAAAGACCCACGACTGACAGATCAACACGCTACTTCTTTTCTTTCCAATACGGTAGGAAGTTAAATGAAAATGAAATGTGGAGGATGTTAACTGTGACAAGTGATTGACGGGCCAGTTTACAGTAACAGGATGCGTGTAACAGGTGTGACAGAGCAGTCCATAAAGACACAGTTGTGTGACGTGATAGTATGTCCCAAAGCTTGCCTACTCTTCTACTACACACTCAAAAGTGTGTACTTTTTCTTTACCAAAAGAGTACATACTTTAAGGGTGTAGTATAAGTAGGCACATTGGGACGCAGCAACAGTTTCGAAAATCAGTTTCGAAGTCGTCGTCGGATTGGTTAGATTATACAGGATTTCCGAGAGACGTGTGTGTCGCGTTCTTTAACGTTCCGCCTGGAAACAAAAATGCCGTGGCGCCAAACCCCCTCACGAAAGAAGAAAGCCATCGTGTTTACAACTGATGACGAGCGCTTGTCAGGATCAGCTAAATGCTGGATTTTCAAAAGTATGTGAAAAATGTAAAGTTCGCGGCATAGAATCTTTAAAATATGTCAGAGAGTTTCACACACCTGTCTGTTATTGTGGCGACATTTCCACGCCCCGAAACGTTACGTGGCACAAAACGAAACGTGATTGGTTGCTTTACCTGTCAGTCATATGGCCTCTTGGGTGGGCCTTGCCCATTCAAAGCGGTCAAAGTTCCCAGACCTTCAGCCGTCAGTCTCAAGGTCTGGCTACGCGAGACTACTACATAGGTAGCACTTTGTGGTATTGACTTACTAAAAAGAATGCACCTGCAGACTATTTTTCCTGTCATGTATTTTGTCATTGAGGATTTTTGAAAAATGCTGTGTAAAAATCTTGTCTCGTTCTCATTTTGAAATCTTGTGTGGTGCCAGGGTCTGGTGAGCTAAGTGTCTCGTCTCGTGGATTCTAACTTGAACACCACTGATTGGCCATTGCGTTCAAGAAATCAACAGACATGTCTGTGATTGGCTACAATGTTCGACGCTATAGAAACACATTAAAAAATCGAAAGCTTTGACGCCAGACAGAGCGCAAACACAAATACGCACTGGATCATTTGCCAAATCTTTTTCACTGATATGCTGTTATTACAGCTTCAACTGAGGATGCTGTAGATCTAGGCCTATATGACAACATAAACAACAGCTCAATAACGCTTTTTTTAACATATTTTGATAGGAGGCGGATTACGATCGAATGCAGAGGAATGACAGTCTCAAGCTCTGCATGTTTACTTGTTTTACTGAGACCTCACACACATACAGGCCGCTCACGTACATACCAATGGGGGTGTGATTTAACGTAATTGTCACTCAGCACATCTATTACAGTTTTATTTAAAGTATTAATTTACTTTCTGTAGACCCGTCTGTTGCATTACGATTGCAAGCAGTACCAATTCTGTCAAAATGTGATGTGCAGTCAAATGTCCCAGTGTGTTTTTCCTTTAAACAAATGTTCTAACCAATACACTTTTTGTGCTTTGTGGAGTTTTGTTGTTGTGATGTGGTTCAAGGGTGGAAGGAAGAAGACATGGTCAGCGTGACTGGGAGTCGCACTTTATTCAAGGCTCTCAATACAAACAAAAAGGAGTGGCGCTCGCTGCGCTTCCATTCACTCAACAAATAACTGAGAATCTCGGGCAGCATTCAATTCTTGCTCCGGCACAGTCTCTCCAGGTGACTTGAACTCCCAGTCAGTCTCTCTCTCCTTGCTTCCCGTTACCTGGTGGCTTTTATCCGGTCTCTCCATGCCAATTACTGAAACAAGACACAGGTGTTTATCATTTGCACTTGACCTACTTACGCACCGCTCGTCTCCTGTCTCTCTCTCCCGCTGCAGACCTCGCTGAACCCCCTCTGCAACAAAAAGGGGAGAGAAAAGTCAGGGGAGTGCAGGAGCAGCCCGCCACACAGAGCAGCCTTTACCTGGGTGAAAGCCTGCTGGCACTGCTCCGTCCACTGGACCGGATCTGGTGCTTCCTTTTTAGTGAGGTCAGTCAGTGGGCTGGTGAGGTCCGAATAATTAGGTACAAACCTTCTATAACATCCCGCTAGCCTGAGGAACTGCCTCACCTCCTTTTTGGTCTTGGGCCTGGGACAGGTTGCAACTGCTGCCGTCTGATCAATTTGGGGATGCACCTGTCCGTGACCCAAGTGGAAGCCCAGATACCTGACCTCCACACGCCCAACCGCACACTTTTTCGGGTTGGCCGTGAGTCCAGCAGGAGAGTCTTCAGTGGCTTATCATCTCCATCCGAATCAGCGCTCTATTTCTGCCTCCTCTCAGATTTCGCTACCAAGTAAAATGGAGCGGCTGACCGTGTCGATATATCAGAGGATGTATTAATACGCGGGGCAGTCTGTGTGCTCGCTGAACGCAGTGACTTTACTGTCAGCGTACCAAGCGCAGATTTTGGAGGAGATGGGGTGGCAGCTGGACTCGCGCTGAACCCAGAACTCTGGGACGAAATTTGCGTGGTGAATGATCTGATTCTGCAGCTGCCACAAAGCGCTTTGTCGATCGATTCATCCGAACAATTGGTTTATGACAATCGATCTGTCTGATGCTTATTTTCACATAGACATTTACCCCTCACAGGAAATTCCTCAGATTTGCATAATGAGGCACAGCATACGAGTTTCAAACTATTCAGTTCGGGCTAGCTTTAGCTCTGAGGGTTTTTACCAAGTGTGTGGAAGCTGCCCTGTTCCCCTTAAGGGACAAGGGAATAAGAATATTGTCATACTTAGACGATTATATGATATGCTTGTCATCGAGAGAGCAAGCAGTGAAAGATGCCGAGATGGTGTTGAATCATCTCAGCAGTTTGTGGTTCAGGATCAACATGATAAAGAGCCGTTTGGAGCCCTCTCAACAAACAGAATATCTGGAGCTCAGCATAGCTGAATCACAAAGAGCTCTCTCGGCCGCGCGGTGCCAGTTCTGCGATCAGTTCTCCTTGTGCCTGAATTGTCAAATACACACACAGCTGTCAAAATGTTCATCGTGTGCAGTATCTGACGTAAATACAGTGTCTGTTTTGGCTTAAGTGAACGTAAAAAGGTGGGTGAAAACCGGATATGTGTCAGTAGCCTAGCTATATTACATCCATAGCCTATATTCGGTTTAAAGGGACAGCCTATAGGCTACCCATCTGTGTCATTAATGTTAATAAAACAACAAAAAAGGCTACATAAATGTATACATGTTAAATAAACCTACTGTATTTGAAAAATGAGTTTATTTAATTTATATCTCTATCGTATTTGTCTTATGGTTTGTAATTTGCTTCTTTGTTAGTGTTAATAAAACAACTATATATATAATGAAATAAAATTTCTCATATCGTGGTCATATTGCCCACTCGTCCCGTATTCCACCATGAGAAATATGGTCACCCACAGTTATGGTTATTACTATTAGGACAATATGAGTAAGAGTAATATATGCAGTCACAATTGTTTAGTTCAGTTTATTGCTCGTGATTGCAATATTTTTCTTATTTTTGTTACGTGTATTTTTTTTCCCTCAGATTTGCAGCTTTGTCTTTCATGTACAGTATGTCATTAGTTGTTGTTGGTTTTTGGCTTTGTAAGATTTATCACATTTTATGTTACTCTGAGATTATAAAATGACATACAGTTATGCAATACCACACGAGGAAGAGTGTTGTTTTCAGCACCATTGCAAATGTTTATTGAACTGTATTATAAAATCAATATAACAAGAACTAAAATTTGAGTAAGTTAAATAATGTATGCTAACTATTTTCTCATTTTGCTCTATTTCGATGAAGAGTCCAAACAAAGCCACAGTAGAACAGTGTCCTCTACAAGCAGCACACAGCAGCCTTTTGTATTGATAAAATTACATACAAATTATACAATTATATAAAATTATTCACTTTATTCCTCACTGAAGGAATCAGCCGTTTGAATGTATGATTTAATGACTCACTCTAAAGATAATAACTTGCTGCCACCTACTGGCTATGTTACTTTCATATTGTTGCTATATTCAAACTTTATATATTCAATACATTAATATGACCATGTTATGAAATTATATATGCAAATAAACACAATATCCAAATGAAACTTTGTGTATATCAAATCCACCTGGCCTCTGTAACACTATCGTTTCCACTGATCAGTAGTCAAATCTAGCCTAGTCAATGCAAAAACACTACATTCATTAATCGTTAACGGATCGCCAGGTAGGCGTACAACAGTGACAGACAGATACATATAACCAGGGGTTAAATTGGGATTTGATATGTGGGCGGGGCTCTATGGTACATTTTTTATGCATTTACCAGACGCTTTTATCCAAAGTGACTTACAGTGCACTCAGGCTATACATTTTTTTTTTTTTTTTTTTTTTTTTTTTTAATCAGTATGTGTGTTCCCTGGGAATTGAACCCACGACCTTTTGCGCTGCTAACGCAATGCTCTACCACTGAGCCACAGGACAAACACCGGCGTGTGTGTGTGTGTGTGTGTGTGTGTGTATATGTATATGTATATGTATATATATATATATATGTATATATATATGTATGTATATATATATGTATGTATATATGTATATATATATGTATATATATATATATATGTATATATATATATATATGTATATATATATATATATATGTATATGTATATATGTATGTATGTATGTATGTATGTATGTATGATTTTTGTGATTTACAAATTCTGAAGCACTATTCTCATCAGTTTTCTATCAGCTGTGACATATAAATCTGCATGCTTTTTATATTTAATCCAAGGGCATTTTTTACCTTTATAGAGGGCATATATATAATATAATATTATACGTTATCAAACTGAATCATTTACAATGAAAAAATACAACTGCATTGAACAATTTTATGAGATTGTTTTAATACTGAATATACAAACAAGAAATGATGGTGGAAATTATACTTTTAAACAAAATTAAAACGCCAGTAGTGAGCGTTTAATGAGTGAGTCAATGAGTCCAAGCGATTCATTCAAAAGGCAGCTTCATCAGATGTTTATGCATGGGCTAATGAAACTTTAGCGTAATTGGACGCTTGAACGTTTTGAGTTTACTCGCTTCATTCGCTCGTGAAATTCACTTCACAACAGACGCGAATTCGCGAAAGGGAGGGGCTTCTGCCAGGCGGCTCCAGTCTCGTTGCGAAATAGCTGACATGGATTTTGTTGAGAGGGTACAAAGACTATAGAAATACAAAGACAGTTCACTCCTATACTCATGAATGAGAGAAAGTGCAAAGCGCAATATGGCGGGATAGTCCCGCCTTCTAAATGAAAGAGCCAATCGTTGATTGGTAAAGTCATTGCGTCACTGCAGCGGCCGTTAGAAGCTCCGGTTCCCATAGAAACCTGAGGCTGGACCAGCAGCTGCGCGTGCACAGTCATAAGCGCGTTGGAGCTACGCATGCGCATTGGCTGGTCTAGCCTGTAAAATACGCCTTTTAAACGCTATTTGAGCATAAGAAACAACATTCATGGGGCAGTTCATTTCAGATGTTATTGCTGATTTGAAATATGTAATTTAATCGCGAATTTAGCAAGCCGTTTTTGAGATTTCAGGATTCCCCCATTCATTTAGATAGGACTTGGTCTTGTCTGAGCTGCCTGGAGGCCGAGTGAACGGACTTTCCTTAAAAGGGACTTTGGAGGGTAGCTGCGCTTTATGTGCTATGGAAGGCTGAAAAATGGCGTAGACTCGTTCGGCACCGTGTCTGGGTCCATCAGATCCTTCAGAGGCACATAAATCAATATGTATATATATATAGCTCAAGATCCTTTTTATTCCTGTTTCTATAAAAGTACGAAGATGTATCGTACAGCTCCGGGTATCCACATACAGCGACGATGATTTTGTCCTCCATTGTTGTTTCGGATTTCTGCCTCCGCTCGCTACATCGTAATCACGTCACTACTAGAGCAGTGTTAATTTTGGCAGGCATTTTTGATTTAGTCTTAGTCTTGAGACGAAAATGCTTAATAGTCTTAGTCACATTTTAGTCATTTGAGTCTTTCATAGTTTTTAGTCTAGTTTTAGTCGACTAAAAGTCATTACATTTTTGTCAACTTTTAGTCAAACTGCAGTTACCAGCATTTATTCTGGTAGCTGTTTTATATGTAGCCTTCTAACAGAAATAGTCATTAATTCTTCTCTCTTTAGACCAAATCAATTAAGCTCATGAGAAAATTGAATCAAGGATTGAATTTGGAAAAACTGGAATAAATGATGACAATTTTCGTTTTTGGGTTGAGATACAAACTAAACTATTTTTTAAGATACAGTAGGTTTACTTAACATGTTTACATTTATTTAACATCTTTTGTTGGTTAAGATTGATGACACAGATAGGTATTTAATTAGGAATGCTGTCCCTTTAAGACGGTAGGCATGTATGTAATACTGACATACATTCAGTTTTCACCCACCTGTTTAAGTTCACTTAAGCCATAACTGACTGTATTTATGTGAGATACTCTACACGATGGACATTTGGACTGCTGTGTGTGTATTTGAGCTCTGAGAACTGATCGCGCGCTGTGTGAGAACTGAAGAAGTGGAGCGTGCGCGAGAGAGAGCACTTCTATCAGCGCGATTCCGCCTCTCGCACCTTCACTAACTTTAAGTTAATCGACAAAGAATTGTGACTCCCGGGAAAAACGGGACGTCAGGTCACCCTATCTCTAACCTGAGGCCATTGTTTCAGATCGCTAGTTCGCGTTTTGGTAGCCTGTCCATCCACTGCGGCTGCCATACTGAGACTAGATATGCAAACGCCCCTTATCCGATCGCAATCCAATGACAGGGACAAACATTTTGAAAGACAGTTAACTTATCCTATAGGATGTATTTTGAATGTCCTGTTATCCTCAAATAACATTCTAGTCCCGTCTGGTCTTGTTAAGGAAGATGCGGCATACATTTCGTCATAGTTTGTATCATCAGATATTAGTTTTAGCTCGTCAACGTCGTCTTAGTCAGAAAAAAATGTTCGTTAACGAATATTTTTCGTCATCGTCTTCGTCGACGAAATTAACACTGTACTAGAGCAAGCTCCTGATTGGTTAACGCGGCGCGAATATTCGTCAAAATTCAGATTTTTCAACTCGCGCGATTCGCACGAATCACGCGCGAAACGCTCAATTCGCGCCGCCTCATTCCCGCGAATCGCGCTGCAGGATGTCTATCGCGTCTTTGCATTGACTTAACATGTAAATCACTCGCGCTTAAAGCCCCGTTCACACCGCCAGCGATTTTTTCGCTGTATGTCGCTAGACTCTGTACTGTGAAGACGCTTGTGGGCGTTCCTACCGCTGTCTCTCTAATGTTATTGGTAGACTGCACCTCTGGACATATCTTTAGAAAATGCAATCACAAACTATATATATCACCTGTAAAACTAAGATATCATTCTAATCTGACTAAGAATTAGACTTAAAATAAATATAAGTAGCATTCTGCTGTTGCAGAGTGTTATTAGATAAACTACAGCAGTGTTTATCTAAACTTCTCACTGTATTATATAATTAACAACACGAACCATAAATGTATGACTCAAACTCACTTTAGACTGCCAACAGTTTATTTTCCACAAATCATTTTTATGTCTTTACAGTCAAATCATTTAAAACAGTGAGATCGCTCCGAAACTCTGTCCTGTCTTGCGCTCGAGACGGTGAGGTGTGAGCGCCGCTGACAGATTCTTCACTCCTATTGGTTGTCGCTCGCGAAATTCGCTGTTCATTTGCATAAAGTTAAGACATCCTTAACTTTTGTCGCTTGACCCTCATCGCTTGACATGCTCACATTCCGTCGCCAACGGTCACGGTCACTCTTGTCGCGGGAAGCCGCCAGCTCTCCATTGAAAATGAATGGGATCATGTCGCTCTGTCGCTGTGTGTCGCTAGCGGTGTGAACCGAGCTTTAACGCTTCATTCGCGTCTGGTGTGAACGCACCTCGACTCAACCGATTCGTTCAAAACACTGAATCATTCAGCAATGAATCGGCTGGCTGCTGTGAGATGCGCTGTGGTTCAGCCTAAAATGTAAGTGACCTAATATTATTGTACTTGCTTATTGAACTGTTTATTGAACTATTAAACAGTCGTAATGGTGAAAACCTTGTGTGATGTTGCCAAACTAACTATTTTAAATTTTCATTTTGAATTTTTACGTCAGCATGCTGACTTTCGTTGTGTTGCGCGTTTTGATTTCTCCTCGAGAGGCTGCGTGAGCCTCGCCTCAGCAGCACAACTTTATACCGTACATGCATTTATATAGGCTACAGTAGCTACATCCACCTGTAGCTTAGCTATGGGAGGGGCCCGGGCCCACCCACTTTCATCTGTGGCCCACCCAATGAGAAGTTGGTAATTTTCCAAATTGATGTAATTTATTAAACGATAATAATAAATGTCTTATTTCACTGTAACTTCATATATATATATATTTTTTTAAATATTAAACGCTTGTTTTCATGGTCAATTACAGGTCGTTTCTTAGTTTTCCCTCTTCCTATAGGTGCATCACGCTTGTCAAAATGATGATTCGTCCGTTTCTGTTAGTCCCACCCTTAATAATATGTTTACGACATAAGGATATAATAGTAATATGCGCGCTTTTGTGAAGTTAAATTTGAAAATAGCCTAGTGAAGTAAACATAAATCAGATCAATTCTTTAAAAAGTAAAAGTCTTCGCAATAAATCCGGACCGTCTACAAATGAAACCCGACAGACCACCTTGGTGCTGGATTTATCGATCGGAAGCTTCTGAATCAAGCGTGTTTGAAGCATCATATTATATAAGCATAGGTACAGTGTTTGATCCGCTAAACAGATGCATCCTTTGTGGAAAGGAACACATAAACATTGTGCTAGATCCTGGTCGCCACAACAAACTGCATAATTTGCAGCTGCGCACATTTCTGCGGTCCTCGATGTGCGTGAACTGACAGAGACGCTTGAGTATGAAATCATCTGCGAAGCCCCGTTGTTTCAGACTGAGGTAATGCTTTACAATAAACTTCCTTTAGTTAACATTAGTTAATGCATTAACTAACATTAGGAAAACATTTGTTACCGTGTTTATTCATCTTTGTTAACCTTAGCTCAGGCAAATGTTAACAAATACATTTTTAATTTTAATAATGTCCTATTAGTAAATTTTGAAATGAACATTAACATAACACATTATTAATGTTAATGCATGCTTTAGAAGTACTGTGTAATGAACCTTGGTGCTGTATTTATTGTTGGCAATTTGACATGCAGTTTTCATATGCTACACACCCACCCAGTTTTATGTAGGCCCACCCACTTTAAACATTTCTGGCTAAGCTACTGATATCCACTATTCGCCACCTACTCTAAATGTAATAAAATCAGAATAACACTTGCATTTTGGTGATTGCCTAGTTATTTTTGGTTATTGATGTTTTAATCAAGTTACTTGTCTGGCATTAATGAAGCGCTAATGTCGAGTCCTGGAGTCTATGTGCCGGGGCTCAAACCCCAGACGGCCCCAGCCCAATTTAAACCCTGCATATAACGGTGTCCTGTATGGAAAGATGTTACTCCAGTTGACAGTAATCCATTTTCACCTGTACAAGTGAACACTGAGCATCGGCAGCTAATGAGGCGCACTGGAGTGACGTCACCGCCCTCTTCAACTGATTGACTAGAGGAAGAGCTGTCAATCAAGAACTAGAGGACCACTGATGACGCTTGAGCCTGCCCTGATTTACATGAAACCCTAACCGCAACATTTGGAAAAGCAAGCGCAGAACGTGGTAAAGAGCGAAGGAAAAACAGCATAAGCATACAAAAAAATAAAAATATGAGCAGAAAATATCTGAGAGCACAAAAAAACAAAAAAAAACAAAGAAATATAACCAAGGAAAACATGATTTTGTGTGCAAGTTGGATAATTTTGCATTAATATTTCAGTTTTGTGCAATATGATTTTAAATGTTTAAAGTTTTGATTTATTTTTTTTAATTCGTTATTAAATTTTTAATTTACGCTTATTATTTTTCGATCCGTGACCATTATTCTGAAAACTTTTGCTTTCATTTTTAAATTTTGTGCAATATATTTTTACTTGCATTTTTTTTTAAAATTTTGGTTTCACGCTTGTTATTTATTTATTTATTTATTTTTTATCTGTGACTGCAATACATTTGGCGGGATTCTGATCGCATAAAACAAGATTGTTATTCTGACCCCATGCACTGACAGATTTTTTTCTTCTTGTTTTAAGCAAGAACTCACTTCATTTCAAAATATTTTTCAGAAAATAAGATCAAGTAAATGTAAAGTAATACAACTACATGGTTTAAAACTCTCAGCACAAGCGTGGGTCAAGGTTATTATAGTTTTGAATTTTTAAATTCGTTTTATTTTAATATCGTTTTCAAATTTGCTATAAAATTCAGTTTAGTTTTTATTAGTTTCATTAATATTTTTGTTAGTTTTAGTTTAGTTTTTATTTCGTGAACTCATTTTTATTTAGTTTTTATATAGTTTAGTTTGAGTTTTAGTTTCAGTTTTAATTAAAGTTTAGCAGGATCAACAGATCACTTCCAGAGCGAAGGCCAAAGAAAGACTTAGACATAACTTAACCTTAGTGAGGAAACATTTATCGACACAAAATTAACGCATGCTGAGATTGATTAGATGGTAAAAGTATACAAATATACACCAAAGGAAGCTGTCAAGCCTTTTTACTAAATAAATCTACACAAGTTGCGCTTAATGTCATAACTAATGGTGTGTTGAGATATTTAATATGAAAATAAATGTAGCCTAATTTGGTTATATGTCTTTTTTTCTCATTTAACCATATCATGATATTGTAACTGTCCTGTCTTGCTCACTTTTCCGTGAACAGCCGTGCATAAATCATAACTTGGACTAATGAAATTCAATAATAACGGCAATCGTATTTAACAATATCTTTCTGGGGTCCACCCCGATAGAAATCGCGTTCCTGGCCCCTTGTCAGGCACTTGAAATCATCCCAACCTTCCTCTCTGTTAAGGTGCCCCTTTTGTTAATGGTTGCATTTATTGTTTGCACTTACAGTAATAAAACTAAGAAAAAACTGTTATTTATTTTTATTTATACTGTTATGTTGAATTTGTGGAAAGTAGTTCAGTTAGGAGGTCACGCACAACTTTAATCAGAAGTTCTAGGAGCTCATACTTCATGTACAATTCCTTGTGCAAAAGGTCTGACGAGACTCGTGAAATCATACAGGTGAGAAGCCAGTCAGTTGAGTTTGTGGCAAAACCTTTTATCAGGTCTCTTGTGCTAATGCTGCATTCACAGCATGTCATACCTCTCAACACTCTTGTTTTTCCTGGGAGTCTCCCGTATTTCACACCCATCTCCCGCCCCCCTCCCGTTTTGTTGTTTCTCCTGGGGAACTCCCGTAATTTGTATGGCCCATTTAAATCTCGTTATATGAATAATCACATCAATATATTATTCCAAGGTTGTCCAGTTGCCAGATCTTGCTGTATGAAACACATCCTACTCACACAATCAACACTTCATACAAATTACAACCCATTTGTGACCTCATCCTGGCAAACTACAAACAAGCTTCTGCTGATATCTGTGCAGGTACACTGTAAAAAAAAAAATTCTGTAGTTTTTACAAAATAATTCTGGCAGCTGTGGTTGCCAGAATAATTTTGTAAAACATACAGAAAAACTGTAAACACATTTACAGAACAAAACTGTAAAATTTACAGTATAAAACTGTAATTTACAAACGGGGAAATTTGAATGTAAACCACTAAATTCAACAACACACACTGCTATTAAAATCTGTTTTGTACCTTTAACATACTGACAACCACCATAATAATGCAGGTGGTAAAAGAGAAAGCCACATGAAGAATCAAAGCTCATCACAGGTAGCTTCGCCACAAGTAGAAGTATATACTAATATATAGAAGGTGCACAGAGTCATTCATGCAAACACAAAACACCATCATGGTAACACACATGATACTTACTTAATGCAATAAACTTTCATTAAACAACAGAAGATGTAACATAAAGCCCAAATGTACATAACTGGTAACAATAACTATTAAAAAACATGATTATTTAAACAAAATACTTTCAAATGTGGAGTGTCACGCAGGGAATTCTGGGAATATCAGTTTACAGTTTTTGACTGTAAATTATACATTGATTTGTTATTTTTACTTCTAAAAACTGTATAATTAACAGCATTTTACTGTAAAATTACATGAAATGTCTGGTTAGATCTTTTACAGTTTTTCCCTGTATATAGTACAGTAACTCGCTGTTAACATATTAACAGTTTTCTTCAGTAGCGTTTTTACAAAATTTTACACTTAAAATTACACTTATTTTTTTACAGTGTACGCGGGAAGTTGAATCGAGACTCAGAGGTAGAAATGGGAGGAAAATATATACATTAGTGGTCAAAATTATTGGCACCCTTGGTAAATATGATCAAAGAAGGCTGTGAAAATTAATCTTCATTGTTAATCCTTTTGAACTTTTATTTAAAAAAATTCACAAAAATCTAACCTTTCATTGGATAATAAGAATTTAAAATGGGGGGAAATATCTGGCGGGGGGAAATATTCTCACTGCTGTGTGTGCACTTGGATGGGTTAAATGCAGAGCACAAATTCCGAGTATGGTTCACCATACTTGGCCACACATCCTTTCCTTTCCTTTCCTTTCCTTTCCTTTCCTTTCCTTCCCTTTCCTATTGCTTAAAAACTTAAGAAACAAACAGAAAAAAGAAAAAAAAAACATTAGATAAACAGAAAACAGAAGTAAAATGCAAACATGACTAACCTCTGATGTTTTTATATTGCTACACAGATCACATTTAGAAAAAAACATAATAATGCTGATTTTTCTTTAGTGATTATTAGGACAGAAAAAGAAAGTGAATACTATTCATTGTAAAACATTGTAAAACTTTAAAGATTCATAAAAAAATTGCATAGCCTATGCGAATCGGTTTAGTCTACACCCTTAGTCACTGAGTCACAGTGTTAAATTTATTCATTTTTCATAAGTTTTTCCCCAATGACTGCATGAATCTGTTTTTTCAGTTTGGCTCTGTTGTTTGAGATGTTTTTTCCAGCGACCTCCATAAGTTTAGTGATCTTCTCAGCGCTGTAAGATAATTGCATAGTACCATATTCGGACCTCCAGGCCTCAATATCATCTGAAGAAACAATAACAAACTTAAATCAGAACATGATTCATATTTCAGTTTTATTTAACTACACAATCTTAACTTGCCTCCACAGTTGACCACATTAAACAGAGGGATGTGAATCACAGTTGGAGCGTTTTTGCCTTTGAACACATAGAAGTCCTTTGGTTTCTTCCCCTCTTCACTGGGAATGCTGACTTCAGGGAAAGGGATGTTTAGCTTTTTGCATGTCTTAGCAGCTTCTCTCACCGTCTGCAGTGGAAAATCACAGAATTACTTGATTAAAAGGGTTAGAAAAACATTTTAGCTCAAATATAAAGCTTCACTACGTAACTGTTACCCTCTAGTGGTAGAAGCATGAAACTGCAAGTTTCTTGTGGAACATTTTTTTTTTAACTTGATGGCTTGATGGAAACAAATGATTGCTTCATCAGTGCAAATTTCATTAAAAACATCAAAACGCCTCCAATTATGAAAAAAAGATGGATATCCGGAAATATGTTTTATGAGCAGGTATAAGAATACTGTTTCTAAGTTTGGCTGCTGACTTTAGTCATAGTGATTATACTCTTCATATTAGGTAAGTTAACAAGTTGTAAGCTATTATAACTCGACTAGGCAGTTCATAGGCAAATACTGGTAACAGGTTTGGAGACTGCTACAGCTGCATTTTGTGAACCTAGTCAATTCACAGCAAATGAGAAGTTTGCTATGCAAACTGTTGGTTCGTGTTTTATAAAGAATACGGTCGATTTCCCTTTTTGCTTGCAAACTTCTTTCGATTCTGGGTTCATTTGTTGTGGCTTGAAGCTTCCATGGCACCTTTAATGTAGTAGCTGACCTTTCATGTATTTACAGACATATAAACAGTCACAAACCAGCTTTAAAATTTAAATAATTAATATAGACTGACTATGGCGATTTAGAGGGCGGAAAAACACTGTTTTATGATGTATTCGCTTTCAAGTTTGTTCATTTAAATATAATACATATATAAACTGAAATCGTAAGGGATTCATGCACCAGCTGAGATATTCAAATTATATTTAGGCTGGAGACTATATATTGTATTCTGTATATTTTAGGTTAGTGGGACTCTGGTGGTCACTATGAATGCTCTCCATCTAAAGAATGTCACACGGATTCAGAACAACGTGAAATGAAGAAATGACGAAAGAAATTACATTTCTAGGGGATCCATTTTAAATTGTCTTTTATAAGAGTATGTGTGCATTGTTATAGAGAAAATTATATACGGGTATAATACCATGAAAGGATCATCATCACTGAAATCCAGGGAAATGATGAGGTCAATGTCCCGTTCTTCTCTCAGCACTGAGAAGTAGGGTGAGTTCAGCAACACTCCAGCGTCTATATAGTCTCTGGTCTCACTTTCCAGAAGAGCGCGAGGCACTGTTTTATCTGGAGGGTTCACAACACGAAATCAGTGTTTATTATTCACATTTATTTGCCAGGTAACAAATGGGTCTGTTCTTACTGTTTATATTGTGCAGAAAGTCCTATTTCCTGCCCCAGATCCACTGAACCGCACACCTACAAATGCTCAAGCAAACATCTGTAAAACATGCACACTCTTCTGAATAACTCTTTTTGCAAATTCAAAAGGTTCAATTATGATGGCTTTTACATTCTGACTGGAAGCTATATTAGAGACAGTTCAACTTACCGAATGGCCAGAAACTAAATGAAACACCCAAGCATGCACATATATCCAAGGTGTACTTCCTCATATGGAGTCTTGCAGCTTCTTTATCAGCGAGATTAAGTTTTTCCACTTGAAAAATATGCTGACCTTTGCCTCCAGTGAGCTCTGCAAAGGGGAACATTAATGAATTTACGTTTCTTGTTTTAATTACTATTTTAGTTTTTTGTTGACCATAATAGATATTATTGCATATTACCTTTTTTTTTAAACTGTTATACTGCTTAAATTGTGCTAAAAATCCATTGTGATAATTATGTATCATTATGCATCAGAGGCTATATCATATTATATACGTACGTACGTACGTACATACATACATATAGATAGATAGATGTGAAATATGGCCTTTTTTATATGAGATAATATTTTATATTTCAAAACATTCTCAGCATCAATAAACAGCAGATTCCCATTGTGAAAACTTAATGCATATAATGGAACAAATTAATTATGATGTTTACCCTCCCTGGAAATGTTACATTCCATTCCATTGTCGGTTCTATCAATGAGAAGTTTTCACTGGATTAAGTGTGATTGTAGTACACTTTAGGAAAAGCTCACCGTTCAGATTTGTTCTGATGGATTCATGAAGATCAAAAGGATCAATGCCATTCAAAACAGAGAGATTCATGTCCACGTGATCCATGAGCACCTGGGAACACTTTTGCACAGGTGGGGAGTTTGGTTCTTTTGAAGAAAACACAAATTGAACAAACAATACTGAAAAAAGGCCTTCATTGCAGTCATTTTCCTCATCAGATTTGTGTTCATTTACGTTTCCATTTTCTCAGGCCTCCCAGCCTGACCAGACTAGTGGTCAAAACCCATTAAAAATGCTTTGATTTGAAGCTAAAAATTATATGAATTATGTAATCGTGATTATGTAATATGTAATTATATAACATTTATAAATAATTATTTTTAAACATTGTGACTTACAATATTTTGTTGTGTTTTACAAGCAGGGCCATCGCTAGTTGGGTGAAATGTGACGATTATTGGGGATTTCAACCGACTGCCCAAGGCCAGCCTAAAAAGATGCTCACGACCTGTTTCTTTGGTTTGGCCGCATTTCTAGAGAAACTTTCTAACTAGCACATTATTAGGAAAGGCGATTTGCAAAGATTCATAAAAAAACTCATACTCACACTCTAAAAAATGCTGGGCAAAATATGGACAAACCGAGCGATTGGGATGTTTTCAACCAACGGTTGGGTTAAATATTTAACCCAACCTTTTGGCTAGTAACCCAACCGCTGGGTCAAAACAACCCAATCGCTGGGTTTGTCCATATTTTACCCAGCGCTGGGTTGTATTTAACCCAGCATTTTAGGGCTGAGAAAATAATCGAATGCGATGATCATGCGCATCTCGTCAATAAAGCCGGTTCTGTGATTAGTAGTAAATCTCCATCTGACAAGCTACACAATATCGCTTTCATTATCGGCGATGTATCGCCTGCGATTATGAACGCAATATTGCGTAGCTTGTCAGTGAACTACGGCTCTGTGTATTAAATGCCGCTCCATCTAAAAGCATGTGATGGAGATTTAATACTAATCACAGAACCGTCTTCACTAACGAGATGCACATGATCATCGCATTCAGTTATTTGCACAGCCATAATACTCACTACTTCTGTAGGTGAAGCTGGTTCACGAATGATTTGCTAGATCAGGGATTGGCACATTCCTTTCAAAAACAAAGGTAATCCTCTGTGTCTTCAGATGTCGGGAGTAAATGACATCTGCTATGTTCATTATTACATCCAACAACAAAACACCTCAGTTGCTTACGAGACATTCTTGTCTACACCTGCCCTGGCATCAAAACAATGGTGGACTGTTTACAGCTCAATCAGGGCAGGTCTATGCTAAAATCAAAGACTGACGCCACTGTCAATCAACAATCGTGGGAGGGGCCTGGGCCTGTGTGACGTCACACGTCCAAGAATCTGTGAACGGATTAATCTGAGAAAGGGGTTATGATTTATGGGGATTTAAAAAAAAAAAAAAAACACTGGGTAGATTTTTATTATTATAGGGTGGTTGTGTACACACATTTCAGTTCAAAGAACATGTACAACAGCTGGAGTTTAACTTTTATGCGGGAGGGGGCACCCACTGGCAGACGAGCCAAGAGCATATGTTCTACATTCAAATATTTATGTAGCATATATTCTACATTAAAATACATTTAGAATTACCAATGACTGTACAAAGAGTGAAAAAACACGCCTAATGCAGAAAAGCCGCCTCTTTTTCCGAATTGTGTAGATGACCACTATTTTTCTTTCACTATCTCTTCTGATAAATTTTCAGTCAAATCATTCTCTGTGCAGTAGAGAAAGATCTGAGAATCTGTCCTGCGCCATTAAAGATCAGAGTTTCTTATTCTCCTCATAACTGAGAAACGTATTTCTGATAGCCAAACCAATGGGCAGCGTGAGTGCAAGCTGCAGTAGTCTGAAAAAGTTTGGATATTTGTCTTTCCGTGCTTCATCTTCAAGATTCTCAAGAGTGATTCAGATTCAGATCCATTTCAGCTGTCACAAGCTGAGGATGAATCTTAAGGCTTGCATACATTCTTAGTAGAGGACTGATGCCATTTTAATCACAAATGAATACTGCATCACATGCCAGAGTCAAGGACATCGCTTCATGTGAAAATTGCCTGTCCAAGTCAGCCAGCAGTGACTCAGTCCACCAAATTTTTATTAGCGGGTTTATTTAATAATAATGAATATCCGTTATTCGGTTAACTTGCTGAAGCGGGAAATTCATGAAAAGAGAGTCCACTCATGCATTGCGACATGTTGAGAATGAGTCACGACTCATGAGGATATGGGCCTTTAATATAGGCTAACTGAAATTAATTTAGCCTACTAATTTAGGCTACTTATTCTGTCCACTAAAATAATAAGATAATACAAATAAAATGAGAAAATATGAATTCTTTAATTTGTATATTTTATTCATAGCTCAGACAAAATCATGATTGCCTTTCGTCTGTAAAAGTTTTGGGTAAGGTTAGCTAGTCTGCTTGTGTAATGAAGCAGTAGCGCTCTTCACAGAGCTCTCGTTCTTAAAGAGACCAGCACCATTTTCATATTAACGCTATGCATTACGTTCATTTTGTTCAAACGGTGACAGCGTTAAATAAAACTACAAGTTTGGAACACAAAACTACAAGTTAACTGTAGTTATGTATTTTAAATTCAGAGAGTAGAACAGGAAAAGAATTGGAGATAGCCTGCACGCTGTAATGACGTTTTATGAACAGATATCCCAACGTGATCTCATGATAATTCTTATGTATTTTACGTAAAATGTGGTTCTATAAAACGTACATTTACCTACGTTTTTACAGGCACTAAAACGTTCAATACTGACGTATTTTCAGCATCTAAACGTACAAATACTTACATATTTTCAGCATTTAAATGTACAAAACTGACGTATGGACGACATCTAAAAATGAATCCTTATAAATATTGAAATCGCGGCATTAATTTCATTATTAGTTGTTTTTAGTTGTCATATCAATTACCTTGTTTTCAATTGCATCATTAATTTTTTTATTCGTTTACTTAATATGAAATGATAACATTTAGTTTTGTTGTGATTTCTGCTGCCAGCTCGTTTCCAATAGGCCTACATAATGTTAAACAAGACTTCACTTTAAACCTTAAAATAAATAACATTTTAAGTCGTTTAACCTTTACTTGTCATGTAATGTTTACTTTGCCATGGGCCACAAAAAGCGGTTTCTCTGACATGCTGTGACTGATAATAGAACTATAAAAAAAAAACACCAAAACCGCAACATAATTACGAAATGAAACAATTTTATTGGTGCGCTGTAATCCAGATCTTCAGAATCCATACGACTGCGAGGAACAGACCCAAATCCAAGCCTTTATTCGGCGATCTTCATCTCCATCCCGAGCAGTGAGTCCAGCGACCGTAAACAGCGAAGCCCGCGCTGACTGACGCGCTCGTTACGAATTCAAATGTTGCCGCTTCAAACGCCAGGTTTTACGGGCCCGGAAGTGAGGCCCGTAAAACAAACGCGTTTGTTGAGCGGGAGGAGGAGGATGGCAAGACGATTGGATCCCAAGGTGGTTGGCAACAGCTGGAATGTGAATGGACAGGAGAATGCAGAGGGAAGTGACGGATCAGGAAATGAATTAGACGAGATGGAAGTAACGTTAGGTGGCGGGAATTATGAAAAATGGGATACGGTTAGGAAAAATACACGGAAAAAGAAACGAAAAAATAAGTCAGATGAAAGTGATTCCGACAGAGGATCAACTGTAGAGGAAATAGAGAGAGAGGAGTTTAAGGTATTTGCAAAACTTGTGCACGATGGGGATTCGTTTGGTGATATGAATCCAATACAGCTAACAAAAACTCTAAACAAGGAAATTGGAATGATAAAGAGTGCTAAAATACTAAGAAATGGATCATTGCTGATTATATGTAAGGATGAAAAACAGCAAATGAAAGTAATCAAAATGAACAAAATAAATGGAAAGAAAGTACAATGCTCTAAGACTAATGGTAAAAAATTTGTTAAAGGAGTTATCACAGGGATTCCGGCGAATGTCTCAGTAGAAGATGTGAAAGGAAATATAACAAATGCAAATGTGAGTGAAGTAAGACGTCTGAAAATAAACAGGAATGGAAGTACGTATGATAGTCTTTCGATTATGATCACTTTTGATGAGGAGAAACTCCCGAATAAGGTCTACATTGGATATATGTGTTACGACGTGAGGCTTTACATACCCCACCACTTAGATGTTTTAAATGTCAGAGATTTGGACATGTGGCGGCGGTGTGCAAGGGAAAACAGAGATGTGGTAAATGTAGTGGTGAACATGAGTATGGCAAATGTGAAGAGGGTGCAAAGCTGAAGTGCTGTAATTGTGGAGGGGAACATAGTTCAGCTTACCGAGGATGTGAGGTTAGCAAGAGGCAGGCTGAAGTGCAACGAGTCAAGGTTGTTCAGGGAATCAGTTATGCAGAGGCCACAAAGAAGGTGTCAGGAATTGGGACCATGGCTAAACAAACTGAAATTAGGAACAAAAACATAGATAAGTGTCATAAATGTGATAAATTGAAAGAGGAAACTCTGATAGTGAGTAAAAATGATTTTGTATTGTTTATGGCAGAGATAATAAATTGTTCAGCACAGACAAAAAGCCGGAATGAAAGGATCAAAATAATTGTTAAATCAGCAGAGAAGTATTTAGATGTGAAAGGGCTGCTCTGGGAAACAGTTAGAGACATCCTCAATGAAGAGACACAATCCTCTCAGACATGGGCTGGATCATCGTAATGGTGCTGATTATTCTACAGTGGAATGCAAGGAGTTTAATTGCTAATGGTCAAGAATTTAAGAAGTATATTGATAACTTGATAGAGAAACCTCATATAATATGTATACAGGAGACATGGTTAAAACCACACTTGGATTTCATAATAAAGGGATATATTGTAGTTAGGAAAGATAGAGAATACGGCAGAGGAGGAGGAATAGCAACGTTTATACAGAATGGGATGAAATATAAGGTAGTACAAATAAATACAGATTATGAATCAATTATAAGTAAGATATGGAGTGAAAGAGGTTGTATAGATATAATTAATTATTATAATCCGTGTGGAAAATTGAGTCAGAACATTTTAGAGAATGTAGTGGGAATAATGCAAGACAGTGTTATATGGTGTGGTGATTTTAATTCACATAATTCTTTATGGGGGGGTCATAGTACTGATGCAAATGGCCTACTTATTGAAGAATTCATTGATGATAAGTGTTTGGTGTGTATTAATAATGGAGAAGGAACACGATATAATAGTATGAATAACACAGAAACAGCACTTGACCTGACATTTGTATCCAGTTCAATAGCAGGGGTTAGCACATGGAGTGTGGTCAAGCATACTACAGTAGGGAGTGACCATTACCCGGTAATGACTAAAATAGGCACAAAGATATGCTATGAAAAGGAAAAGAGAATTCCTAGATGGAAACTGGAGAAAGTAAATTGGGAAGTTTTTCAAGGAATTTGTGAAGAGAGATGTATGACACTTCAAATAGAGAATCAGATGGTTGTAGATATATTTAATAATAAACTAGTGAATGAAATAATTCAGTCGGCTGAGGAAATAATACCTAAAAGTACAGGAGTAAGATGTACCAAGAATGTACCCTGGTGGAATAGTGATTGCAAAGAAGCTATAAAAGCAAGAAATAAGGCATTTAGGCAACTCAAAAAACATCATTCTCTGGATGCTATGATCATGTATAACAGGGCCCAGGCAAAAGTAAGGAAAACAATAAAAGCACAAAAACGTACATTTTGGAGGCAATATTGCAATAGTATTGGAAGAAAAGTACAACTATCAGATGTATGGGGCATGATCAGAAGAATGGGGGGGATCAGAAGAAATTGTGAATTGCCAGTGTTGAACAGTGGGGATAAAATAGCTGTCAGCAATCTAGAAAAGGCGGAACTCCTGGTTCAAATATTCAAGAAAGTTCATAGCTCAGATAATCTTTCTGAAGTGGCCAGGCAGTGTAGGAATAAAACATTAATGGAATTCCCTAATATTTTAAAAGAAAAATGAGATGTCAGAAAATCCTTTAGACTTACCTTTAAACATATTTGAGTTGAGAAGAGCAATCATTAGTGCTAGACAGACTACTCCAGGGAAGGATGGAGAATGTTATAAAATGTTGGCACACATGACAGATAAAACACTGGAAGTAGTGTTAAAACTGTTTAACCAAATTTGGGATACTGGGCAGCTCCCTTTGGTATGGAAACAAGCAATAATAGTGCCAGTTCTTAAACCAGGTAAAGACCCATCAGATCCTTCTAGTTACAGACCCATTGCCTTGACCTCCCATTTATGTAAAATCATGGAACGAATGATCACAGAGAGAATAACGTATTTCCTAGAAAGTAAAGCTCTTTTATCTCCATACCAGAGTGGGTTTCGTAGGGGTCGTAACACAATGGACTCTGTTTTGTGCCTAGAATCTGATATCAGGAAAGCACAGACCAACAAAGAAGTAGTTATAGCTGTCTTCTTTGATGTGGAAAAGGTGTATGATATGCTCTGGAAAGAAGGATTATTGATAAAGCTAAAATCATTAGGAATTGGCGGTAGACCATATAATTGGATTTTGGACTTTTTATTTGACAGGAAAATACAAGTAAGGGTAGGTAAAGAATATTCCAAAGTATATTCAGTGGAGAATGGAACTCCACAAGGTAGTGTGTGTAGTCCGCTATTATTTAACATAATGATTAATGATATTTTCTCTCGGGTTGAACAAAACGTAGGAAAATCTTTGTATGCAGATGACGGGGCTTTGTGGATTAGAGGGCACAATATATCATATGTTAATAAAAAAATGCAAGGTGCAATAGTAGAGGTGGAAAAATGGACCAATAAATGGGGTTTTAAACTTTCTGTATCAAAAACACAGGTCATTTGCTTCTCAAGGCGGCATAAAATCACACCCCTCTCTTTACAACTTTATGGGCAACCTCTGGAGCAGGTTAGAGCTGTTAGGTTTCTTGGAGTTTGGTTTGATGAAAAACTGACATGGAAAGTTCATCTGGATAAAATTAAGGACAAAAGTAAAAAGGTCATCAACATACTTCGTTGTTTATCAGGACAGGAATGGGGAGCAAGTAGAGCATCCCTGCAAAATATATACTGGGCTCTCATGAGATCTGTTTTTGATTATGGATGTATAGCTTACATGTCAGCAGCAGAATCAAACCTTAAGAGATTAGATGTTTTGCAAGCTCAGGCTCTTAGAATCTGCAGTGGATCATTTAAAACATCTCTGGTATCGTTGATGCAGGTGGAAATGGGAGAAATGCCTTTAAGAATCAGAAGAGTTAAATTAATGATGGCATACTGGGTTAATCTCCAGGGACAAAATGAGTATCATCCTGTCAAAAGTATATTAACAGAATGCTGGGAACATAATGAAACAAATTTTACAAGTTTTGGATGGATAGGTAATGCAAAAGCAAGAAATATAGGATTGCATCAATTACAGTACAGCGATACAGTTTCAATTTCTTCCATTCCTCCTTGGTTATTCCCGATGCCAAATGTTGACCTCAATATACAGCAGGAATTGAAAGATAATGCGGTACAACTTCCAAAATGGTTTATAGTCCAGAATTATTTTAAGGAACAATATCCAGAATCTGTGTTTTTATTTACGGATGGATCCAAAGATCCTGAAACAGGATTTGCAGGTGCAGCAGTATATATTCCAATGACTGATTGTTGTATTAAGAAAAGAGTAACCAATCATTTGTCAGTATATGCAACAGAATTATTGGCAGTATTACTGGCCCTGCAGTGGATAGAAGAGAAGAAAATAAAAAACTCTGTCATTGCATCAGATAGCTACTCATCACTTGAAAGTATAAGATCTGGCAGGTCATTAGTTAGGATGGATATTGTCAATGAGATATTCCGTAAGATGTATAATATAAAAGTTATGGGTATATCTACATGTTTCATTTGGGTTCCTGCTCATGCTGGTGTGGAGGGAAATGAGAAGGTGGATGTTCTGGCTAAACAAACTCTAAGATTAAAGCAAGTAGATTTTCAAGTCCCGTTAAGTAAAGCAGAAGCTAAAGTACTCATAAGAGCATATGCAAAATCAGTATGGCAGATATATTGGGATGACAATGAAACAGGTAGACATTTATACAATATACAAAAACAAGTTGGTGCTGGGAGGAGGGAGGGCAGGAATCGAAGAGAAGGGAGTATCCTAACTCGGATGAGAATAGGTCATACTGGACTTAACAGTACACTATATAAAATTGGGAAACACCCAACTGGGGAATGCATACACTGTAGCCAACAAGAAACAGTTGAGCATGTACTACTTCACTGTAGGAAATACAACAATGAGAGACGTCACCTTATTAAGGCACTGAAGAACGTAAAACACCATGACTTTTCTTTATCAGGTCTATTAGGGAAAACAGCTAGCAAGTTGTATAATGATATTATTAAATTTGTGAAAGAAAGTAAATTATATAAAAGAATATAGAGTTTTGATTGATTTTTTTTTTGTTTGTTTATTTGTTTTGTTTTATTTTCCAGTTTGTTTGTTTATTTGTTTTGCTTGGATTTTATGGTTATTCTATCCTGTTTACAAGCAAATATCCTGATCCATACTCCATTCCAGTCGGTGGCGGTAATGCACCAACAAGTTAGGTTGCCAACCGCCAATAAACACCAAAGAAGAAGAAGAAAGAAGACAGGTTTTACGGCAGGATAATCGAACGCTCATTGGCTCTCGCCATAGACATAATAAATAGCTAGACGCCTCATTGGCCGCTCGACCGCACGTCAACGTCGCCGCCATATTGGTGTGGGCAACTCTTCATAACTCTCATAGCGGGACATGAGAAAAGATCCCGGACTCATCGGCAGTTTGGGGATCTTCAGACCGTCCCACAGTAATAAAAACAGCTCTTGGGGTATTATCTTTCACAGGTAAGACTGAACAGTTGTTTCTGGATGTTTTTTGGTCATTTTTATCATTATGTTGACAGCTTAATTATCCACAAGTATCAGACTATTAATAGCTAACATTAGCGATATCGCTAGTAAGCTGTGAAAGCTGAGACTTTATAAGAAATCAAATTTTAAATGAATTCTTATGAAGTTTTAACTTATATTGTAGTTTATATCATAAAGTAAATTGTGTTATGAGCACAATATGTACAGTGAGCACTTTGAGAAGACAATGTCAGACTGTCAGGATTAGAGATGGAGCTAAAGCATCTCTCTTTAATTTCACTAACGTTACTTATTTACAAAGAGTAAGTTTATCATCACTAGATTATAAGGATTTCATAGTTTATCATAAAACTGTGGACTGATTATATATTTTTTTCCTTTTTAGCCAATTGCAAACAGGACAACACAAGCCTCAAAGAAATCTGAAGAAAGCCTGTTCTCTGCATTTCCAAGAGACTAAACCTCCACAGCCTAATGTTGTATTTGTACTAGTTTAAACCCAGAATAGCCCTGAATGAATGGCCAGAATGACCCTGATCATATTCAAACCACTCTCTCGCTCTCTTTCTCAATCTCTGCCAGGAACAGACCTCCAGCAGCAATTTTTAACCTTTGTAAGGGTAATTTTTATAACAATATCATTTAATATAATTACCTTATTAAATGTTTCTGTCTTTTTTGTCAAATATTTACAAATAACCAGTTTCTTCAGTCAATCACAAGACTGCATTTTACTTGCTATTATTCATCTGTTGTTATTTATTTATTGTGGTATTACACATATAATTTGTGCTATTATAAATCTATTATATCACTTACATTATTGTACTGTTGTACTCACTTTTTATATTATTCACTTTACTACAACTTGTACTACATATACTTTTTAATATTACATATCAGTTTTACTATATTTTTACTGTGCACTGTATCAGTGTATATTAGTTTAGCACTGTAACTGTAAGTTTTACTGGATCATAAAGGATTATCAGTTACATGTGTTATTGTTTGTGGAGTTTATCTGTATAGAGTGCTATGAAAATAAAAAGCAGACTACCAGTGTGTCACTTTTTGATTTGTATTCGCTGATTTTATTCAATTTTCTCAATGATGGTAAATGATTAGTGCTTAAAGATGTATTATTTCGATTTTTTTCCTGTATTTCAAAGCGAATGAGCTGTGTTCTGACCTGAAGCACGAGAAAAGCTAAAATGTTGGGGTTGAAGACAGAGAAAGCAATGAAACAATTTAATTTAATGTACATTAAAATTACATTACATGTATATGTCACAGTTATACTACATTAATATTAGAATTGTTAACAGAAAAAAATCAACCAAATCAACACGAGTGTGAGCTTTCACAATTTCTTACGAAAATTAATAATTTTCCAAGCCTAACTAAATAACTGGAGGCAGAGTTATTTTTAAGTCCATGTTGATCACAAACCACTGAAATCAGTTGATAAACGTAAACGTTATTGTGTTTTTATCCAGAAAACCCGCAGCTACCCCGTTTACCTCCATTTGTTTTTAAGGCAGTCTTGCCCGCGCAAACATGGCGGACGCGTTGACGTATCGCAACAACGGCTCAAAGCGGCCAATGAGTCGTCTAGGAATTTATTATGTCTATGGTTTAAAACGCCGTATTTGACGGCGTTTGGCTGTAAACGCGATCAATCTATAGCGTAATTCTGACCCTAAGGGCTTGCCATACGAGCGCGAGGTCTTGCTTTCCCAGCGCGTACACACCTCTCTCTGCTTCAGTTAAAACAGATGTCATGTTGCTTCTCTAATAGTGCTGTCAAACGATTAATCGCATCCAAAATAAAAGTTTTTGTTTACATAATGTGTGCATACTGTGTATATTTATTATGTATATATAAATACAAACACATGCATGTAAATATTTAAGAAAAATATGTGATGTTTATATATTAAATATATTTATATATAATATACAAAATATAAGAATATGAATATATAAATATATAAACGTAAATATTTTCAAAATATATACTGTATGTGTGTGTATTTATATATACATAATAAATATACACAGTACACATACATGTATAATGTTAAGCGCGATTAATCGTTTGACAGCAGTATTCTCTAATTTTACGTGCAAATATAGCCAAAAACATGGCACAGGAATTGTCTTTGTCTTGGTTTATTTTATGTGTATTTGACGGCTCGATTATAAATCAGGATTTTTGTGCAGATTAGCATCTTGGAAGGGAGAGCTGGTTATGTAGTCTTAAAGGGCCACTATATTCAGTCACTATTTCATATTCATCCTGTTGTCTGACAACAGAAACAGTAAAATATATAACTGAAAACAGTTTTATTGATAATTTGGCTAAATTAAAATACAGTATGTGAGCACAGAGAGACAAAAATATGTGGCAATGCGACGCGATGACGTCACGAATATGCTAATTAGCATATGACGTCATCTAGCGACATCTGGCGACTTTTCAAACTGGCTTTAGCTAATTTCCATTGAAATTAGAAGTTGGCAACACTTTGAGTAATGAACCTTTTTACGATACAGTTGAGGGGAAAGTCTTGGTGCTTCGAAAAGCTTCATTTTCCCATCACTAGCTTCCACCAGACCTACAAACAGTGAGGCTGTATCCGAAATCACCCCCTATACCCTCATTCACTATTCCCTACATTAGGCCACTTATTCAGTTCACTTGAAGAAGTGAATGAAAACGAGTGAATTCGGACACTGAGTGTACCGGAAGGACTGCCGCTTTTGCATAGTTTGTGCTGCTGTTTAATGATCATTTGAAACTGGCAGCTCCAGTAGTACGATTGCTGTGCAGAGCTGTGGCCCTCCAGGAATTGAGTTTTGAGACCAATGGATTAAAGCAGTGGTTTTCAAACCTGTCCTACAAGCACCCCTGCCCTGCACATTTCATATGTCTCCCTTGTAAGACACACCCAATTCAGGTCTTTCAGTCTCTACTAACGAGCTGATCAGTTGAATCAGGTGTGTCTGATAAGGGAGACATACAAAATGTGCAGGGCAGGGGAGGACAGGTTTGAAAACCACTGGATTAAAGGATTTATGTTGAACTCTGTCATGGAAATTTTGTGTAGACTCTGGTTAAACAATTTAATAATCAATTTACAATGAATTTGTACCTGTGTTCTATTATGCTGTATGCCATGGACGAGTGTGCTTTGTAAAATGAATGGATGGATGATTCATCTGCGGGCACCATCTTCTGTCGAGACGCTGCAGTTCGTTCGGCACATGACTGTCATAGTGCATTATGGGGATTCTTTAGCCATTGAGTGTACATCGGTTGTACACTCATTATTGCTGTGCATTGTGGGATTGAATGAGTGCACTTGTGATCATCCACTATGGTTTCGGACACCACTATAAATGGCTCTCCCCTCAAATTGTGCCTATTTGAGAGTATAGGGGGCGATTTCGAATACAGCCTGTGTGTTTGTTTGTGTCGCGTTTACGACGATGTCGAGGCAGTAGAGGCAGCACAACTATAGGCTTGTTTGAGATGAGCAAAATCTGCGGTGCGTTCCAAACGGGATATATTGCCCTCTGAAGGGTACTTCAGAGTGAAAACAATCATGGCCGCCATACTGAGGGTCGTTCCAAACCGAAGTGCTCAAAACTAGTCACTACAAAGGGCCCTTCGGAATGAAGGATTTCAAATGGTACAACTGATGGACACTTCGGGCTCCCATGATCCTTTGCGCTGATTCTTTCCATGATGACGGCGCTTCCGTGTGGGCACGGGATGATGATGCAGAGGGGCACTTCAAGAAACAGTTGTTTGGTCCCCTACACCCTTCAACCCTTCAAAGCTCTCACTCCGGTGGGTAAACTCTTTGAAGGGATTAGGGCATAGGGATGAGCCCTTCCGAATGGAATGCAGGGCGAGCCGTGCCGACGTAATCATACCACATAGTGGAAAAGCGCCAATAGACATCAAAGGGGGCCTGAGTACCTGCCCTTTTTCTTCCTCGAGAGACAGTGTCCTTTTTTCTGGGAAGGTGTTTTTTTTATTTTATTTTTTTAATAAATGAATATATGTGTGTGTGTTTGTTTCTGTTTGCGCACAGCTTTCCCTGTCAAACAAATTAAAAAATGTAAATATCACGTTGGGTCGGGAAACGTTGAGAGACTGTCGAGTTCCGATGCATTTCTCCCCTTCCCTCTCTGCGCAGCACAGCAGTGCTCACGTTGATCGAATTTACAGCTAATTATTCAAAAGACAAAAGGCAAATATAGTTAATTTGTCTTGCTAGCATCCATGACTCATGAGCTACCATGTAATAAGATATATCATGGGCATACAAGCTAACTTAATGGAGGAATGACAGCTGAATACAGTAAAATTAATAATGTCATCAGAATCGCCACATTGATATGCAAATCAGGTGTTAAGTAATTAAAATGTGCTAATTTGCATACGTTTGACACAAGGCATTGCAGATGTATAGGATAAACAAAATAACTAAAGCGTATCACCACAGACCCACATAGCAATTTTTCTCTGGCCCAGCTCCGGCCCACACAATCAACTTTTGCTTGGCCCACATACCGCAATGTCTGAATTCCAGACAAGGGCCACACATGGGCCATAACTGGCCCAAGTCTAAGCCAAGTTAATTACCCATAACTGGCCCTGAATTGGGCCAGTTATGGCCCATGTATGGCCCTTGTCTGGAATCCAGACCTGGTCCAAACTAGGACCGTCATTCATTGCAGTATGTGGGCCAAGCAAAAGCTGATTGTGTGGGCCGGAGCTGGGCCAGAGAAAAATTGCTATGTGTGCCAGAGCTGGGCCAGAGAAAAATTGCTATGTGGGATCTGAGGTCCTGTATGACCATACCTGTATGACCATAGCTGGCCCTATTCTGGTTCTATACGCTGGATCAGATGGGTTCCACGTCAGCCTCGAAAAAACCATAACCTAGCCACTTGATACACACCCCTCCCAGATGAATATTCACAACAACGACAATATTCTGAACAAATATTTAATCATGTTTAATCAGCAAACCAAGTTGAATGAATCTCACGCCTAACATACAGCAATATGGTCAGTTCACTTCCACAAAAACTATTAAAAAAAAAACTATTAAAAGAAACATGCTTATTTGTTTTGCTTGGTCAGTGTGTTCACCCTGTTGGAGTATGGCAGTGTGAATTGGCTTTTAGGTGCTTTGGAAAACAAAACAAAAAAATAAAAATTTATAATTATAATTTATAATTTATAATTTTTATAATAAAATATATATATATATATATATATATATATATATATATATATATATATATATATATGTATGTTTACGCAATTAACACAATTCTTAAATAAGGTACTTTCTCTATTTTTGCAATGTTCAAGTGTTCATGTCCCTGAATAATATCTGCATGCACCTAAGTCTGAAGAGTACACATAATATCTAGTAGACGGGATGGCTCTTGTGTGCCGTCTTAAACCCGGTACTACCTCTGCCCACATGCTGTATGCCAGTGCCGGATGTAAATATATATGTATATATATGTAACGAGGAGTCAAAGGCAAGTGGATCCATTTGCAGGTTTTTTATTAGTTCAATGTCAGGCACATACAATGATCAATCACCAGCGTCAGGGATAACACAGATAATCCAGAGACATAGACGTATTCCAGGCAGAGGTCGGGGCAGGCAGCAATCAGCATAAACAGAGTCGAGAAACAAGAGCAATGGTCGAAGAGGCAGGCGGCAGAGAATCACAAGGAGTACAAACAGTCCAAGATAATGCACGGCAGAAACAAACACAAGGAAAACGCTCGGAAATGTCAGACTGGGCTAAACAAGACTTCGCAGTGAACTGAAGGTGTGAGTGACTTATATGCAAGTCTGTAAATGAGGTGCAGGTGTAACTGTGAGATCAGGTGATCGTGTAGTGCAGAGACTGATGGGAAATGTAGTCCGTGTGATGCAACAGTCTGTGTAGTGCTCGTGTCCAAATGATGAAAGGGTGACATCTAGTGGTTGATGGGTGAATGATCCTGGACCGGATCATGACATAGCCCCTCCCCAAGGAGTGGCTTCCAGACGCTAGCATAACAATCCAGCAGGGTGGTGGAACGGAGGTGGAACAGGGGGAGGGAGGGAGGGAGGGTCGGAGGGCCAGGTCCAGGCTGTAGCCCCCCCTGGGATTGATGCATGCCCAATAGCCCACCAAGGTGGTGCAGATGGAGCAGGGGCCCACCAGGGCGGTGCAGATGAGGCAGAAGCCCACCAGGGCGGTGCAGACGAGGCTGAAGCCCACCAGGGCGGAACAGACGAGTCAGAAGCCCTCCAGGGCGGAGCAGACGAGGCTGAAGCCCTCCAGGGCGGAGCAGACGAGGCTGAAGCCCTCCAGGGCGGAGCAGATGAGGCTGAAGCCCACCAGGGCGGAACAGACGAGGCAGAAGCCCTCCAGGGCGGAGCAGATGAGGCTGAAGCCCTCCAGGGCGGAGCAGGAGTCCACCAATGTGGAGCAGACAGAGCAGAAGACCACCACGGCAGACCAGACTGATCAGGAGACCTGGAGACATCAAAGATAGATAACACCGACAGAGCATCTACAACATATGGGGCAGAGACCGGGACCGGAAAAAGTTCATTAATAGCTTTGAACAATAGTTCAGATCTGGCCTCCACGGCCAATTCGGGACTGGGCGAGAGCTCTGTGGTCGGGTCAGGACAGGGCGAGAGTTCAGCGATGGCCTCTTCGGCCGGTTCAGATCAGGGCAAATGTTGAAAAGCGGCCTCCGTGGCCGTGACAGGGCAGGACAAGGATTCGCAGACGGCCACCATAGCCGTGACAGGGCAAGACAAGGATTCATATGAGGGTACCACTGACACCTCTGGAGGTTCTGCAGCAGACGCCGCCACCTGTGAAGGTTCTACAGTGGTAACACCAGGAAACAGGTAGAGTTCATTATCAGTTCTTTTGACCGTGACATGACAGACTGAGAGTACATTGCTGGGTGCTACCACCATACAAGGGGCTGAGGCGAGCCCCGCTGCTTCTGGAGGTTCTGCAGCGGGTGCTGTAACCTCGGGCAGTTCTGCGGTGGTGTACGCAGCCCAAACGCAACATAAAGCGATTCCCATCCTGGGAAGCACTTCAGACAGGGGAATTAGTTCATGGACAGAAGGGTTGGAGTGAGTGGGTTTGGGTATACCAGCTGCGCGTGCAGACATCAGCGGTACATCCCTCACATTGGATAACAGATTGGGAAATCGAAGCCCTGACCTTGAATATCTGGGTGTGATGGATGGGACGTCACAAGACTCTGGATGATCAGTTGTGACGTGTTGTGACTCTGGATGGTCAGCTGTGATGTGTTGTGACTCTGGATGATCAGCTGTGACCCGGAGTGACTCTGGACGATCAGCTGACACGTGCTGTGACTCATGACAATCAGCCGAGATGTGACTTGATTCTAGGAGATCAGCTGAGACGTGACGAGACTCTAGGAGATCAGCTGAGACGTGAAGTGACTCTGGGCGATCGGCTGAGATGTGACTTGACTCGTGAAGAGCAGCCGTGACTTGACCTGACTCGTGAAGTGCAGCCGTGACTTGACCTGACTCGTGAAAAGCAGCCGTGACTTGATCTGACTCGTGAAGAGCGGCTGTGACTTGACTTGACTCGTGAAAAGCGGCCGTGACTTGATGTGACTCGTGAAGAGCGGCTGTGACTTGACTTGGCTTGTGATGATCAGCTGTAACTTGACTAGACTCACGAAGATCAATGGTGACTTGGCTTAACTCATGATGATCAACGGTGACTTGAAGTGACTCTGGCAGATCAGCGATGATATGACTTGACTCAGGGAGATCTGTGGAGATGTGAAGAGACTCTGGAAGATCAGTGGTGATGTGACTTGACTCATGGATGACAGCTGTGACATAACGGGGCGTGGTTGTGTCCGCCATCTTGTGACCAGACTCCGCTGTCGCCGCCATTTTGTGAGCGTGCTCTGGTTCGGCCTTCATCTCATGAGTGAGCGTGGCGTCTCGTTCCTCTTCCGCGACACCCACAGTAAAAAGAGAGTCACACAATACTAGTGCATAGTCCATGAAGTCTCTCAATCGGACATTCACCTCCCCTCCGGGTAACCGTGATTTAACTGGTTCATTGAGTCCAAAACGGAATAAATCTTTCAACAACGCTTCATCATATAGAGGAACTTGATATACCAACTCACAGAACTGCTGAACATAGTCCTCAATAGATCGATCTCCTTGTCGTAGAGCTAGTAGTTGGTCGACTGGATCTATGGTTAGGCTGGATTGGTGAAAGGCTGACATAGAGACCGGAACTAATACCTCGGTGACGAGGGGATACCGGGCTGCTGGATCCTGGTATGGCGAAGTCTTCTGTAACGAGGAGTCAAAGGCGAGCGGATCCATTTGCAGGTTTTTTATTAGTTCAACGTCAGGCACATACAATGATCAATCACCAGCGTCAGGGATAACACAGATAATCCAGAGACATAGACGTATTCCAGGCAGAGGTCGGGGCAGGCAGCAATCAGCATAAACAGAGTCGAGAAACAAGAGCAATGGTCGAAGAGGCAGGTGGCAGAGAATCACAAGGAGTACAAACAGTCCAAGATAATGCACGGCAGAAACAAACACAAGGAAACCGCTGGGAAATGTCAGACTGGGCTAAACAAGACTTCGCAGTGAACTGAAGGTGTGAGTGACTTATATGAAAGTCTGTAAATGAGGTGCAGGTGTAACTGTGAGATCAGGTGATCATGTAGTGCAGAGACTGATGGGAAATGTAGTCCGTGTGATGCAACAGTCTGTGTAGTGCTCGTGTCCAAATGATGAAAGGGTGACATCTAGTGGTTGATGGGTGAATGATCCTGGACCGGATCATGACAATATATATATATATATATATATATAACAACATGATATACTTTTCTATAATATACTATATAATATCATATATCATGTAATATCATATGAGGCATGAATATAATTTCACATGTAAACACACATAATTAAACACACAACATGCATGAGCTTTATGTTATGTTAAAATATATTTTCAAAATATATTTAAATATATTTAACAGTGTTTCACATATATGTGAATATATTACCTTTCTGTATGGAAAAACATTGGCATTTTACTCAAAAATATTTTAAATGTGGGTCAAGATTGGCCATACTTATGTGGCCCACATATCTATATTTGACATCTGGGCCAAATATTACATTTGACATCTGGCCCATGTCTTGTCTTAAACCCGGTACCACCTCTGCCAAACTCGGGCCATGTTTGGCCCACATGCTGTACGCCAGTGCCGGATGCATGCCAAATCTGGGCCAAATTTGTTTGCTGACTTCCCCAGTTATTAATGGCTTACATCAAGAGTCTTTCCCGTGAAATGTTATGTTTAAATATAGCTTATTTTGGTTAATTTAGAAGAAATCTACAGAAGCAAACAGACGAGGGTAGTAGGCTTAAAACAAACACCTTAATGTGTATTTTGGAAATTCCCTTTCCATTAGAGCAAAAAAAGACATGGAAGCAAAATAGACCAAAGTCTCAAAATTGAACAGTACATGCAGTGTCCTGCCTTAAACAATAACTTCATAATTTTGAAGTTTGCCCTCCCTCAAATCTGAAACAAAGTTCTTGTCACCATCATTGTGTGTGTGTGTGTGTGTGTGTGTGTGTGTGCGTGCGCATGCATGTGCGTGCATGGTACAGTAAGTGTAATTATAACAACAACAACAACAATAATAATAATAATAATAATAATAATAATAATAATAATAATAATAAACGCCCTCTTGTGGTCATTTGATGTTTCGTCTTTGTGAAAGTGTGAGGAGCTTTTGCCAAAAGTAGGCGGAGGGGTCAGGTTATGGACCTTCTATTTAACCCCTTTGGAGCTGTAGTCCCACCTATTTGGATCAGCCACGCCTACTTGAAGATGCAGCAATACCTACTAGAGACAACCTGTTGAAAGGCATTTTAAATGATTTCAATTTATGCTTTTATAAATTCAAAAATATATTAAAATTAAAAGTTTAAATATAAATATTAAATAAAACAATAAAAAATAAGAAAATTAAATATAATAAAAATATATGAATGTATTATATATATTCACATTTTACATGTAAATATTTAAAAATTTATATTTACAATTTAATGTTTAGTGATTTAATATTTGTGCTACATGGTTGATTGCTTATTTTTTATTTTTTCATATATATATATATATATATATATATATGTGTGTGTGTGTGTGTGTGTGTGTGTGTGTGTGTGTGTGTGTATAATGTTGCAACCCGGTATCACGCCAAAGCGTGTAATAGACACGCTGGTCCACTCGAGAATGCGTGTGAGTGTCACGCTTTGCCTCCTCTAGGCGTGAAAATGACACGCATGTATGAAGCTGGAGTTACCACTGGAGAACCAGCAGAGGCGATAATTTCCCCAATGCCAACAACTCCACAGGGACCAAAGACAAGCGATATAGTGCGTTAAAAGATGGATTTAGATGACTTCAAGATGCATACAGGTAGGACTTCCAGCCGTCTCGTAAAATAGTCGATCGCCCCGTATTTATTAATGAAATTATTAATTTAATATTTGCCTGTCGTGGGAAAGGGATCATTTAAAATGTCCACACATTTACCATATTTTTTACCATAGTAACTGTCGCTCGACCATGTCATGTGTAGTCAATCCCTTACGAAAATTAACCAAAAGGTAAGTTTTTTTTTTTTTTTTGTCGTATTTATTACCATTTGTATAACCACAGTTTTACTACAAATACCATGGTTAAAACTATGGTTAGTGTAACAAAACCATGGTTAATTTGTGGTTACCATGGTTTAACTATGGCAACCATGGTTTTTTGGTTTAATTTGTAGCCATGCCCACATGAAAAAAAAAAAAAAAAAAAACTATAGTAATTTATAGTAAATACTAGGTGTTTTTGAACCATACTTGAATTAATTTGTTGTGGTAATTCTATAGTATCTGTGGTAATATATCAATTATAGTAATATAAACAAATTACTTTATCCAATACTGTACTAAGTTTTCTACAACTATATGGTATATTATACTACAATACACTACAGTTTACTGTAGTAAAAACTAAAGTATATCTCAGTATTTATTACAGTTTATCAGTTCGCTATAGTTAATACTACAGTCTGCTGTAGCATTCATTACCAAAGTGTTGTAAATACTATAATATATACAGTATAATACACTTTACTATAGTGGTTCAAAAACACTATAGTATTTACTATAAATTACTATAGTATTTTTTCATGTAGGTAATTTTCGTAAGGGATGCACAGTAACCACACCATATACCATGCTTCACCTTAAATGCAGTTTTACTGTGGTATTTGTACATATGGTAACCACAGCACTTGTCATTTTACCATAGTAACAGTTTACTGTCTACTCTTTGTATTGAAAGCACAGTATAACACAGCACTCACAATGGTTTTACCACAGTGACTGTATTTTTAATGTGGTATTTGTAGTTAAAGCACATAACCACAACGCTTACTATGGGTTTACCTCAGTAACCATAGTTTTACTGTGGTGTTTACCTCTGTAGGATCAGAACAAGTCAGACAAAGTTAAGATTCGATCCGAACATTGAAACATGAGGAGCCGAAATTCCAGAGAGGATCCCAAGGCTGCAACAGGATGTTCGTCATAAATCAGATTCCTAGCTCCAGCCCTCTGAAGAAAGCAAACCAACAAGCCTCTTTCACAGAACAGCTTGCAACATTCAAACAAAAGAACACTTATTGACAATTCTAATGAAGGAAGGAAACTGTCAAATTTGAGGCAAGTAATCAGGACTGATGGTCAAAGATATGGCTGCCACTTGTAAATCTGTGATCGAAATCACGAGCTAGAGACTTCATTGGGTGGGTCACTCCATCTCTCCACATAGAAGACAAAGACGGAGACTGAAATTCCTTAGGAGACCTTTTAACCTCTCTAGTCTTCACAGAACATGTCCTTATGTTCACAGAACGGTACAGAAACTGCCTTTTCACATATAGATGCACCAAAATCATCTTAAAAGGACTTATGAGACTTATCATGTTTATGCATAACCCCATATCATGTATGTAACCCACACAATTAACTATCATGTTTTAATCACATATGATGTATGTCTTTTAATAACTAGGGAATAGTTTAAGAGTTAATATTCATGTTTGGTATGTATGAGTTTGAAAAATCATGCTTTAAACGTTTCTTCCAAACTGTTTCTTTGTCAAATGTATCATAGTCTTGTTAGAGAAATCATGTCCAAAATTGTACTCTGTAAGAGCGGGAAAATTCGGACCATATGACTGATAAGATAACATGTTAGATTTATGAATGGGGAGGAGAAACATACAACACCACGAGCCAAGATCATTTCTAATTGGTCAAGACTTCCAGATAGGACGGTTTAGAAGCCGAGTTTAAATACTCAGGACACCTCTTGGTTCCTTCTCTTAGCTCTTAGCTCTTAGCTCTCTTAGCTCTTTTGGCTCTTCCTCTGCTTCTCAGATCTCTTTTCTTTTGCCACTGCGTTTTGACGCTGCTCTCTGAGCGTGCTCTGGCCTACGTGCCAGCTGCCAACACAATGAGAAGAAAAACCACCTAGTCTCGTTACATTCTTTTATTCTTTTACTTTAATTTCTTGTCTTTCCGTGAGAGTTTCGTTAAGTTAAGTTTGCCGCAAAGTCCAGCTTCGACTGCACCCGCCCAAACTTCAACCAGACCAACTCCGCATCAAGAGCCAACGCCCAAGACATCACTACGAAAGACCACTGAACTCAGCCAATCAGCAA
The DNA here is from genome assembly GCA_039654775.1 of Spinibarbus caldwelli. Lineage (NCBI taxonomy): Eukaryota > Metazoa > Chordata > Actinopteri > Cypriniformes > Cyprinidae > Spinibarbus > Spinibarbus caldwelli. The sequence goes on along the minus strand of CM077222.1, from coordinate 2,670,189 downwards.
CCTCGGGAAACCCCTTTCTCCAAAGACCACAAGGACACAAGGGAATTCCTTAAGGCAACACAAGCAAGTACAACCTCCAGACTTTTGCTGAGTCGGTGCAGTTTAATATAAATTTTAGCCTCATTGAGAAACTCAATGCAAGGGTCAAATGATTGATGGTTCAGGTCTATAGGCAATTGCACATATTGCTGTAAACTTGGGATTTCACATTTTCATTCTGTAAACTCATCCTTTCCTCACTTTCTCTCTTTCTGCAATGTGTGAATACGTGTGTTCATGTGTTAGATTAGATTAGTTTACATGTTTTAGGTTTATATAAATAAAGTCTTATTTATATTGAAAAGAGAAGTATCTTGTGTTTTGTGCTTACAAGTTAATTTCTTAAACTGCCGATCTTGTTACTGTGCTTATTAATAGTGTGTTCACTATATTTTGGATTTTAATATCCAGTGCAGAGTTGATGTTATACGGCTCGTTCAGTGACTCGCTGCCGACTCAGTGATCAGCCGTGAAACAGTGATTCTGTTCAAATTCCCTATAAAATCATAAATGATTTCCTTTGAGCTAAATTGACTTGTTTCCCTTATATATTACGTATTTACAATTTTTACACCTCAGTAACTGTGTTTTTACTATATACTATTTGTAAAGCACAATGCTTTTTGTGAAGTGATTGTAATTCAATATTTTTTTTGTCTTGCGGTTACGTCAGATCACATACTCCACAACAACCTGTAATCCAACAGCTCTTTTAAGAAGCCATCTCTCGTAGTTCTCTCTCTCTCTCTCTCTCTCTCTCTCTCTCTCTCTCTCAGCTTTTCCTTTCCTTTCTTAGTTTTCCAAACTGTAATCCACGATTCATTTGCACATAGTTTTGGTCTCTCTCTTTCTGTGGTTCATCATGGCCTATTTTTAAAACTCAGAATCAAATTCTGACCAATTCTGTCAGAAGGCTGCTAGAATTAACAGGGAAATTGAACTCGAAGCTCCCAGAAGCTGCCAAGGAGCCTGAACAAGTCCTTCAAAGGTTCAACCCTTCAAAAGTAACGTTGAACACATTTAGTTATAACCAATTTGCTTTAATGAACGCATCCTTATTTTATGTGTTAATAATAACTTTCTTTACAGTCCTTCCTCTCAAATATTTTGGTCACAGATCATTATAACACACTGTCTCAACATGTGTATATTTCTCTTCGTTTCAGCTGAAAGGGAAGACCAAAGGAAGGCCTGTCATGGGATTTGAATTTGACCATCTTATGCGTTTACGGAGAAGACCAAAAGCTGCAAAGGCAAACACTTCCAATGGTGTTGGTCTCAGCACCATGACTGAACTGTACTGCAGTTACATTTTGCACAGCGTGATATTTCTTAAACTTTGCTTTACATATACCACGGCCCTATCAGGAAGTCTCCCCCAGAAAAGTCTCATGTTGAAGAAGTATTAAGTAATACAACTGACCAAGTCAGCAAATTCATAAGATACTGTACAAGCGTACTCGTACAAAATTCTACGAATTTTACTCCTACTGCTGTCTTTGGCCATTGCCTCAACTCTCGTGCAGATTGTGCCCATTGTAAGTAGTCAGAGTGTTTATATCATAAAGTTTATTTTAAGTCCATTGTATTCTTTATTAACCTTTACAAATTGGCGCAGCGTTTTCCCGTTCCAACAGTACGTGATATCTATCCACACCTCACAGTCTGCCTTTCTTTCCATGTTGATCTGTCAAAGTAGCAAGAGTCTGGAAATGCTAGTTTAACTTGTCATGTGTTAAATCAGATCTGCAATTAATTTGGCCAAATCAGATCACTTAAAGCTGTTCACAACAAGAGTAACAATACTATGAGTAACAATAACAATAACTATAACGAGAAGTATTTTAGCATCTACACCAACATACAAAAACATTCTGTTTATTATAAGCGTGCGTTGCGGTTATGTTGTCTGCCATGTAAATGCTCAAGCTCTTTAAAATCTGTTGGATTCTGAAATTGTTCTGAAAGAGCTTCCAATGATATTGTTCCTCTGTGTCATTAAATGTTAAATAGCTGTGGTATAGACTCATCCTTGGTGTGAAGATGCCTTTAAACTGCTTACAACAAAACTGTCAACATGTAATCATGTTTAAAATAATTAATATTAATTTAGCTTGCAATTGAAGATACAGCTTTTTCTAATGCTGCTTTCCTCTCGTTCTGTTAAACTTACACACAAAATTCTGCCTTTCTCTGCCTATTTCTCTTCATCTTATTCCTTTACTCCCTCACTCACTTACACATTTTTTGTGCTCTGCTGTAAGGTAGAAACGGAGAGTTTGCATGATGGCCTTTTCTCAGACTCTGAATCTGATGTATACAGATGAACTCCGGAGCCTGCTAGAGTTGCCAGGGAACTTGAGCTTGAAGTTTATTATTATAACGGCTTAATTTATGTTTAAACAACAATAGTAATTAAACATGGGGTGATTGGGGTCAATAGATATTTTCTTGTTTTACAGCTGAAGACCAAAAATGTAAAGAAAATAAGTCACAGCAAGCCGGTCAAACCAGTCCTGATGAATGAGGAATGAACATGGTCTTCTTGTGCCCAAACAGAAAAGAGAGAGCTGGAAAGTTGTGCATTTCCACTGGTTTGTATGTATTCAATGCAGTTATGTGTGGTACAGCTTTGATGTTGATCTCAAAAGACAGCAGTTAAAGTTACTTCAAGTCAGCAGTTATAGTTTTTCACACATACATCTTTTTATATCTCCTAGAATGAGCAAATCAGCTGTGCATCATCTTTGGAATTTGGGCAGGAAATGACTGAATATGGTCAGTTCTGACACCTGCACCTGTATTCACCAACACTATTTCTCTAAAGTTATTGTTTTGTCTGTTTGTTTGAAGGAGGAAGAAGCCAGTTAATGAAGATATCAATTCAATGGCCACCAAGTGCAGAACCCATCAGTTATCTGCTCTGAAGACTGCATTTACAAACAGCTCTACTGCAACAGCTCAGATGTTACGGCCCATAAAAGTAAACTTCACAACTGCAAGATAGTGGTGGAGGGATTCTTTTGGCTCATACCTCCAACAAGAATCAATAAATGTGATTCTCTATGGGGTTCAGGTCTGGTGAGTTTGCTGGCCAGTCAAGCACACCAACACCATGGTCATTTAACCAACTTTTGATGTTTTTGGCAGTGTGGGCAGGTGCCAAATCCTGCTGGAAAATGAAATCAGCATTTTTAAAAAGCTGGTCAGCAGAAGGAAGCATGAAGTGCTCCAAAATTTCTTGGTAAATGGGTGCAGTGACTTGGGCTATGAGCTTCTCCACCCTTCCTCCAGACTCTAGGACCTTGGTTTCCAAATGAAATACAAAACTTGCTCTCATCTGAAAAGAGGACTTTGGACCACTGGGCAACAGTCCAGTTCTTCTTCTCCTTAGCCCAGGTAAGACGCCTCTGACGCTGTCTGTGGTTCAGGAGTGGCTTAACAAGAGGAATACGACAACTGTAGCCAAATTCCTTGACACGTCTGTGTGTGGTGGCTCTTGATGCCTTGACCCCAGCCTCAGTCCATTCCTTGTGAAGTTCACCCAAATTCTTGAATCGATTTTGCTTGACAATCCTCATAAGGCTGCGGTTCTCTCGGTTGGTTGTGCATCTTTTTCTTCCACACTTTTTCCTTCCACTCACCTTTCTGTTAACATGCTTGGATACAGCACTCTGTGAACAGCCAGCTTCTTTGGCAATGAATGTTTGTGGCTTACCCTCCTTGTGAAGGGTGTCAATGATTGTCTTCTGGACTACTGTCAGATCAGCAGTCTTCCCCATGATTGTGTAGCCTAGTGAACCAAACTGAGAGACCATTTTGAAGGCTCAGGAAACCTTTACAGGTGTTTTGAGTTGATTAGCTGATTGGGATGTCACCATATTCTAATTTGTTGAGATAGTGAATTGGTGGGTTTTGTTAAATGGGAGCCAAAATCATCACAATTAAAAGAACCAAAGACTTAAACTACTTCAGTCTGTGTGCATTGAATTTATTTAATACACGAGTTTCACAATTTGAGTTGAATTACTGAAACAAACTTTTCCACGACATTCTAATTTATTGAGATGCACCTGTATGATGCTCAAGACATTTCACCACACATCCATTTGGGTGTCTTCATCTGATTAAAACAATTGTTTTTAAATAACTAACTTATTTTTATTTCTCTTGAATATGATTTGTCTTTATATGCTACTTTAGCTGTCTTTATGCTGTATTCTCCAGTAAAGTATTAATAATAAAGTATGATGAATTTTCTGTATTAGGGATGGTGTTTGGTAAATACACCATTTAATTTTGTAAACCATACATATAATTACTATGATCGTTTTAATTAAGACATGAACGTGGTCATATTAATGACTCCGTTACATGAAGGGAATGCTGAAATATGCATTAGAAGAGACTGCATGAACTATATTGGTACAGACGCTGCATGCAAAACTGAGGGTGATGCACCAGGGAAAGATCAACATGAATCCTGTACTGTATTATAAGCAAGATGAGCATGGACATTACTGATGTTTAGCACCTGAAGGGGACAAAGATGAGACATTGTTGACACAGAGATACAAATTAGGTATTTTATATTATGATTCTTTGAATTGCATGTTATATGGTTTTTGCACCATAAACCACACACTGTCTGTACCTTGTCTTACTGAATGACACACTGACATTGTGTAATAGTACAATGAAGTGTCACAGTATGTATTGGTTGTATTGGTGTCTTTGTTTACTGTCAACACTGTATTCTTGCTCCTGATCTAATGAAATAAATGGATCCCATTCCAAATAGGCACTGATGTAGATTTTTTTGGGGTCTATTCTTATTCTAAGATAACAATGGCTTGCAACTTACATATTGACAAATTGTTGAAAAGACAATCCAAAAAATGTGACTCAGCACAGTTTGCTGTGAATGATGAGAATAGATCTGTGTATGTTTTACTGCCCTTCCATCCCCAGGGGCCCAGTAGAGTCCCCTGGAAGAGTAAAAATATTGAACATTTCAAATGGCTGTAAATCAAAGTCTGATTATAGTTTTAAAGAGAAATTTGGCAGGACAACTACTTATGCTATGTTAATTAAATAATGTTGGACAGAGCTTTAAGACCTATATGGAAAGGTGGTATACAGGTGTTTAAAAAAGTTATCTTAGTAAAATACCAAATTTCAACCTGCCTCTTAAATATGCCATAAATGTTTGCACAATGAACATGTTTAGATATACCTTTGTTCAAAAAAGATTGTATTTTCCCCCATTTTATTATTAAACATTTTAAACTATATTATCCATAAGCCTCTGCCATTCAAACGTGAAAAACATGGTGCTGGTATTTGTAGTTTAATGAAGTTATGCTCAGGGTTAGGGTTAAGATCTCGGGAAAGTGGTAATTTCTCACGACATAGCAACACTGCATTGTTAACTGAAGGTATTACTGACACAATAATAACAGCAAAACGTACTTTGCAACATTAAGCGTTTTTTTAATTTGGGTTAAAATATAGTCCAATCACAGCGAGGTCTGCGAGTACCAAGAGAACTCCAAAGCCAATGGCAACCCAGTTGAGCAGAGGCATCACACTTACTTGTCCATATATGGACATCTATGACAGGATCTTCCGGGTTCTTGTGGTGAATGGACAGATAATCAGTTAAAGATTTATTTGTCTCCACTCAATATAAAACTGCAACAACAGATTGTATCGTGTCATTAACCATGATGCAGCAATAGATTTGTTGATTACAGTGTATTTTTTTTTCAAACAAGGGTGAAATGGTTCCCATTGTATACACTGTTTACACTAATATTAATTAATGTACAATATTTAAACTCAAAAGTGTGCATATACTGTGTGAAAAATAAGTAATAAATGTCAAAATGTTTCATTTGCTTACAAAAAAAAACACCTCTGATAGTTATTCAAACATGCAGTATTTTTCTACTATTCAATTTTGCTTCTGTAACATTTAGTGTATTTATAGTGTATTAAAGGTACAATTAATCACTTTTATGTTTCCTGGAAATGGATCCTACAAACTTGCCATTCTTAGCTCTCTCTCTCTATATATATATATAAATAAATATAAAAAACACACACATTATGAATTTCCCAAAGTTTATTGATATGTCACACTTTTCCAAGACAAACAGTGCACAGAACAGCACTCTCTCTCCAGTTTGTGCCACTACGAAAGAAAAAAAAAAATCAAAACCAAAAAAGCAGTTATAGTGAAATATAACAACTTAAAACAATGACTGATTGATAAAGTAATAAATGGGTACATGGAAATAAATATGTAACTAAGAAATATGCAATAAAATAACCTTTTTTTTTTTTTTTTTAAATGGTCTAATATTCAAAAATAAAAATGAAATGTTTACAGAAAATGTCATAAGACGCCAAATAATATTTTACAAACCGGGAGTTTTGAGGCTCCAGTTGAAAAAATATTATTTTCTTCCCTTTGATGAACAAACAGTCAAAAAAATTTTTTTTTTAAAAATTCAATATTTTACGATTATTATTCTCCTGTAATCATTGTTTGCTTTTATTATGACTAAATGCAGGACCAATTAAAATGGTTAACAATTATAATATATAGTGACAGGAGTGCTCACAGTAGAGATGGGAGAGGGAGTGTTGACTGTAAAGTAGAAATTAATACAAGTAGACATGGTAAGACTGGAAGTTGGCAGTAAAGGACTGAGAGCAGATGTGCCACACGAGAGAGAGTGATGTGGAAGCTTTTGGAAGGGCTGCTATTGTGGAGAGCTGATGGAGAAGGACTAAGTAATCTGTGAGAAATCCTGCAAGACAGGAACAAAGAGAATTTATCACATGATGAACAATAAAAACCTTGGCAACAGCAAATAGCAGACAACAACATACTGTAACTGCAGCGTGTATAACATTAAACTGACCATTATCAGTATCATATCGTAAAAAAAAAGAAAGGCAGACTGTGAGGTGTGGATAGATATCACGTACTGTTGGAACGGGCAAACGCTGCGCCAAGTTGTAAAGGTTAATAAAGAATACAATGGACTTAAAATAAACTTTATGATATAAACACTCTGACTACTTACAATGGGCACAATCTGCACGAGAGTTGAGGCAATGGCCAAAGACAGCAGTAGGAGTAAAAGTCGTAGAATTTTGTACGAGTACGCTTGTACAGTATTTTATGAATTTGCTGACTTGGTCAGATGTATTACTTAATACTTCTTCAACATGAGACTTTTCTGGGGGAGACTTCCTGATAGGGCCGTGGTATATGTAAAGCAAAGTTTAAGAAATATCACATGCTGTGCAAAATGTAACTGCAGTACAGTTCAGTCATGGTGCTGAGACCAACACCATTGGAAGTGTTTGCCTTTGCAGCTTTTGGTCTTCTCCGTAAACGTATAAGATGGTCAAATTCAAATCCCATGACAGGCCTTCCTTTGGTCTTCCCTTTCAGCTGAAACGAAGAGAAATATACACATGTTGAGACAGTGTGTTATAATGATCTGTGACCAAAATATTTGAGAGGAAGGACTGTAAGGAAAGTTATTATTAACACATAAAATATGTTATTGTAATTATCGCCCCTGCTGGTTCTCCAGTGGTAACTCCAGCTTCATACATGCGTGTCATTTTCACGCCTAGAGGAGGCAAAGCGTGACACTCACACGCATTCTCGAGTGGACCAGCGTGTCTATTACACGCTTTGGCGTGTAATAGACACGCATGCTTTGGCGTGTAATAGACACAATATATATTGTATTTGATCTCATTTATTTGGACTTTTTAATTAATTTATTTATTAATTTGATAATTACTTGTTTGGATAAGTCACGTCACATAACATTTAGTATATAATTTGTTTTCAAATTTATTTTACAAACTCCGAGATAAAATACCATAACAAAGGCAAAACATTTATTTCCATTGGATTATTATTTAAAATTTAGAAAATTGTTAATTTAATGTTAATAATACACAAACATGACATTTATTATAGACCTTTTATGAATTTACGGTGAATTCCGGTTAGTATGTGTTCAGGAACACAAATCTGTGTGGTTGTGGAGACAAGAAGAATATATTTTAATGTGGCATTTCCTCATTGAACTTTGATCTTAAAGTGTTTTGGGCTGCATTTATTTACTTTATTGGGCTTCATTTACACTTTATTGCATTTAACAAGAATCGCCTTTGTGTTTAAAGTAGCACATTGTCGAATCAGACCCCTACCCGCCTAATGTGTTATTCCCTGATCGATCCTCTACCAGAAACTATAGGGACCAGTCAGAGAGCATAGAAATTGATTTTAGTGATTTTTTAGTCCAGGGAGTGCAACGAGACTGGGGTAAAGAGATCAAGAAGCAGAAGAAGAAGGAACGGCGCAGGTGTGCCCAGGAGAGAGCTGGGAGATTCAAAGATCATCTTCAAGATGAAAGCAGTTCTGAAGCTGATACGGAAGCAAGAAACAATAAATAAAAGGGTTGCAAAGTTAATAAAAGAAGTAATGGAATTACAGGGTTTTTCAAAAGACTTACAAATGTTAATGAGTGATCTAGAGAAAATGGATTTTCAAGCTTCAAAAGGGTAAATGTCAGAAAATGTTTGAAGGTTATGTTTTATTTTAGAAGCACAGATGTTGAGTGCTTTGTGGTTTATATCTGCTATGTACTTGCTTCGCTTATTTTGTAAAAAGACGGTGAAGTGCAAGGGGATGCATTTCGCAACATGGGTGCGAGATGGAACTTCTAGCCGAACCGTTACTTAGAATTAGATAGCACCTCCTAGAGGTGTTACATTGTGGTTTATGATATAGGTGCTTAAGCAGAGCTCATAGAAGGTGTCACTACTTTCCCTATATCTGAAAATAGAACCAGACATGCTTACTATTCAGAAGTGATGTTTTCTATTTGTTTTTTTCCATTTGAACTTTTGATACTTGTGTAACTTAGACTCTGTGACAAAGGTCATGCATCCTGTCTGTAAGGAGGGGGCAGTCGCAGGCAGGAGGAGGGTTTATTATGCAAAGGTTATAAAATGCCTGTGAGACCATTGTCCAGAGCCGACAATTCGTGGTGAAGACTTTACTCGTTGTTATTTTATGTTTTGTACTTATGAGTTATTGTTTTTTTAATAAAACGAAACCATTGTATTGGTGATTCGTTAAACTTTTAAAACAAGTCCCTGAGTACTTCATTAATAATAACCAGTTATCTGAACCTGAAATCTACCCCATTGAGCTTCAAGTGGTCTGAACTTGACTGAGCTAGGACGGACACTGGAGAAAAGGACCTGAAACTTCCTAAACACATCCATCCAGACACGAGGTAACTATACAGCAGTTGATTGTGAACTGTTTATGGATATTAGGATTGTGAATTATATGTTTCAGGGCTTTATTCTGGTGTACAAGCAAAACAACATGAACACCAATAATCATAAATTATTATAAATATTTAACTCAAAACTACATATAATGATTAACAAAAAATCAAAAAGTCCATGAGTCTTATGTGAGATGTGATTTAATTGCTAGTTTGCATTTCAAAATAGACTTTTTCCACTGCATTAAAATGTTCACATCGACTGAGAATCTTTGAATAATTCAGCATCAAAACAGGCATGTAAAATAAGCAATGCCTCTTTAAACTATTACATATACACCCTTCATTTGGCTAAGCAAATACATTTTCCCTAGTGCAGATATTTCCCAATTCATCTATTGTATTAAAAGTGCAGTTTTATCTGTTCTTTTTTTTTCTGTTCCTCTTTCTGTCGACTTTCCAGACCAAATTTCAACACTTGGCCTTCCTTTTCCTCTATATGTCAGAAAGCTTTACTGTATTTGTCAGACACACTGCATAAGGCAAGCTATACTAAGAGAAAGGATTTCACAAAAATACCATAAAATCAGGAAGTGAAACTGCAGAGCAAGTGAGAGCATCAGTAATGTGGTATCATAATGATTGTTTCCAGAAAAGAAGGTTTGCTTCTACTGCAAGGAGGCTTATATTGACCCTCAGCTCCTTACAGCTCCAGTAATGATGACAGAACAACTGCTCAAATCATATAAACACAATATCAAGGAGCACATAAGAGCAAACATGGTTTAAACAAACACATATGGACTCTACTTTTTGTAACAAATAAATACAATATCAAATAACACTTGGTGTTATTTAAGTATCATTGAGATATAATTATTTTAATTTCCATTTTAACTTTAAAGTTTTAGTAATTGTGTTGTGTTTTTGTCATTTTTATTAGCTATTGTTTTTTAATGTCTATTTTTATTAATTTTTACTTCAGTTTTATTTTATTTTATTTAGTTAAATTAAAATAATAACTAGCTGAAATAAAAAGCAGGTTATAAAAGAAATATTGTGGATTATATTGTATTTTATTTTAGTTAGCTCTTATTTTATTTCAAGTACTTTCTTTCTTTGTTTATTTTAGTTTATTTTAGTTTTAGTTTTGGTTAACTAATAACTAATAAATTCCAAAAAGTTTGTAAGAAGATTCTTTGAAAAGCCACATATTTGTGGAATGCTTGGAAAAACTACATATTTATACACACATTGATATTCATGCACCAATAATTATATCAGTCATTTTCTTTTTCAGTTATTCAATTCACTTATTTTTTTCAGATTATCATCAGGGTTGTAATGCAGTAATAGCCTATTTTTATGATGAATTTTTATAGTTTAAGAAAATCTGAATTAAATGTAAAAAAAAATAGAAGTGTAAAGTAATAGAAATAATCAATGAAGACATAAAGGTATAGCAAGTTTCCAACACAGTTTAATGTCACCTTTTCTTAACAAGACAAATGCTGAAATCTGTTAGTTTAAATCCAAAATAAACTCTGTGACATAAGTTGTTGTATACAATATAAAAATATAAATATTATTATTATTAATTGTGACCCGTGCTGGCAAAATGAGTCATTCTCCATTAAAAAACCTTCAAAATGATATATGACTTGCTGGAATCGGACAAAAAATGACTGAGCTACAGCCGTTTGAAGGCAACAGAGGCAGCAGATCTGATTTCGAGAAAAATTGAGTTAAAGATTCCAAAGCAAAATCACCAAGCAACGTTGCATATTTTCCTCCAATCCTTTTCTAAATAATAATTAATATATTATTAATCACAATATACCTATTTTTTTATTTTATCTTTGTTATTAAAAATAAGAACAAAGATGCAAATAAACAGTAGTTTAATCAAGAGCAGCGAGTGGTCTTTTCTTTTAATGTATGATTAACATTGAGACAGATCTATATTAAGACCTACTGTAATGCATGGATCAAATATGTTACACATCAGATTTCCCCCCAACCATTAACTAAACGTTCATGTAAGACATAACAGATTATGTTTGTGTGAATCTCGCCAAGACATATTTCACAGTAATGTACTTTATAAGGGAGATCGCGCGCTCACGGAAAGGCGCGTCTTATGCACACGCTTTGCAAATGTCAGTCAGCGCGATTGTTTTGTTTTCATCAGCATGGGTTTGAAAATCATATTTCACTGGTGTGGACTCATGTCATCGAGAATTCGATATGAATATTCACAAAGCAGGGATGCTGCGCTTTGCAACAATAGACCTACAACTTGTGTTGAGAAGCAGAAGCAGTCATCCAGAAGCAAGCAGAGAAAATGTACTCCTCTCAGAAAACGTTTTAGATCATTTTAGATGTTTAATTAATATTTGGAGCATTGGGATCGCTAGAAGAGGGCTTAACGAACTCATTTTTGTGAAAACCTCAAATTCGACCAAAACTGACATTTTTCATTTCTTTTGCCTGTAGCTCAAATTTAGTCTGTGCACATTCCGAAACATTTTGCCAGCACAGTTCACAATTAAATGCTAAATATAATAATTACTATACAATTTAATATTATAATATATTAAATATAAAATTATTATTGCATCAATATTAAATTACAAGTAAACTTTATTATAAACAATACTGTAAAGAATGACACAGAATCACAATCATGGAATAAATATGACTTTCCTTGAGCAACAATTTACCATGTTTTCACATGAAGACTTTCCCTCCACCCTCCCTTCCTGTTACAAGAAATTACATGGAAGAGCTTTTGTTTTTCTATTGTCTGAAGTACATGTTCATCATCTCCACCCCTTATGATGAGATCCAGAGTCCTATAAAAGAGCATGATCTGCATGATCAAAGACAAAACACCTGCTGTTGTTATTGGTGAATCTCAGGATTTTACGAGACTATACAAGAATAGTGAGTATACATTTTAAAGTTTTTACTACAAGCAATTAAAACCATAAATGATGTTGGTTTGATTGCTTCTATTGTCCTCATTTGTAAGTCGCATTGGGTAAAAGTGTCTGCTAAATGCCTAAATGTAATGTAAATGTAAATGAATCCAGCATTTTTCAATAATGAGCTGTAATTCTAAATAAAACTTGGCCAATACCAATGCCAACTTTTTAAAAATACAGTGGTTTAATAATTGACATTTCAGGTAGAATAGTGTAACGTCAATGTTTGTTTTACAGATGAGTGCATCCAAACTCCAGGAAAGGTCTGTAATCCTGCTCAGAATCCAGCATTATACAGTTGCAATCAAAATTATTCAACCCCCATGACCTGCAAGAAATTCAATAATATAAAACAAAACAGTTCAACCAAAGCATCAGAAAACTATTAGAGAAAGTTTATTAACACACATGTGAGTAATTCTGAGAATATGAAGTTGATGAAAAATTTAAAAATCTAATTGAAAAAAATGATTCAACCACCAACAGTAAAACTGTAAAATTTTAAGTGCTTAGAAGCTTCTGTCACCTCTCTACTGCAAACTTGGCCCATTCCTCTCTTGAAAAAGCTTCCAGATCACTGATGATGTTTGGTTTTCATGTTGCCACCAAATATTTTCAATCAGATTAGACTGAACAATTCTACAACTGATCTCTGAACCAAACATAAATACATTTGGATATGTACTTTGGGATGACAGTCTTACAGGAGAGTCCATTGATCATCAAGCTTCAGTCTCTGCACTGAAGGCATCACAGTTGCTAAAAAGGCCTGATGCTTAAAAGAACCCATGGTGTCCTTCATGCAGTGAAGATTTCCACAAGTCAAAACACCTGACTGGCCCACCTCCATGTTTGTCTGTGGAGATGGTGTTCTTCTGCTCATAAGCTTTGCCTTTTTTTGCACCAGACATGCTGATTCATGGGTCCAAAAAGTTCCAATTGATTCACATCATTCCATAAAACTGTTCTTCCAGAACTCCACAGGTCTATGCAAGTGAATTGAATGCATATTCAAGTCGACCTTTTATGTTCTTCTTCGCCATGCTTGTCTAGTGTTCAAAAACATTACATTATTGACATTATCACTTTTAATTAGCTACTAAACTGTTATAGATACATTAAAAAAATATATTCTGGATCTTTAGAAAAGCTTACATTTGTAAATTATTACAGTCTCCAGGGGGTTGAATCATTTCGATTGCAACTGTACGCAAATACATCATAAACACAGTTTTGCACGTCTATTACAATCTCGATCGTTCTGTGAACTATTCATAATTGACATCAGAGTAAATTGTATTCAAATGTAATATAATAAAATAAACGAAATATCATGTCTGTCTATGTTTCCATTTCAGCGGGGAGGTGAGAATCGCACACTCTCTACATATGAAGGAAAAAGAGTTTGTAGTCGAAAGGAGAAAAACAGTTTTTCAAAGCCTGCAGAATCTTAAGATACACTGCAGTAAGGTAAAACATCTTATACTTAATGTATTTACTAGCTTATTAGCAGTGTAATGTACCGGAAATTTTGGTAGGCCTGGTAGTTCGATTCTGTACGCATGCATGTGTAGCGAACAAATATAGCTGCGTGATAACACTCGCATATTTTTATATATATATATATCTTCATTTTAACAATTTGATATTGATTCTTAAATCCCGTCTAATAATCTAGGCACAATAAGCTGTGATTTGTAACTTTCAACAAGAAACAAAGTCGTTTTTCCCAATTCTGTCCATTTTACCGGAAATTCAAACAATGACATTTCGCTGCTCGTTGATGTGGCGTGACAGATCACAGTATAGAAAAGGCAGCGCGAGTTAACGCGTCGCGATCATTCACTCTTTACAGCAGGAAATAAACTAATCCCGCAATCACTGTTTAACCGCGGAAAGAAATCACTCTCTAAACGACTTCAAGTAGCATCACATTTACCTCAGGAAAGTCATTTAGTATATCCACAGCCCAGCTAGAGAAATTAAAGATCCCCTGAAATGCTTTGAAACATGCAGCGTTATTCTATGTGTTGACGTCATTTTAACTGAAACAGGAAGACAGGGCGGGACATATCAAGAAGCCCCGCCCCGTTTTAAAATAGCCAATAGCGTTCGTTTATATCACAGCTTGGGCTAAAGCCATTCAGAGCCGTTGAGCTCCGTAAAGCCGCATTTGACGGGGTATGACAGCCACAATCTCATCCATATTGCTATAAAATATAGCATTCTGTGTAGAATTCAAATAGGTCCGATACGTTTTGTGGTCTACGCCGACTCGCGCATGAGATCCGCTCCGCGCTATCATCTCTGGACCGGAGCAGAGTGTGTGTGCGGTGCGGTGGTTAGCGTGACACAGCGAGAAACCAGACTTCTTTTTTTTCCTCAATGCAAAGCAAATTTGCACTGTCTGAATCGTTCCCTGTCCCCTATATAGTGCACTACGTGCAATTCACCGTACAGAAAATACTAATTATGTGAACAAGTGACCTATTTCAGCCGTGGCTTCTAGAGATTCTAGAGAGCATTTGATTGGACAGAAAGTTTGATGAGAAGATGAGGTATGATGTGACGTCAAAAAAATCTTTGAGCCGTTTTGGCGGAAGTGATGAACTGCAAGCTTTGAATGCTTATATCTTCTAGATGCGAATTTTGTCACTGTTTTGGAGCACACGGGCATACAGATAACATTAAGACTAACATATTGATACTAACACCCCAAAAACTTCAATTTTGATTTCATGGGACCTTTAAATCTAGAGAAGACAATTTCACTAAATATATGCGCTATATTTTACTTAACCTGTTAGTGACGACTTAATAATTTAAGGTATTTTTAAACAAATTATAATTATATGATTGATTATAATTCAACAACGAATTGGAGTATAAAGATTTTTTTTTTTTACTTTTATAAATTAATGTAAAAGCTGCCTTACTTTCATTGCATAATACATTTACATTACATTATATTTGCATAATTTTTTTTGTATTTATTTATTTATGTTTTTAATTGAGCGTTTATTATTATATCATCTAAAAATAAAGGGTTTTTTAGTTGAATTAATAGTTTGGGCTTTGTTGTTAATTGTAACCTTTAACCTACTGCAATGGGCAAGTAATTGTGCTCTGTACATAGTTTACAGCATTAGCTGAGGTAGATTTTTCATCCTTAAGAAATTTTTATTCTAATTGAAATTAAAGACAGAGCCATATTTTGTTAAATAAACCACTGTTTAATAAAAAAGAGGCAGTTGTTTAGTGTTTTCCCCCCTGCTATACCGACCATGTACAGAACAATGACTGAATTGAATTGAAACTGAGGTACATTACACTCGTAATATATCTACCTGGCTATTCTTTCTTGAAATGACCAACAAATGGTGTTGTTGCTGATGAATATCAAATGTTTCCCAAAAGGGGCGTCAGACGGGGGTAATAGTGGAACTGAGTAACAGGGGCCCTTGGGGAGGGGGTGGGGGCATAATGATATACTGATTATTATTATTAACATGATTGATGAGGTGTTGTGTTGTGATGGGCCCACTCTCTTGGTTGTGTGACCGGGGCCCAACGTTTGGTGCTACGCCCCTGTTTCCCAAGTCAAACTGCGTGCGTTTCAGGATGAGGAGCCACACATTGCATTACTGGGTTCTGGAGGAGGACAAAGAGCCATGGTGGCTTTGCTGGGATCCCTGGTTCAGCTTGATAAAGCAGGTCTTCTGGACTGCATCCTTTATCTGAGCGGAGTCTCTGGATCCACCTGGTACAAACCCTGAGAAACAACAAACACACAGAGATTGAATTGGGTTAAATGTCAAAAATGAGAGCAGTATTTTCTTCTCTGAAGGTGCATGGCCTCCTTATACCAAGAACCAGACTGGTCCACCAAACTAGAGACTGTGAAAGACAAAATCATCAAGAGAATCAGCGGTCCTGCGGTCAGCTGGGGAGAAGCATATGAAAAACTGAAGAAGTATTATTGTGAGAAAGACTTCTTCAGCTTGACTGATGTCTGGGCAGCAGTAGTCGTCACAGAATATGTGAAAGAGGTCTGTAACTATGCACCATCCTCTGCTATAGGAAACACACCTGCAGAGAGGTCCAAAGTCTAAGATCACTTTGAAAATCTGAAATTTAAAGGCTAATCTGAATTTAACTGAATTTAACTCAAGCATAGCTGAGAATGAATTGGTGATTCTCATTCTCTTTTCTGTAAAAATGAAGAGTTGCAGGTGCTTATGGACTATGGATTCTGTAAGTTTCTCTGAGATGTTTTATATTCTCTTCAGATTGACGAATGCAAACTCTCAGATCAGTGGGACCATCTCAGTAAAGACCCATTTCCCATCTACACAGTGATCGACAAACAATGCAAACAATGCAAGGAGGAGAAAGGTCTGTGTTGGTCTGCTTCTGAAAGAATTAGAGTTAGTTAATGTGCTCATCACAGCTGTTATATGGAGGTTTTTTTCTGTCTGCAGACCCCTGGTTTGAGGTCAGTCCACATGAAGCAGGTTATTCCCTCTCTGGAGCATTTGTGGAAACCTCCAGCTTCGGCAGCCAGTTTGACAACGGCTCAAAGAAAAAACAGCAGGATGAATTTGACATGCTGTACCTGCAAGGTAACAAACTTTGTCACAGGACAGTGTACTAATATTGTCAATATTATATTTTAGCAGCACAGCGAGTTGCTGTTTTACAACATAAACCTTCTCATTACACAGTGAAATGTGTGAAAAAATATAATTTCTTATGAACAATTTAAGGGTTCAAATTACCATTTGATGCATTTGACTGTAATATTACACATTTTGTTTTAAAAATAATATGTTTTTGTTTCATGTATTGAAAACACTGTAAAATGTAAATGTGTTTTCTGCAGCTCTGTGTGGCAGTGCTTTAGCTGATGGAAAGGAGATTAAGAAATTCCTCTGGGAAAAAATAAAAGGTGCATTTGAAAATTCAGTTCTGCCTAAAGTTGACAGTCATTTCATTATCATGTGAACTCTGATTTTGTTTAATTTTTTCCCCCAGATTTCCTTAAACATTCATTACATAAAATACAACCGGAGATGTTTGAGGAAATGAGGAAACATGTTATACACTATAAAGGTGAAATGTAAAAGATGAGCTACGATGATGATTATCTTTAATCTGGTTTTAAATACTGTTAATAACCCATAATTAATTCCATATCAGTTGATAGGTATAAATATATAGTAACACTTTACAATGAAGTGTATTTTTCCATTTTCCATTGAAAAAAATATATTTCTAAAGCATTTAGTCTTAGGTCATGTTTATTGCAAGATTTACTAATACATTATTAAAATCAAACGTTATATCTTTAATATTATTTAATGGACCTGAGCTAACATGAGCTAACAATGAACTGTTGTATTTTTACTAACATTACTAACTTAATAAATACTGTATTATTATATATTTCTTATGCATCTTATTGTAAAAAAGTGTTACCAAATAGATATTGAGAATGTCATCAAATTAATTTTAGTTTCAAATCATAGCATCTTAAATGGCTTTTGGACAATGTTATGTGTATGTTTGCTTATGGGAAACTCCTGATACCTGAACATGATGAATTTGGGGGTGGAAAGCATTTACATTCAAAATGTTTTGCAGTGTGTTCATGTTTGTTCAATGTGTGTTTTCTCTCAAAGAACCAAACTCCCCACCTGTAGAAAAGTGTTTCCAGGTCCTCATGGATCTTGCGGACATGAATCTCTGTGTTTTGAATGGCGAAGATCCTTCTGATCTTGGTGAATCCATCAGAGAAACACTGAATGGTAAGAGCGTGTTAGAATTCATTTAGAGCAGATTTTTGTTTGTCTGTTAATTTTAGAGTCTAGTTATCACACTTACTGCAGTGAATATATGTTTATATTATTTCTTAATAACCATAAGTGCCCAGAAAAAAATACAGGGTCTATTGAACACAGTGAGGATAATTTGATGGCAAATAAATCAAAACTCTGAGAGACAGATGTACAATTGCTTCAGAAGGTTGTAATGTCCTAGATCATCCAGATCATTTTGAATGGTAGAATGACAGAAAATAAGGCAGAAAATACCATTTGAAATAAAAAGGCGATATTTCACATATACCTATATTTAAAATGTATCAAGGTCTCCTGGATTTTCAGGAAAATTTTAACAGTAAGACATAAAAAACAAACTAATTGATGAAACTGCAAAACTGTATAAGGTAACAAGCAAAACCATATGTTGTGGCGAAAAACTAATTTAAACAAGATACACAAATCATTATCACTGTCATGCTAATGCCTGCATACAGACCGGTCGTTAAAGTCACCAAACCAGTTCACAAACAGATACAAGTGTGGCCGAATGGGTCGTCAGAGGCACTTCAAGACTGTTTTGACACCACTGACTGGAATATGTTTAAGCAGGCTGCCACATACAATAACACCACAGACCTCCAAGAGTACTCAGAGTCTGTCACTGCCTACATCACCAAGTGCATTGAGGATGTAACGGTCACAAAGACCATCACTGTCCGGGCCAACCAGAAGCCGTGGATGACAGGGGAGGTCTACAGACTCCTGAAGGCTCGGAACGCTGCCTTCAGAGCTGGAGATGAGGTGGGCCTGAGGACAGCTAGGGCCAATCTATCCCGCGGCATCAGAGAGGCTAAGAGACAGTACTCCAGGAGGGTAGCCCATCGCTTCAGCGACAGCGGGGACACTCGGAGCCTGTGGCAGGGGATTCAGACCATTACGGACTATAAGTCCCCACCGCGCACCTGTGACAGCACCATCCCCCTGCTGAACGAGCTGAACGCCTTCTTCGCTCGCTTTGAGGCACAAAACAGCACCACTGCAGAGAAGACCCCACCTCCTCCCGGCGACCAGGTGATGACGCTGTCCCCGGACAGCGTGAGGAGATCCCTCAGCAGGATCAATGCACGCAAAGCTCCGGGTCCTGACAACATTCCCGGTCGTGCACTGAGAGACTGTGCAGCGGAACTCACTGATGTCTTCACAGACATTTTCAACATCTCGCTGAGTCAGGCTGTTGTCCCCACATGCTTCAAGGCTACCACCATCATTCCAGTCCCGAAGAAGCCATCTCCATCCTGCTTCAATGACTACCGTCCAGTCGCACTTACTCCGATCCTCATGAAGTGCTTTGAACGGCTAGTCATGCATCATATCAAGTCTGCCCTCCCCCCCTCCCTGGACCCCTTCCAGTTTGCATATCGGTCCAACCGCTCGACCGATGATGCCATCGCCACTGCCCTCCACTCAGCACTCACACATCTGGACAAAAAAGACTCGTACGTCAGAATGCTGTTCATAGACTTCAGTTCAGCATTCAACACAATCATCCCTCAACAGCTCATTCACAAACTGGTCCAGCTGGGGCTCAACACCTCTCTGTGCAACTGGCTGTTGGACTTCCTGACTGGGAGACCTCAGGCAGTACGGGTCGGCAGTAATACATCCAGCACCATCACACTTAACACAGGGGCCCCTCAAGGATGTGTGCTGAGCCCCCTCCTCTTCACTCTGCTGACCCATGACTGCACACCGTCACACAGCTCCAACCTCTTCATTAAGTTTGCGGACGACACAACTGTGGTGGGTCTCATTAGTAACAGAGATGAGACAAACTACAGGTGCGAGGTGAGCCGCCTGGCCGGGTGGTGCAGTGACAACAATCTCTCTCTGAATGTGGAGAAGACAAAGGAGATTGTTGTTGACTTCAGGAGAGTGCACACTCAGCATGCTCCTCTGACCATAAACGGTGCGACCGTGGAAAGAGTGAGCAGCACCAAGTTCCTGGGTGTGCACATCACAGAGGACCTCTCCTGGACTGACAACACCGCAGCACTGGCCAAGAAAGCACAGCAGCGTCTCTACTTCCTCCGCAAACTGAGGAGAGCCAGAGCCCCGGCCCCCATCTTGTGCACCTTCTACAGAGGCACCATCGAGAGCATTCTAACGAGCTGCATCACTGTGTGGTATGGCGCCTGCAATGCGTCCTGCCGCAAGACACTCCAACGCATAGTGAGAGCAGCTGAGAGGATTGTTGGTGTCTCTCTCCCCTCCCTCCAGGACATCTACAACACCCGTCTCACCCGCAAAGCCCTCTGCATTGCGGGTGATCCCACCCACCCGACACACAGCTTCTTCAGTCTGCTGCCATCAGGAAGGAGACTGCGGAGTCTCCAGGCCAGGACCAGTAGACTGAAGGACAGCTTCTTTCATCAGGCTGTCAGGAAGCTGAACTCCCTCCCGACCTTGCCCCCCCTCCCCTCTTTTGCCTCTTTTGCCCCACGCACCACTGAACTCTGACCCCCCCCTCCCACTTACACACTGTGACCCGCACCAGTCACTTAGTGCACCACTGGACTGCCCACTACCTCAGTCAGTATTGAACTGACCCCACTCAACTACCTCTTCTGTCACTTTAAACAGCCTGATAAGCTATTTTTGCACTACACTCTTTATATCTGCACAGTTTTCGTTTTGTTAAGCTCTTTTTGCACTACACTCATATCTGCACAGTTTTGTTTAGTTTTGTTTAACCGATTTGCATTTCATCTGCCATGTGCCTTATGCCACTTAATCAAACTCTTTTTCTACAATGTCCTTATTTGTATATTTGTATAGTTTGTTTTTATATTTTAAACTGTATTTATTTGCATTCTACGTCTACTGTTAGTGTTTTGTTAACTGTATGCACCATGGGTCTGAGAGTCACGCAATTTCAATTCTCTGTATGTATGTGCTGTACATGTGGCAGAATTGACAATAAAGCAGACTTTGACTTTGACTTTGACTTTGACAAAGTGTAGTTGCTTGTTGCCAGATAACAAAAACTCAATAATGAATGTTTCTCTCTTTTACAGAGCTCGGTGGAGGCAAACATCAGCTGATTTTTCCTATAGAAAAACTGAATCGTGCTGATAAACAAGCTGCAAAACGCTATATGAAGCAACACACTGAAGATGTGTGTAAGAATTTGAGGCATTGGTTCAGTTTCTGGACCGGTAGGTTGAATTGTCGGTGTGGTCTATTTGATTTGTACAATGTATTTTCTAATCATATTAATGTGTGAACTTAAAATTGATTTACTCTGAGATTTCATAATGCTTCCAAAACAGACTGATGCCACAAAATAACCTTTTCTTTAGACGACCAGTTGTGTCGTATTTAAAGCATAAAGCTGATGAAACTAACGTAAAAAAAAAATAATAATAATTTCCAAAAAACATATAATCAGCTGAAAAACAATATATAGAATATAAAACAATATAATTTACTAAATTTAAGAACCACTATGCATTTGTTTACAGATGTAAAGATGTGGACACGCATTTATGAATGCATGACTCACTGGATCTGGGGCAGGAATTATGACTTTCTCCACAACATGGATGGTGAGAACAGACCCATTGGTCCCACTTTATATTAGGTGGCCTTAACTACTTTGTAATTACATTTAAACTAGTCATTTGGTACAATGCACTTATTGTGTACATACATGCTTTTACATTGTACTTATATATTTTTTTTAAAAACCTATATGTAATTACATCTGTAATTAATTTCTGTAATTACATTTATAATTACACTGTTGACCCATCCCTTACACCTAAACCCATCCTTAAACCTACCCATACCACCAAACCTGTCCCTAACCTTACCCGTATCCCACCTCAATAGCAGCAATAGTGTTTTGCAATACAGTATGAACACAATAAGTACATTGTACTTATTTTTTGATGTAAGTACATAGTAGTTAAGGCCACCTAATATAAAGTGTGACTGACCCATTTGTAAATTTGCAATTCAATGTTAAAAATACAATTATTTCATGCTGTGATCCCTCAGATGAAACAGTGCCTTCTACTCTTCTGGAAAGTAAGACGAGAGACTATGAAGATGCCGGACTGTTGCTAAACTCACCCTACTTCTCAGTGCTGAGAGAAGAACGACACACTGATCTCATAATTTCCCTGGATTTCAGTGATGGCGATCCTTTCACGGTCTTATACGCACACATAGCGCATACTATAATAAAAGTTAAAGGAATAGATCACCTATAAATGATCATTTACTCTCCCTCATGTAGTTTCCAACCCATATGACTTTTGTTCTTTAGTAGAAAACAGGAATAATCATGCTGCTTTTCCCTCATGACATTCATCATGACCACCAGAGTTCACACTATCCTTAAAAAAAAACATTGACAGATAATTACAAAAGCTGTGTATCATTTAAACAGATGAAAAACAAGAAAGAAAACCATTTAAACGTGCATATGATTTAATATTTATCTAGCATTCCCATTCATCTCAACCTTATGATTTCAGTGAATAACAATTTTAATTTCAACTGAAATGTTTTAATGAAGTGATACTGTTATGCTTTTTCACTGCAGACAGTGAGAGAAGCTGCTGATGTGTGCAAGAAATTAAAGATCCTTTTCCCTGAAGTCAACATTCCCAGTGAGGACTCACAGAACCCGAAGGACTTCTATGTGTTCACAGGCCAAAATGCTCCAACTGTGATTCACATCCCTCTGTTTAATGTGGTCAACTGTGGAGGCAAGTTAAGATTGTCTAGTTGAATAAAAATGAAACATCATCTATGTTTCCATTTAAGTGTTCTACTCTTTCTTCAGATGATATTGAGGCCTGGAGGAACAAATATTGCACCTTTCAAGGTCCTTACAGCGCTGAGATGATCACTGATCTTATGGAGGTCTCTGGAAAAAACATCTCAAACAACAGAGAGAAACTGCTGGAGCAGATTGGTGCTGCTCTTGGGCAAAAAAGGACACAACTAATAAGTTGAATAATAAGTCCTTACTGTTTGTTTTTATGTTTTGTGTGTGTGTGTGTGTGTGTGTGTGTGTGTAAGTAAATTCCATTCCCTTTGTCACTTTATGTTGACATATTTTAGGTTAAATAAATGGACATTACTTACACTATCAAAGAGAAAACAACAACAACACCAACAACTAACTAATGCTGTTTATTAAAACAAAGTATATTTCTCATCAATTTAGTGCTTTTCAAGCATGTTTACATTTATTCCAAACTAATAGGTAACTATAAATAATTTCATTTTCCATGCATTTTGGTTAACTGCTATATTCAGCTGTTCTTTTTCAATAGTCAACTTATTTTCAGATCATCAGTCATTAAAGCTCAGTAAACAGTGTGTCATTTCACCAAGCTGATTCTCTAAAAACGCTGTAAGAAAGTGTTTTCAAGTCATTTCAAGGCTGAATGTGACTTGACGTACATCTGAGTTGTTGACTTAACTTTTAATTAGGCTTCTCTTTAACACCATGTTTATTCAGACCGATTTGAGGATGAGGAGGCAGGGTTTATCAGCCAATCACAGCTCTTTTCTGTTGAATATTTTAAACACTCTTCTGCACATTTCTGTATGTTCCTTCATGCTTGACTTTCATTACGCAATAAATAGATGATCATTAATAATCAAATCAACCATACCACATACGTGATCAAAACTATGATTGCTTCTGTTCCAATGACTTAATAAACTGTTCTCTAAAATAAGGTTTTGTCCTGGTCATTTAATTGCACAGCACAAATGCTCATTATTGTAAAATAATTACAAACTCCATGATGAGAGGAGACGCATGTGTTTCTGGAGAATCTCCAATCTATGGTGTCCAAGCTAAGAAAGTTGGACTTTAGATTCCTCTTGTGGTCATTAGATGTAAGGTCATTTTTTCGCCTTCACATTTTGCCTGTTGTCTTTCGTAGCGCGTAGTTCACCATATGGATTTATTTCTTTATATTACAGGAAAACACTTTTATTATGTGTAGTGTGTTTTGAAGAGTGGAAACAAATGGCAAGTGGCATTTGGCAAGAACCCACGTGACGTGTTTGTCACAAACACTGGTGATTATCTGGAAAGGTCTTTTTAAAGCATTATCCCTCACTTTCAACACAGGAAGTCCCTAAGTGACATATAATGAACACCCAGGTTCAGTCATGTGACAATGTGTGCATTTTTGTTGCCATGGCAACATTTCCAAAATGGTGTCCTGTCTGGTTAGCACGTTACAGTGTCAGCAATTTTTAAAACCCTATTTTTTGTTACAAAAGGTATGTTTCAACCCATGCAACAATTCTAATGTTTTAATAACATATCCTAGATTACTCTTAACCTGATTTTAATACATTTCTTGAACAAATTGATATAAAACAAGTTACGAAGATATTGTGGTGACATATGTCACATCGGGCTAACCTTAAAACAGTAGGTGGAATTTTGATGTGACGTATTTGTCACAATAAGAAAAATGGTAAAAATGTTAATGAGCTGCTCAATTAATTTAGCTGATTCAATTATTTTAGTGTTATATATTCTCTGCTGCTCATTTCAAAGCATATTTTAACAAATCTACGTGCATGTTTAACATGTTGACCCCCAGTGTAAGGTAGTTATTTATTTTTATTCAGTTTGCACATTTTTGAGTTGTGAAAAAAAAAAAAATTCTTAAAACCTAAAAATTAATTTCTGGTTAAACCATATACCTGAAAACGTAGAATTTTGATATGTTACAAAAGAGTTGTTGTAAAATTAATAGTCACAGTTATGTGGTTTTGAAATATGTAGTGGCAAAGCAAATAAAATACAAAAACTATATTACTTCTGAAAAAGGTTTTTGTTTTATCTTCCCAGAAAAGTTATCATTTTGATATATATTGTGGAAAAGCAAATAAACAGAAAAAAAACTGTTATTTAGCAAAAAAAAAATATATATATATAATGTATTTTTTTCAATTGAGCAATAAACGTCCAGTGTGACATATATGTAACATGAAAAAGTTATCATAAACACCCAATGTTATATACACCCCCTGACAAAAGTCTTGTCGCCTATCCAAGTTGTAGGAACAACAAATAATAACTTGACTTCTAGTTGATCATTTGGAATCAGAAGTGGCTTATATGAAAGGCAAAGGCTTCTAGATTACACTTATTTTACCAAAATAAAATCTTATCATGCCTTGATTTTTAATTATTTAATTTACCAAGTGTGTGGAAGCTGCCCTGTTCCCCTTAAGGAACAAGGGAATAAGAATATTGTCATACTTAGACGATTATCTGATATGCTCGTCATCGAGAGAGCAAGCAGTGAAAGATGCCGAGATGGTGTTGAATCATCTCAGCAGTTTGCGGTTCAGGATCAACATGATAAAGAGCCGTTTGGAGCCCTCTCAACAAACAGAATATCTGGGGCTCAGCATAGCTGAATCACAAAGAGCTCTCTCGGCCGCGCGGTGCCAGTTCTGCGATCAGTTCTCCTTGTGCCTGAATTGTCAAATACACACACAGCTGTCAAAATGTTCATCGTGTGCAGTATCTCACGTAAATACAGTGTCTGTTTTGGCTTAAGTGAACGTAAAAAGGTGGGTGAAAACCGGATATGTGTCAGTAGCCTAGCTATATTACATCCATAGCCTATATTCGGTTTAAAGGGACAGCCTATAGGCTACCCGTCTGTGTCATTAATGTTAATAAAACAACAAAAGAGGCTACATAAATGTATACATGTTAAATAAACCTACTGTATTTGAAAAATGAGTTTATTTAATTTATATCTCTATCGTATTTGTCTTATGGTTTGTAATTTGCTTCTTTGTTAGTGTTAATAAAACAACTATATACAGTGGGTACGGAAAGTATTCAGACCCCCTTAAATTTTTCACTCTTTGTTATATTGCAGCCATTTGCTAAAATCATTTAAGTTCATTTTTTTTCCTCATTAATGTACACACAGCACCCCATATTGACAGAAAGACACAGAATTGTTGACAGTTTTGCAGATTTATTAAAAAAGAAAAACTGAAATATCACATGGTCCTAAGTATTCAGACCCTTTGCTGTGACACTCATATATTTAACTCAGGTGCTGTTCATTTCTTCTGATCATCCTTGAGATGGTTCTACACCTTCATTTGAGTCCAGCTGTGTTTGATTATACTGATTGGACTTGATTAGGAAAGCCACACACCTGTCTATATAAGACCAAAGGAACTGCCTGAAGAGCTCAGAGACAGAATTGTGGCAAGGCACAGATCTGGCCAAGGTTCCAAAAAAATTTCTGCTGCACTTAAGGTTCCTAAGAGCACAGTGGCCTCCATAATCCTTAAATGGAAGACGTTTGGGACGACCAGAACCCTTCCTAGAGCTGGCCGTCCGGCCAAACTGAGCTATCGGGGGAGAAGAGCCTTGGTGAGAGAGGTAAAGAAGAACCCAAATATCACTGTGGCTGAGCTCCAGAGATGCAGTCGGGAGATGGGAGAAAGTTGTAGAAAGTCAACCATCACTGCAGCCCTCCACCAGTCGGAGCTTTATGGCAGAGTGGCCCGACGGAAGCTTCTCCTCAGTGCAAGACACATGAAAGCCCGCATGTAGTTTGCTAAAAAACACCTGAAGGATTCCAAGATGGTGAGAAATAAGATTCTCTGGTCTGATGAGACCAAGATAGAACTTTTTGGCCTTAATTCTAAGCGGTATGTTTGGAGAAAACCAGGCACTGCTCATCACCTGTCCAATACAGTCCCAACAGTGAAGCATGGTGGTGGCAGCATCATGCTGTGGGGGTGTTTTTCAGCTGCAGGGACAGGAAGACTGGTTGCAATCGAGGGAAAGATGAATGCGGCCAAGTACAGGGATATCCTGGACGAAAACCTTCTCCAGAGTGCTCAGGACCTCAGACTGGGCCGAAGGTTTACCTTCCAACAAGACAATGACCCTAAGCACACAGCTAAAATAACGAAGGAGTGGCTTCACAACAACTCCGTGACTGTTCTTGAATGGCCCAGCCAGAGCCCTGACTTAAACCCAATTGAGCATCTCTGGAGAGACCTAAAAATGGCTGTCCACCAACGTTTACCATCCAACCTGACAGAACTGGAGAGGATCTGCAAGGAGGAATGGCAGAGGATCCCCAAATCCAGTCATATTTCAGTTTTTCTTTTTTAATAAATCTGCAAAAATGTCAACAATTCTGTGTCTTTCTGTCAATATGGGGTGCTGTGTGTACATTAATGAGGAAAAAAAATGGACTTAAATGATTTTAGCAAATGGCTGCAATATAACAAAGAGTGAAAAATTTAAGGGGGTCTGAATACTTTCCGTACCCACTGTATATAATGAAATAAAATTTCTCATATCGTGGTCATATTGCCCACTCGTCCCGTATTCCACCATGAGAAATATGGTCACCCACAGTTATGGTTATTACTATTAGGACAATATGAGTAAGAGTAATATATGCAGTCACAATTGTTTAGTTCACTGTTTATTGCTCGTGATTGCAATATTTTTCTTATTTTTGTTACGTGTATTTTTTTTTCCCTTAGATTTGCAGCTTTGTCTTTCATGTACAGTATGTCATTGGTTGTTGTTGGTTTTTGGCTTTGTAAGAGTTATCACATTTTATGTTACTCTGAGATTATAAAATGACATACAGTTATGCAATATCACACAAGGAAGAGTGTTGTTTTCAGCACCATTGCAAATGTTTATTGAACTGTATTATAAAATCAATATAACAAGAAGTAAAATTTGAGTAAGTTAAATAATGTATGCTAACTATTTTCTCATTTTGCTCTATTTCGATGAAGAGTCCAAACAAAGCCACAGTAGAACAGTGTCCTCTACAAGCAGCACACAGCAGCCTTTTGTATTGATAAAATTACATAATAAAATTATATAAAATTATTCACTTTATTCCTCACTGAAGGAATCAGCCGTTTGAATGTATGATTTAATGACTCACTCTAAAGATAGTAACTTGCTGCCACCTACTGGCTATGTTACTTTCATATTGTTGCTATATTCAAACTTTATATATTCAATACATTAATATGACCATGTTATGCAATTATATATGCAAATAAACACAATATCCAAATGAAACTTTGTGTATATCAAATCCACCTGGCCTCTGTAACACTATCGTTTTCACTGATCAGTAGTCAAATCTAGCCTAGTCAATGCAAAAACACTACATTCATTCATAATTAATTTACTCATTTAACGTTAACGGCTCGCCAGGTAGGCGTACAACAGTGACAGACAGATACATATAACCAGGGGTTAAATTGGGATTTGATATGTGAGAGGGGCTCTATGGTACATTTTTTTTTTTACATTTTTATGCATTTACCAGACGCTTTTATCCTAAGCAACTTACAGTGCACACAGGCTATACATTTTTTTTTTTTTTTTATCAGTTCTTAGTTTTTTTTATCAGTTCCCTGGGAATTGAACCCACGACCTTTTCGCGCTCCTAACGCAATGCTCTACTACTGAGCCACAGGACAAACACCGGTGTGTGTGTGTGTGTGTGTGTGTGTGTGTGTGTGTGTGGGGTTATGATTTTCGTGATTTACAAATTCTGAAGCAATATTCTCATCAGTTTTCTATCAGCTGTGACATATAAATCTGGATGCTTTTTATATTTATTCCAAGGGCATTTTTTACCTTTATAGAGGGCATATATATAATATAATATTATACGTTATCAAATTGAATCATTTACAATGAAAAAATACAACTGCATTGAACAATTTTATGAGATTGTTTTAATATTGAATATACAAACAAGAAATGATGGTGGAAATTATACTTTTAAACAAAATTAAAACGCCAGTAGGTGCCAGTAGTGAGCGTTTAATGAGTGAGTCAATGAGTCCAAGCGATTCATTCAAAAGGCAGCTTCATCAGATGTTTATGCATGGGCTAATGAAACTTTAGCGTAATTGGACGCTTGAACGTTTTGAGTTTACTCGCTTCATTCGCTCGTGAAATTCACTTCACAACAGACGCGAATTCGCGAAAGGGAGGGGCTTCTGCCAGGCGGCTCCAGTCTCGTTGCGAAATAGCTGACATGGATTTTGTTGAGAGGGTACAAAGACTATAGAAATACAAAGACAGTTCACTCCTATACTCATGAATGAGAGAAAGTGCAAAGCGCGATATGGCGGGATAGTCCTGCCTTCTAAATGAAAGAGCCAATCGTTGATTGGTAAAGTCATTGCGTCACTGCAGCGGCCGTTAGAAGCTCCGGTTCCCATAGAAACCTGAGGCTGGACCAGCAGCTGCGCGTGCACAGTCATAAGCGCGTTGGAGCTACGCATGCGCATTGGCTGGTCTAGCCTGTAAAATACGCCTTTTAAACGCTATTTGAGCATAAGAAACAACATTCATGGGGCAGTTCATTTCAGATGTTATTGCTGATTTGAAATATGTAATTTAATCGCGAATTTAGCGAGCCGTTTTTGAGATTTCAGGATTCCCCCATTCATTTAGATAGGACTTGGTAAATCATGTAAATCACTCGCCCTTAAAGCCCCGTTCACACCGCCAGCGATTTTTTCGCTGTATGTCGCTAGACTCTGTACTGTGAAGACGCTTGTGGGCGTTCCTACCGCTGTCTCTCTAATGTTATTGGTAGACTGCACCTCTGGACATATCTTTAGAAAATGCAATCACAAACTATATATATCGCCTGTAAAACTAAGATATCATTCTAATCTGACTAAGAATTAGACTTAAAACAAATAAAAGTAGCATTCTGCTGTTGCAGAGTGTTGTTAGATAAACTACAGCAGTGCTCAGTGCATTAAATCATTAACCGGTGCTAAACTTCTCACTGTATCATATAATTAACAACACGAACCATAAATGTATGACTCAAACTCACTTTAGACTGCCAACAGTTTATTTTCCACGTATTATTTTTATGTCGTTACAGTCAAATCATTTAAAACAGTGAGATCGCTCCGAAACTCTGTCCTGTCTTGCGCTCGAGACGGTGAGGTGTGAGCGCCGCTGACAGATTCTTCACTCCTATTGGTTGTCGCTCGCGAAATTCGCTGTTCATTTGCATAAAGTTAAGAAATCCTTAACTTTTGTCGCTTGACCCTCATCGCTTGACATGCTCACATTCCGTCACCAACGGTCACGGTCGATCTTGTCGCCGGAAGTCGCCAGCTCTCCATTGAAAATGAATGGGATCATGTCGATCTGTCGCTGTGTGTCGCTGGCGGTGTGAACCGAGCTTTAACGCTTCATTCGCGTCTGGTGTGAACGCACCTCGACTCAACCGATTCGTTCAAAACACTGAATCATTCAGCAATGAATCGGCTGGCTGCTGTGAGATGCGCTGTGGTTCAGCCTAAAATGTAAGTGACTTAATATTATTGTACTTGCTTATTGAACTGTTTATTGAACTATTAAACAGTCGTAATGGTGAAAACCTTGTGTGATGTTGCCAAATTAACTATTTTAAATATAAAAACTTTTCATTTTGAATTTTTACGTCAGCATGCTGACTTTCGTTGTGTTCGCGTTTTATTTATCCTCGAGAGGCTGCGTGAGCCTCGCCTCAGCAGCACAACTTTATACCGTACATGCATTTGTATAAAGGCTACATAGCTATATCCAGTGTTCGAACTATACCGTGGACTTTGGGGGAGCCCACTTGTTTTTGTTGGGAGGGGTAATGCATAACAGCTAACAGAAAGATACATAATAGATAGAAGTGTATGCACTACTTGCTTGCACTATATAGGATAAATCACTATACAGGATTTACCCTATTATACTTTATCGACACGAATTGATAGGTGAAACAACAAACAGCCACCCACAAATAGTCTATAAACAAAGCATCAGGCTGTCTTTGAGTTCACACGAACAACTGTTAAAGTTACTCGTCAGGCTACAGAAGAATACCATAATTCCTCCGTTCAATTAGGCCTAAGATATCGAGAGTCACGCAGACCTATAACAACCCAGCCACAACATGTAATTGCGAATAACATGCCTTACCTTAACACAGAATCGACCACAGAGGCCTGAATGGATTTCAAGGACTCCGCGCACAGATCAATGGCCTCCAACGTTTATACTTTTTCTATGAATCTTTTGAGTTAACGTACTAAACATGAGTGGAATTTGCACCGCTGCGCCCCACACCTTGATGCTCATGACAAGTATAGCAAGTATAGTTATCTTTATTGAAGCGAATTAGGTTTAAATCGCCTTCATGCATGAATGAATATTTTTGCAATTTTACACATGATGATCACATTACACAAAACTGAAATTGCACGTCAAAATAACACATTGTCAATATTTTTGAGACCCCCCAAAATTTCACAAATCACGTTTTCAGGGGAGCCCATGTCTTATTAAGGGGAGCCGAGCTCCCCCTAGCTCCCCCATAGTTTGCACCCTGGCTATATCCACCTGTAGCGTAGCTAGCCCACCCACTTTCATCTGTGGCCCACCCAATGAGAAGTTGGTAATTTTCCAAATTGATGTAATTTATTAAACGATAATAATAAACATCTTATTTCACTGTAACTTCATATATATATATATATATATATATATATATATATATATATATATATATATATATATATATATATATATATATATATATATATATAATATTAAACGCTTGTTTTCATGGTCAATTACAGGTCGTTTCTTAGTTTTCCCTCTTCCTATAGGTGCATCACGCTTGTCAAAATGATGATTCGTCCGTTTCTGTTAGTCCCACCCTTAATAATATGTTTACGACATAAGGATATAATAGTAATATGCACGCGTTTGTGAAGTTAAATTTGAAAATAGCCTAGTGAAGCAAACATAAATCAGATCAATTCTTTAAAAAGTAAAAGTCTTCGCAATAAATCCGGACCGTCTACAAATGAAACCCGACAGACCACCTTGGTGCTGGATTTATCGATCGGAAACTTCTGAATCAAGCGTGTTTGAAGCATCATATTATATAAGCATAGGTACAGTGTTTGATCCGCTAAACAGATGCATCCTTTGTGGAAAGGAACACATAAACGTTGTGCTAGATCCTGGTCGCCACAACAAACTGCATAATTTGCAGCTGCGCACATTTCTGCGGTCCTCGATGTGCGTGAACTGACAGAGACGCTTGAGTATGAAATCATCTGCGAAGCCCCGTTGTTTCAGACTGAGGTAATGCTTTACAATAAACTTCCTTTAGTTAACATTAGTTAATGCATTAACTAACATTAGGAAAACATTTGTTACCGTGTTTATTCATCTTTGTTAACCTTAGCTCAGGCAAATGTTAACAAATACATTTTTAATTTTAATAATGTCCTATTAGTAAATTTTGAAATGAACATTAACATAACACATTATTAATGTTAATGCATGCTTTAGAAGTACTGTGTAATGAACCTTGGTGCTGTATTTATTGTTGGCAATTTGACATGCAGTTTTCATATGCTACACACCCACCCAGTTTTATGTAGGCCCACCCACTTTAAACATTTCTGGCTAAGCTACTGATATCCACTATTCGCCACCTACTCTAAATGTGATAAAATCAGAATAACACTTGCATTTTGGTGATTGCCTAGTTATTTTTGGTTATTGATGTTTTAATCAAGTTACTTGTCTGGCGTTAATGAAGCGCTAATGTCGAGTCCTGGAGTCTATGTGCCGGGGCTCAAACCCCAGATGGCCCCAGCCCAATTTAAACCCTGCATATAACGGTGTCCTGTATGGAAAGATGTTACTCCAGTTGACAGTAATCCATTTTCACCTGTACAAGTGAACACTGAGCATCGGCAGCTAATGAGGCGCACTGGAGTGACGTCACCGCCCTCTTCAACTGATTGACTAGAGGAAGAGCTGTCAATCAAGAACTAGAGGACCACTGATGACGCTTGAGCCTGCCCTGATTTACATGAAACCCTAACCGCAACATTTGGAAAAGCAAGCGCAGAACGTGGTAAAGAGCGAAGGAAAAACAGCATAAGCATACAAAAAAATAAAAATATGAGCAGAAAATGTCTGAGAGCACAAAAAAAAAAAAAGAAAAAGAAATATAACCAAGGAAAACATGATTTTGTGTGCAAGTTGGATAATTTTGCATTAATATTTCAGTTTTCTGCAATATGATTTTAAATGTTTAAAGTTTTGATTTATGCTTATTATTTTTTTAATGCGTTATTAAATTTTTAATTTACGCTTATTATTTTTCGATCCGTCACCATTATTCTGAAAACTTTTGCTTTCGTTTTTAAATTTTGTGCAATATATTTTTACTTGCATTTTTTTTTTAATTTTGGTTTCACGCTTGTTATTTTTATTTTTATTTTTTTTTATCTGTGACTGCAATACATTTGGCGGGATTCTGATCGCATAAAACAAGATTATTTTTCTGACCCCATGCACTGACAGATTTTTTTCTTCTTGTTTTAAGCAAGAACTCACTTCATTTCAAAATATTTTTCAGAAAATAAGATCAAGTAAATGTAAAGTAATACAACTACATGGTTTAAAACTCTCAGCACAAGCGTGGGTCAAGGTTATTATAGTTTTGAATTTTTAAATTCGTTTTATTTTAATATCGTTTTCAAATTTGCTATAAAATTCAGTTTAGTTTTTATTAGTTTCATTAATATTTTTGTTAGTTTTAGTTTAGTTTTTATTTCGTGAACTCATTTTTATTTAGTTTTTATATAGTTTAGTTTGAGTTTTAGTTTCAGTTTTAATTAAAGTTTAGCAGGATCAACAGATCACTTCCAGAGCGAAGGCCAAAGAAAGACTTAGACATAACTTAACCTTAGTGAGGAAACATTTATCGACACAAAATTAACGCATGCTGAGATTGATTAGATGGTAAAAGTATACAAATATACACCAAAGGAAGCTGTCAAGCCTTTTTACTAAATAAATCTACACAAGTTGCGCTTAATGTCATAACTAATGGTGTGTTATTTAATATGAAAATAAATGTAGCCTAATTTGGTTATATGTCTTTTTTTCTCATTTAACCATATCGTGATATTGTAACTGTCGTGTCTTGCTCACTTTTCCGTGAACAGCCGTGCATAAATCACAACTTGGACTAATGAAATTCAATAATAACGGCAATCGTATTTAACAATATCTTTCTGGGGTCCACCCCGATAGAAATCGCGTTCCTGGCCCCCTTAACCTTGTCAGGCACTTGAAATCATCCCAACCTTCCTCTCTGTTAAGGTGTCCCTTTTGTTAATGGTTGCATTTATTGTTTGCACTTACAGTAATAAAACTAAGAAAAAACTGTTATTTATTTTTATTTATACTGTTATGTTGAATTTGTGGAAATAGTTCAGTTAGGAGGTCACGCACAACTTTAATCAGAAGTTCTAGGAGCTCATACTTCATGTACAATTCCTTGTGCAAAAGGTCTGACGAGACTCGTGAAATCATACAGGTGAGAAGCCAGTCAGTTGAGTTTGTGGCAAAACCTTTTATCAGGTCTCTTGTGCTAATGCTGCATTCACAGCATGTCATACCTCTCAACACTCTTGTTTTTCCTGGGAGTCTCCCGTATTTCACACCCATCTCCCGCCCCCCCTCCCGTTTTGTTGTTTCTCCTGGGGAACTCCCGTAATTTGTATGGCCCATTTAATATATGAATAATCACATCAATATATTATTCCAAGGTTGTCCAGTTGCCAGATCTTGCTGTATGAAACACATCCTACTCACACAATCAACACTTCATACAAATTACAACCCATTTGTGACCTCATCCTGGCAAACTACAAACAAGCTTCTGCTGATATCTGTGCAGGTACACTGTAAAAAAAAAAATTCTGTAGTTTTTACAAAATAATTCTGGCAGCTGTGGTTGCCAGAATAATTTTGTAAAACATACAGAAAAACTGTAAACACATTTACAGAACAAAACTGTAAAATTTACAGTATAAAACTGTAATTTACAAACGGGGAAATTTGAATGTAAACCACTAAATTCAACAACACACACTGCTATTAAAATCTGTTTTGTACCTTTAACATACTGACAACCACCATAATAATGCAGGTGGTAAAAGAGAAAGCCACATGAAGAATCAAAGCTCATCACAGGTAGCTTCGCCACAAGTAGAAGTATATACTAATATATAGAAGGTGCACAGAGTCATTCATGCAAACACAAAACACCATCATGGTAACACACATGATACTTACTTAATGCAATAAACTTTCATTAAACAACAGAAGATGTAACATAAAGCCCAAATGTACATAACTGGTAACAATAACTATTAAAAAACATGATTATTTAAACAAAATACTTTCAAATGTGGAGTGTCACGCAGGGAATTCTGGGAATATCAGTTTACAGTTTTTGACTGTTTTTTGACTGATTTGTTATTTTTACTTCTAAAAACTGTATAATTAACAGCATTTTACTGTAAAATTACATGAAATGTCTGGTTAGATCTTTTACAGTTTTTCCCTGTATATAGTACAGGAACTCGCTGTTAACATATTAACAGTTTTCTTCAGTAGCGTTTTTACAAAATTTTACACTTAAAATTACACTTATTTTTTACAGTGTACGCGGGAAGTTGAATCGAGCATCAGAGGTAGAAATGGGAGGAAAATATATACATTAGTGGTCAAAATGATTGGCACCCTTGGTAAATATGACCAAAAGAAGGCTGTGAA
Organism: Spinibarbus caldwelli; assembly: GCA_039654775.1. NCBI lineage: Eukaryota > Metazoa > Chordata > Actinopteri > Cypriniformes > Cyprinidae > Spinibarbus > Spinibarbus caldwelli. Next base: position 2,634,266 of record CM077222.1, on the reverse strand, counting down.
AATTAATCTTCATTGTTAATCCTTTTGATCTTTTATTTAAAAAAATTCACAAAAATCTAACCTTTCATTGGATAATAAGAATTTAAAATGGGGGGAAATATCTGGTGGGGGGAAATATTCTCACTGCTGTGTGTGCACTTGGATGGGTTAAATCCAGAGCACAAATTCCGAGTATGGTTCACCATACTTGGCCACACATCCTTTCCTTTCCTTTCCTTTCCTTTCCTTTCCTTTCCTATTGCTTAAAAACTTAAGAAACAAACAGAAAAAAAAAAGAAAAAAACATTAGATAAACAGAAAACAGAAGTAAAATGCAAACATGACTAACCTCTGATGTTTTTATATTGCTACACAGATCACATTTAGAAAAAACGTAATAATGCTGATTTTTCTTTAGTGATTATTAGGACAGAAAAAGAAAGTGAATACTATTCATTGTAAAACATTGTAAAACTTTAAAGATTCATAAAAAAATTGCATAGCCTATGCGAATCGGTTTAGTCTACATCCTTAGTCACTGAGTCACAGTGTTAAATTTATTCATGTTTCATAAGTTTTTCCCCAATGACTGCATGAATCTGTTTTTTCAGTTTGGCTCTGTTGTTTGAGATGTTTTTTCCAGCGACCTCCATAAGTTTAGTGATCTTCTCAGCGCTGTAAGATAATTGCATAGTACCATATTCGGACCTCCAGGCCTCAATATCATCTGAAGAAACAATAACAAACTTAAATCAGAACATGATTCATATTTCAGTTTTATTTAACTACACAATCTTAACTTGCCTCCACAGTTGACCACATTAAACAGAGGGATGTGAATCACAGTTGGAGCGTTTTGGCCTTTGAACACATAGAAGTCCTTTGGTTTCTTCCCCTCTTCACTGGGAATGCTGACTTCAGGGAAAGGGATGTTTAGCTTTTTGCATGTCTTAGCAGCTTCTCTCACCGTCTGCAGTGGAAAATCACAGAATTACTTGATTAAAAGGGTTAGAAAAACATTTTAGCTCAAATTTAAAGCTTCACTACGTAACTGTTACCCTCTAGTGGTAGAATCATGAAACTGCAAGTTTCTTGTGGAACATTTTTTTTTAACTTGATGGCTTGATGGAAACAAATGATTGCTTCATCAGTGCAAATTTCATTAAAAACATCAAAACGCCTCCAATTATGAAAAAAAGATGGACATCCGGAAATATGTTTTATGAGCAGGTATAAGAATACTGTTTCTAAGTTTGGCTGCTGACTTTAGTCATAGTGATTATACTCTTCATATTAGGTAAGTTAACAAGTTGTAAGCTATTATAACTCGACTAGGCAGTTCATAGGCAAATACTGGTAACAGGTTTGGAGACTGCTACAGCTGCATTTTGTGAACCTAGTCAATTCACAGCAAATGAGAAGTTTGCTATGCAAACTGTTGGTTCGTGTTTTATAAAGAATACGGTCGATTTCCCTTTTTGCTTGCAAACTTCTTTCGATTCCGGGTTCATTTGTTGTGGCTTGAAGCTTCCATGGCACCTTTAATGTAGTAGCTGACCTTTCATGTATTTACAGACATATAAACAGTCACAAACCAGCTTTAAAATTTAAATAATTAATATAGACTGACTATGGCGATTTAGAGGGCGGAAAAACACTGTTTTATGATGTATTCGCTTTCAAGTTTGTTCATTTAAATATAATACATATATAAACTGAAATCGTAAGGGATTCATGCATCAGCTGAGACATTCAAATTATATTTAGGCTGGAGACTATATATTGTATTCTGTATATTTTAGGTTAGTGGGACTCTGGTGGTCACTATGAATGCTCTCCATCTAAAGAATGTCCCACGGATTCAGAACAACATGAAATGAAGAAATGACGAAAGAAATTACATTTCTAGGGGATCCATTTTAAATTGTCTTTTATAAGAGTATGTGTGCATTGTTATAGAGAAAATTATATACGGGTATAATACTATGAAAGGATCATCATCACTGAAATCCAGGGAAATGATGAGGTCAATGTCCCGTTCTTCTCTAAGCACTGAGAAGTAGGGTGAGTTCAGCAACACTCCAGCGTCTATATAGTCTCTGGTCTCACTTTCCAGAAGAGCGCGAGGCACTGTTTTATCTGGAGGGTTCACAACACGAAATCAGTGTTTATTATTCACATTTATTTGCCAGGTAACAAATGGGTCTGTTCTTACTGTTTATATTGTGCAGAAAGTCATATTTCCTGCCCCAGATCCACTGAACTGCACACCTACAAATGCTCAAGCAAACATCTGTAATACATGCACACTCTTCTGAATAACTCTTCTTGCAAATTCAAAAGGTTCAATTATGATGGCTTTTACATTCTGACTGGAAGCTATATTAGAGACAGTTCAACTTACCGAATGGCCAGAAACTAAATGAAACACCCAAGCATGCACATATATCCAAGGTGTACTTCCTCATATGGAGTCTTGCAGCTTCTTTATCAGCGAGATTAAGTTTTTCCACTTGAAAAATATGCTGACCTTTGCCTCCAGTGAGCTCTGCAAAGGGGAACATTAATGAATTTACGTTTCTTGTTTTAATTACTATTTTAGTTTTTTGTTGACCATAATAGATATTATTGCATATTACCTTTTTTTTAAACTGTTATACTGCTTAAATTGTGCTAAAAATCCATTGTAATAATTATGTATAATTATGCATCAGAGGCTATATCATATTATATACGTACGTACATACATACATACATATAGATAGATAGATGTGAAATATGGCCTTTTTTATATGAGATAATATTTTATATTTCAAAACATTCTCAGCATCAATAAACAGCAGATTCCCATTGTGAAAACTTAATGCATATAATGGAACAAATTAATTATGATGTTTACCCTCCCTGGAAATGTTACATTCCATTCCATTGTCGGTTCTATCAAGTTTTCACTGGATTAAGTGTGACAAATAGTCCAAAATGTCATCCTCTATATGAATTGTAGTACACTTTAGGAAAAGCTCACCGTTCAGATTTGTTCTGATGGATTCATGAAGATCAAAAGGATCAATGCCATTCAAAACAGAGAGATTCATGTCCACAAGATCCATGAGCACCTGGGAACACTTTTGCACAGGTGGGGAGTTTGGTTCTTTTGAAGAAAACACAAATTGAACAAACAATACTGAAAAAAGGCCTTCATTGCAGTCATTTTCCTCATCAGATTTGTGTTCATTTACGTTTCCATTTTCTCAGGCCTCCCAGCCTGACCAGACTAGTGGTCAAAACCCATTAAAAATGCTTTGATTTGAAGCTTAAAATTATATGAATTATGTAATCGTGATTATGTAATATGTAATTATATAACATTTATAAATAATTATTTTTAAACATTGTGACTTACAATATTTTGTTGTGTTTTACAAGCAGGGCCATCGCTAGTTGGGTGAAATGTGACGATTATTGGGGATTTCAACCGACTGCCCAAGGCCAGCCTAAAAAGATGCTCACGACCTGTTTCTTTGCTTTGGCCGCATTTCTAGAGAAACTTTCTAACTAGCACATTATTAGCAAAGGCGATTTGCAAAGATTCATAAAAAAACTCATACTCACACTCTAAAAAATGCTGGGTAAAATATGGACAAACCGAGCGATTGGGATGTTTTCAACCAACGGTTGGGTTAAATATTTAACCCAACCTTTTGGCTAGTAACCCAACCGCTGGGTCAAAACAACCCAATCGCTGGGTTTGTCCATATTTTACCCAGCGCTGGGTTGTATTTAACCCAGCATTTTAGGGCTGAGAAAATAATCGAATGCGATGATCATGCGCATCTCGTCAATAAAGCCGGTTCTGTGATTAGTAGTAAATCTCCATCTGACAAGCTACACAATATCGCTTTCATTATCGGCGATGTATCGCCTGCGATTATGAACGCAATATTGCGTAGCTTGTCAGTGAACTACGGCTCTGTGTATTAAATGCCGCTCCATCTAAAAGCATGTGATGGAGATTTAATACTAATCACAGAACCGTCTTCACTAACGAGATGCACATGATCATCGCATTCAGTTATTTGCACAGCCATAATACTCACTACTTCTGTAGGTGAAGCTGGTTCACGAATGATTTGCTAGATCAGGGATTGGCACATTCCTTTCAAAAACAAAGGTAATCCTCTGTGTCTTCAGATGTCGGGAGTAAATGACATCTGCTATGTTCATTATTACATCCAACAACAAAACACCTCAGTTGCTTACGAGACATTCTTGTCTACACCTGCCCTGGCATCAAAACAATGGTGGACTGTTTACAGCTCAATCAGGGCAGGTCTATGCTAAAATCAAAGACTGACGCCACTGTCAATCAACAATCGTGGGAGGGGCCTGGGCCTGTGTGACGTCACACGTCCAAGAATCTGTGAACGGATTAATCTGAGAAAGGGGTTATGATTTATGGGGATTTAAAAAAAAAAAAAAACACTGGGTAGATTTTTATTATTATAGGGTGGTTGTGTACACACATTTCAGTTCAAAGAACATGTACAACAGCTGGAGTTTAACTTTTATGCGGGAGGGGGCACCCACTGGCAGACGAGCCAAGAGCATATGTTCTACATTCAAATATTTATGTAGCATATATTCTACATTAAAATACATTTAGAATTACCAATGACTGTACAAAGAGTGAAAAAACACGCCTAATGCAGAAAAGCCGCCTCTTTTTCCGAATTGTGTAGATGACCACTATTTTTCTTTCACTATCTCTTCTGATAAATTTTCAGTCAAATCATTCTCTGTGCAGTAGAGAAAGATCTGAGAATCTGTCCTGCGCCATTAAAGATCAGAGTTTCTTATTCTCCTCATAACTGAGAAACGTATTTCTGATAGCCGAAACAATGTGCAGCGTGAGTGCAAGCTGCAGTAGTCTGAAAAAGTTTGGATATTTGTCTTTCCGTGCTTCATCTTCAAGATTCTCAAGAGTGATTCAGATTCAGATCCATTTCAGCTGTCACAAGCTGAGGATGAATCTTAAGGCTTGCATACATTCTTAGTAGAGGACTGATGCCATTTTAATCACAAATGAATACTGCATCACATGCCAGAGTCAAGCACATCGCTTCATGTGAAAATTGCCTGTCCAAGTCAGCCAGCAGTGACTCAGTCCACCAAATTTTTATTAGCGGGTTTATTTAATAATAATGAATATCCGTTATTCGGTTAACTTGCTGAAGCGGGAAATTCATGAAAAGAGAGTCCACTCATGCATTGCGACATGTTGAGAATGAGTCACGACTCATGAGGATATGGGCCTTTAATATAGGCTAACTGAAATTAATTTAGCCTACTAATTTAGGCTACTTATTCTGTCCACTAAAATAATAAGATAATACAAATAAAATGAGAAAATATGAATTCTTTAATTTGTATATTTTATTCATAGCTCAGACAAAATCATGATTGCCTTTCGTCTGTAAAAGTTTTGGGTAAGGTTAGCTAGTCTGCTTGTGTAATGAAGCAGTAGCGCTCTTCACAGAGCTCTCGTTCTTAAAGAGACCAGCACCATTTTCATATTAACGCTATGCATTACGTTCATTTTGTTCAAACGGTGACAGCGTTAAATAAAACTACAAGTTTGGAACACAAAACTACAAGTTAACTGTAGTTATGTATTTTAAATTCAGAGAGTAGAACAGGAAAAGAATTGGAGATAGCCTGCACGCTGTAATGACGTTTTATGAACAGATATCCCAACGTGATCTCATGATAATTCTTATGTATTTTACGTAAAATGTGGTTCTATAAAACGTACATTTACCTACGTTTTTACAGGCACTAAAACGTTCAATACTGACGTATTTTCAGCATCTAAACGTACAAATACTTACATATTTTCAGCATTTAAATGTACAAAACTGACGTATGGACGACATCTAAAAATGAATCCTTATAAATATTGAAATCGCGGCATTAATTTCATTATTAGTTGTTTTTAGTTGTCATATCAATTACCTTGTTTTCAATTGCATCATTAATTTTTTTATTCGTTTACTTAATATGAAATGATAACATTTAGTTTTGTTGTGATTTCTGCTGCCAGCTCGTTTCCAATAGGCCTACATAATGTTAAACAAGACTTCACTTTAAACCTTAAAATAAATAACATTTTAAGTCGTTTAACCTTTATTTGTCATGTAATGTTTACTTTGCCATGGGCCACAAAAAGCGGTTTCTCTGACATGCTGTGACTGATAATAGAACTATAAAAAAAAACACCAAAACCGCAACATAATTACGAAATGAAACAATTTTATTGGTGCGCTGTAATCCAGATCTTCAGAATCCATACGACTGCGAGGAACAGACCCAAATCCAAGCCTTTATTCGGCGATCTTCATCTCCATCCCGAGCAGTGAGTCCAGCGACCGTAAACAGCGAAGCCCGCGCTGACTGACGCGCTCGTTACGAATTCAAATGTTGCCGCTTCAAACGCCAGGTTTTACGGGCCCGGAAGTGAGGCCCGTAAAACAAACGCGTTTGTTGAGCGGGAGGAGGAGGATGGCAAGACGATTGGATCCCAAGGTGGTTGGCAACAGCTGGAATGTGAATGGACAGGAGAATGCAGAGGGAAGTGACGGATCAGGAAATGAATTAGACGAGATGGAAGTAACGTTAGGTGGCGGGAATTATGAAAAATGGGATACGGTTAGGAAAAATACACGGAAAAAGAAACGAAAAAATAAGTCAGATGAAAGTGATTCCGACAGAGGATCAACTGTAGAGGAAATAGAGAGAGAGGAGTTTAAGGTATTTGCAAAACTTGTGCACGATGGGGATTCGTTTGGTGATATGAATCCAATACAGCTAACAAAAACTCTAAACAAGGAAATTGGAATGATAAAGAGTGCTAAAATACTAAGAAATGGATCATTGCTGATTATATGTAAGGATGAAAAACAGCAAATGAAAGTAATCAAAATGAACAAAATAAATGGAAAGAAAGTACAATGCTCTAAGACTAATGGTAAAAAATTTGTTAAAGGAGTTATCACAGGGATTCCGGCGAATGTCTCAGTAGAAGATGTGAAAGGAAATATAACAAATGCAAATGTGAGTGAAGTAAGACGTCTGAAAATAAACAGGAATGGAAGTACGTATGATAGTCTTTCGATTATGATCACTTTTGATGAGGAGAAACTCCCGAATAAGGTCTACATTGGATATATGTGTTACGACGTGAGGCTTTACATACCCCACCACTTAGATGTTTTAAATGTCAGAGATTTGGACATGTGGCGGCGGTGTGCAAGGGAAAACAGAGATGTGGTAAATGTAGTGGTGAACATGAGTATGGCAAATGTGAAGAGGGTGCAAAGCTGAAGTGCTGTAATTGTGGAGGGGAACATAGTTCAGCTTACCGAGGATGTGAGGTTAGCAAGAGGCAGGCTGAAGTGCAACGAGTCAAGGTTGTTCAGGGAATCAGTTATGCAGAGGCCACAAAGAAGGTGTCAGGAATTGGGACCATGGCTAAACAAACTGAAATTAGGAACAAAAACATAGATAAGTGTCATAAATGTGATAAATTGAAAGAGGAAACTCTGATAGTGAGTAAAAATGATTTTGTATTGTTTATGGCAGAGATAATAAATTGTTCAGCACAGACAAAAAGCCGGAATGAAAGGATCAAAATAATTGTTAAATCAGCAGAGAAGTATTTAGATGTGAAAGGGCTGCTCTGGGAAACAGTTAGAGACATCCTCAATGAAGAGACACAATCCTCTCAGACATGGGCTGGATCATCGTAATGGTGCTGATTATTCTACAGTGGAATGCAAGGAGTTTAATTGCTAATGGTCAAGAATTTAAGAAGTATATTGATAACTTGATAGAGAAACCTCATATAATATGTATACAGGAGACATGGTTAAAACCACACTTGGATTTCATAATAAAGGGATATATTGTAGTTAGGAAAGATAGAGAATACGGCAGAGGAGGAGGAATAGCAACGTTTATACAGAATGGGATGAAATATAAGGTAGTACAAATAAATACAGATTATGAATCAATTATAAGTAAGATATGGAGTGAAAGAGGTTGTATAGATATAATTAATTATTATAATCCGTGTGGAAAATTGAGTCAGAACATTTTAGAGAATGTAGTGGGAATAATGCAAGACAGTGTTATATGGTGTGGTGATTTTAATTCACATAATTCTTTATGGGGGGGTCATAGTACTGATGCAAATGGCCTACTTATTGAAGAATTCATTGATGATAAGTGTTTGGTGTGTATTAATAATGGAGAAGGAACACGATATAATAGTATGAATAACACAGAAACAGCACTTGACCTGACATTTGTATCCAGTTCAATAGCAGGGGTTAGCACATGGAGTGTGGTCAAGCATACTACAGTAGGGAGTGACCATTACCCGGTAATGACTAAAATAGGCACAAAGATATGCTATGAAAAGGAAAAGAGAATTCCTAGATGGAAACTGGAGAAAGTAAATTGGGAAGTTTTTCAAGGAATTTGTGAAGAGAGATGTATGACACTTCAAATAGAGAATCAGATGGTTGTAGATATATTTAATAATAAACTAGTGAATGAAATAATTCAGTCGGCTGAGGAAATAATACCTAAAAGTACAGGAGTAAGATGTACCAAGAATGTACCCTGGTGGAATAGTGATTGCAAAGAAGCTATAAAAGCAAGAAATAAGGCATTTAGGCAACTCAAAAAACATCATTCTCTGGATGCTATGATCATGTATAACAGGGCCCAGGCAAAAGTAAGGAAAACAATAAAAGCACAAAAACGTACATTTTGGAGGCAATATTGCAATAGTATTGGAAGAAAAGTACAACTATCAGATGTATGGGGCATGATCAGAAGAATGGGGGGGATCAGAAGAAATTGTGAATTGCCAGTGTTGAACAGTGGGGATAAAATAGCTGTCAGCAATCTAGAAAAGGCGGAACTCCTGGTTCAAATATTCAAGAAAGTTCATAGCTCAGATAATCTTTCTGAAGTGGCCAGGCAGTGTAGGAATAAAACATTAATGGAATTCCCTAATATTTTAAAAGAAAAATGAGATGTCAGAAAATCCTTTAGACTTACCTTTAAACATATTTGAGTTGAGAAGAGCAATCATTAGTGCTAGACAGACTACTCCAGGGAAGGATGGAGAATGTTATAAAATGTTGGCACACATGACAGATAAAACACTGGAAGTAGTGTTAAAACTGTTTAACCAAATTTGGGATACTGGGCAGCTCCCTTTGGTATGGAAACAAGCAATAATAGTGCCAGTTCTTAAACCAGGTAAAGACCCATCAGATCCTTCTAGTTACAGACCCATTGCCTTGACCTCCCATTTATGTAAAATCATGGAACGAATGATCACAGAGAGAATAACGTATTTCCTAGAAAGTAAAGCTCTTTTATCTCCATACCAGAGTGGGTTTCGTAGGGGTCGTAACACAATGGACTCTGTTTTGTGCCTAGAATCTGATATCAGGAAAGCACAGACCAACAAAGAAGTAGTTATAGCTGTCTTCTTTGATGTGGAAAAGGTGTATGATATGCTCTGGAAAGAAGGATTATTGATAAAGCTAAAATCATTAGGAATTGGCGGTAGACCATATAATTGGATTTTGGACTTTTTATTTGACAGGAAAATACAAGTAAGGGTAGGTAAAGAATATTCCAAAGTATATTCAGTGGAGAATGGAACTCCACAAGGTAGTGTGTGTAGTCCGCTATTATTTAACATAATGATTAATGATATTTTCTCTCGGGTTGAACAAAACGTAGGAAAATCTTTGTATGCAGATGACGGGGCTTTGTGGATTAGAGGGCACAATATATCATATGTTAATAAAAAAATGCAAGGTGCAATAGTAGAGGTGGAAAAATGGACCAATAAATGGGGTTTTAAACTTTCTGTATCAAAAACACAGGTCATTTGCTTCTCAAGGCGGCATAAAATCACACCCCTCTCTTTACAACTTTATGGGCAACCTCTGGAGCAGGTTAGAGCTGTTAGGTTTCTTGGAGTTTGGTTTGATGAAAAACTGACATGGAAAGTTCATCTGGATAAAATTAAGGACAAAAGTAAAAAGGTCATCAACATACTTCGTTGTTTATCAGGACAGGAATGGGGAGCAAGTAGAGCATCCCTGCAAAATATATACTGGGCTCTCATGAGATCTGTTTTTGATTATGGATGTATAGCTTACATGTCAGCAGCAGAATCAAACCTTAAGAGATTAGATGTTTTGCAAGCTCAGGCTCTTAGAATCTGCAGTGGATCATTTAAAACATCTCTGGTATCGTTGATGCAGGTGGAAATGGGAGAAATGCCTTTAAGAATCAGAAGAGTTAAATTAATGATGGCATACTGGGTTAATCTCCAGGGACAAAATGAGTATCATCCTGTCAAAAGTATATTAACAGAATGCTGGGAACATAATGAAACAAATTTTACAAGTTTTGGATGGATAGGTAATGCAAAAGCAAGAAATATAGGATTGCATCAATTACAGTACAGCGATACAGTTTCAATTTCTTCCATTCCTCCTTGGTTATTCCCGATGCCAAATGTTGACCTCAATATACAGCAGGAATTGAAAGATAATGCGGTACAACTTCCAAAATGGTTTATAGTCCAGAATTATTTTAAGGAACAATATCCAGAATCTGTGTTTTTATTTACGGATGGATCCAAAGATCCTGAAACAGGATTTGCAGGTGCAGCAGTATATATTCCAATGACTGATTGTTGTATTAAGAAAAGAGTAACCAATCATTTGTCAGTATATGCAACAGAATTATTGGCAGTATTACTGGCCCTGCAGTGGATAGAAGAGAAGAAAATAAAAAACTCTGTCATTGCATCAGATAGCTACTCATCACTTGAAAGTATAAGATCTGGCAGGTCATTAGTTAGGATGGATATTGTCAATGAGATATTCCGTAAGATGTATAATATAAAAGTTATGGGTATATCTACATGTTTCATTTGGGTTCCTGCTCATGCTGGTGTGGAGGGAAATGAGAAGGTGGATGTTCTGGCTAAACAAACTCTAAGATTAAAGCAAGTAGATTTTCAAGTCCCGTTAAGTAAAGCAGAAGCTAAAGTACTCATAAGAGCATATGCAAAATCAGTATGGCAGATATATTGGGATGACAATGAAACAGGTAGACATTTATACAATATACAAAAACAAGTTGGTGCTGGGAGGAGGGAGGGCAGGAATCGAAGAGAAGGGAGTATCCTAACTCGGATGAGAATAGGTCATACTGGACTTAACAGTACACTATATAAAATTGGGAAACACCCAACTGGGGAATGCATACACTGTAGCCAACAAGAAACAGTTGAGCATGTACTACTTCACTGTAGGAAATACAACAATGAGAGACGTCACCTTATTAAGGCACTGAAGAACGTAAAACACCATGACTTTTCTTTATCAGGTCTATTAGGGAAAACAGCTAGCAAGTTGTATAATGATATTATTAAATTTGTGAAAGAAAGTAAATTATATAAAAGAATATAGAGTTTTGATTGATTTTTTTTTTGTTTGTTTATTTGTTTTGTTTTATTTTCCAGTTTGTTTGTTTATTTGTTTTGCTTGGATTTTATGGTTATTCTATCCTGTTTACAAGCAAATATCCTGATCCATACTCCATTCCAGTCGGTGGCGGTAATGCACCAACAAGTTAGGTTGCCAACCGCCAATAAACACCAAAGAAGAAGAAGAAAGAAGACAGGTTTTACGGCAGGATAATCGAACGCTCATTGGCTCTCGCCATAGACATAATAAATAGCTAGACGCCTCATTGGCCGCTCGACCGCACGTCAACGTCGCCGCCATATTGGTGTGGGCAACTCTTCATAACTCTCATAGCGGGACATGAGAAAAGATCCCGGACTCATCGGCAGTTTGGGGATCTTCAGACCGTCCCACAGTAATAAAAACAGCTCTTGGGGTATTATCTTTCACAGGTAAGACTGAACAGTTGTTTCTGGATGTTTTTTGGTCATTTTTATCATTATGTTGACAGCTTAATTATCCACAAGTATCAGACTATTAATAGCTAACATTAGCGATATCGCTAGTAAGCTGTGAAAGCTGAGACTTTATAAGAAATCAAATTTTAAATGAATTCTTATGAAGTTTTAACTTATATTGTAGTTTATATCATAAAGTAAATTGTGTTATGAGCACAATATGTACAGTGAGCACTTTGAGAAGACAATGTCAGACTGTCAGGATTAGAGATGGAGCTAAAGCATCTCTCTTTAATTTCACTAACGTTACTTATTTACAAAGAGTAAGTTTATCATCACTAGATTATAAGGATTTCATAGTTTATCATAAAACTGTGGACTGATTATATATTTTTTTCCTTTTTAGCCAATTGCAAACAGGACAACACAAGCCTCAAAGAAATCTGAAGAAAGCCTGTTCTCTGCATTTCCAAGAGACTAAACCTCCACAGCCTAATGTTGTATTTGTACTAGTTTAAACCCAGAATAGCCCTGAATGAATGGCCAGAATGACCCTGATCATATTCAAACCACTCTCTCGCTCTCTTTCTCAATCTCTGCCAGGAACAGACCTCCAGCAGCAATTTTTAACCTTTGTAAGGGTAATTTTTATAACAATATCATTTAATATAATTACCTTATTAAATGTTTCTGTCTTTTTTGTCAAATATTTACAAATAACCAGTTTCTTCAGTCAATCACAAGACTGCATTTTACTTGCTATTATTCATCTGTTGTTATTTATTTATTGTGGTATTACACATATAATTTGTGCTATTATAAATCTATTATATCACTTACATTATTGTACTGTTGTACTCACTTTTTATATTATTCACTTTACTACAACTTGTACTACATATACTTTTTAATATTACATATCAGTTTTACTATATTTTTACTGTGCACTGTATCAGTGTATATTAGTTTAGCACTGTAACTGTAAGTTTTACTGGATCATAAAGGATTATCAGTTACATGTGTTATTGTTTGTGGAGTTTATCTGTATAGAGTGCTATGAAAATAAAAAGCAGACTACCAGTGTGTCACTTTTTGATTTGTATTCGCTGATTTTATTCAATTTTCTCAATGATGGTAAATGATTAGTGCTTAAAGATGTATTATTTCGATTTTTTTCCTGTATTTCAAAGCGAATGAGCTGTGTTCTGACCTGAAGCACGAGAAAAGCTAAAATGTTGGGGTTGAAGACAGAGAAAGCAATGAAACAATTTAATTTAATGTACATTAAAATTACATTACATGTATATGTCACAGTTATACTACATTAATATTAGAATTGTTAACAGAAAAAAATCAACCAAATCAACACGAGTGTGAGCTTTCACAATTTCTTACGAAAATTAATAATTTTCCAAGCCTAACTAAATAACTGGAGGCAGAGTTATTTTTAAGTCCATGTTGATCACAAACCACTGAAATCAGTTGATAAACGTAAACGTTATTGTGTTTTTATCCAGAAAACCCGCAGCTACCCCGTTTACCTCCATTTGTTTTTAAGGCAGTCTTGCCCGCGCAAACATGGCGGACGCGTTGACGTATCGCAACAACGGCTCAAAGCGGCCAATGAGTCGTCTAGGAATTTATTATGTCTATGGTTTAAAACGCCGTATTTGACGGCGTTTGGCTGTAAACGCGATCAATCTATAGCGTAATTCTGACCCTAAGGGCTTGCCATACGAGCGCGAGGTCTTGCTTTCCCAGCGCGTACACACCTCTCTCTGCTTCAGTTAAAACAGATGTCATGTTGCTTCTCTAATAGTGCTGTCAAACGATTAATCGCATCCAAAATAAAAGTTTTTGTTTACATAATGTGTGCATACTGTGTATATTTATTATGTATATATAAATACAAACACATGCATGTAAATATTTAAGAAAAATATGTGATGTTTATATATTAAATATATTTATATATAATATACAAAATATAAGAATATGAATATATAAATATATAAACGTAAATATTTTCAAAATATATACTGTATGTGTGTGTATTTATATATACATAATAAATATACACAGTACACATACATGTATAATGTTAAGCGCGATTAATCGTTTGACAGCAGTATTCTCTAATTTTACGTGCAAATATAGCCAAAAACATGGCACAGGAATTGTCTTTGTCTTGGTTTATTTTATGTGTATTTGACGGCTCGATTATAAATCAGGATTTTTGTGCAGATTAGCATCTTGGAAGGGAGAGCTGGTTATGTAGTCTTAAAGGGCCACTATATTCAGTCACTATTTCATATTCATCCTGTTGTCTGACAACAGAAACAGTAAAATATATAACTGAAAACAGTTTTATTGATAATTTGGCTAAATTAAAATACAGTATGTGAGCACAGAGAGACAAAAATATGTGGCAATGCGACGCGATGACGTCACGAATATGCTAATTAGCATATGACGTCATCTAGCGACATCTGGCGACTTTTCAAACTGGCTTTAGCTAATTTCCATTGAAATTAGAAGTTGGCAACACTTTGAGTAATGAACCTTTTTACGATACAGTTGAGGGGAAAGTCTTGGTGCTTCGAAAAGCTTCATTTTCCCATCACTAGCTTCCACCAGACCTACAAACAGTGAGGCTGTATCCGAAATCACCCCCTATACCCTCATTCACTATTCCCTACATTAGGCCACTTATTCAGTTCACTTGAAGAAGTGAATGAAAACGAGTGAATTCGGACACTGAGTGTACCGGAAGGACTGCCGCTTTTGCATAGTTTGTGCTGCTGTTTAATGATCATTTGAAACTGGCAGCTCCAGTAGTACGATTGCTGTGCAGAGCTGTGGCCCTCCAGGAATTGAGTTTTGAGACCAATGGATTAAAGCAGTGGTTTTCAAACCTGTCCTACAAGCACCCCTGCCCTGCACATTTCATATGTCTCCCTTGTAAGACACACCCAATTCAGGTCTTTCAGTCTCTACTAACGAGCTGATCAGTTGAATCAGGTGTGTCTGATAAGGGAGACATACAAAATGTGCAGGGCAGGGGAGGACAGGTTTGAAAACCACTGGATTAAAGGATTTATGTTGAACTCTGTCATGGAAATTTTGTGTAGACTCTGGTTAAACAATTTAATAATCAATTTACAATGAATTTGTACCTGTGTTCTATTATGCTGTATGCCATGGACGAGTGTGCTTTGTAAAATGAATGGATGGATGATTCATCTGCGGGCACCATCTTCTGTCGAGACGCTGCAGTTCGTTCGGCACATGACTGTCATAGTGCATTATGGGGATTCTTTAGCCATTGAGTGTACATCGGTTGTACACTCATTATTGCTGTGCATTGTGGGATTGAATGAGTGCACTTGTGATCATCCACTATGGTTTCGGACACCACTATAAATGGCTCTCCCCTCAAATTGTGCCTATTTGAGAGTATAGGGGGCGATTTCGAATACAGCCTGTGTGTTTGTTTGTGTCGCGTTTACGACGATGTCGAGGCAGTAGAGGCAGCACAACTATAGGCTTGTTTGAGATGAGCAAAATCTGCGGTGCGTTCCAAACGGGATATATTGCCCTCTGAAGGGTACTTCAGAGTGAAAACAATCATGGCCGCCATACTGAGGGTCGTTCCAAACCGAAGTGCTCAAAACTAGTCACTACAAAGGGCCCTTCGGAATGAAGGATTTCAAATGGTACAACTGATGGACACTTCGGGCTCCCATGATCCTTTGCGCTGATTCTTTCCATGATGACGGCGCTTCCGTGTGGGCACGGGATGATGATGCAGAGGGGCACTTCAAGAAACAGTTGTTTGGTCCCCTACACCCTTCAACCCTTCAAAGCTCTCACTCCGGTGGGTAAACTCTTTGAAGGGATTAGGGCATAGGGATGAGCCCTTCCGAATGGAATGCAGGGCGAGCCGTGCCGACGTAATCATACCACATAGTGGAAAAGCGCCAATAGACATCAAAGGGGGCCTGAGTACCTGCCCTTTTTCTTCCTCGAGAGACAGTGTCCTTTTTTCTGGGAAGGTGTTTTTTTTATTTTATTTTTTTAATAAATGAATATATGTGTGTGTGTTTGTTTCTGTTTGCGCACAGCTTTCCCTGTCAAACAAATTAAAAAATGTAAATATCACGTTGGGTCGGGAAACGTTGAGAGACTGTCGAGTTCCGATGCATTTCTCCCCTTCCCTCTCTGCGCAGCACAGCAGTGCTCACGTTGATCGAATTTACAGCTAATTATTCAAAAGACAAAAGGCAAATATAGTTAATTTGTCTTGCTAGCATCCATGACTCATGAGCTACCATGTAATAAGATATATCATGGGCATACAAGCTAACTTAATGGAGGAATGACAGCTGAATACAGTAAAATTAATAATGTCATCAGAATCGCCACATTGATATGCAAATCAGGTGTTAAGTAATTAAAATGTGCTAATTTGCATACGTTTGACACAAGGCATTGCAGATGTATAGGATAAACAAAATAACTAAAGCGTATCACCACAGACCCACATAGCAATTTTTCTCTGGCCCAGCTCCGGCCCACACAATCAACTTTTGCTTGGCCCACATACCGCAATGTCTGAATTCCAGACAAGGGCCACACATGGGCCATAACTGGCCCAAGTCTAAGCCAAGTTAATTACCCATAACTGGCCCTGAATTGGGCCAGTTATGGCCCATGTATGGCCCTTGTCTGGAATCCAGACCTGGTCCAAACTAGGACCGTCATTCATTGCAGTATGTGGGCCAAGCAAAAGCTGATTGTGTGGGCCGGAGCTGGGCCAGAGAAAAATTGCTATGTGTGCCAGAGCTGGGCCAGAGAAAAATTGCTATGTGGGATCTGAGGTCCTGTATGACCATACCTGTATGACCATAGCTGGCCCTATTCTGGTTCTATACGCTGGATCAGATGGGTTCCACGTCAGCCTCGAAAAAACCATAACCTAGCCACTTGATACACACCCCTCCCAGATGAATATTCACAACAACGACAATATTCTGAACAAATATTTAATCATGTTTAATCAGCAAACCAAGTTGAATGAATCTCACGCCTAACATACAGCAATATGGTCAGTTCACTTCCACAAAAACTATTAAAAAAAAAACTATTAAAAGAAACATGCTTATTTGTTTTGCTTGGTCAGTGTGTTCACCCTGTTGGAGTATGGCAGTGTGAATTGGCTTTTAGGTGCTTTGGAAAACAAAACAAAAAAATAAAAATTTATAATTATAATTTATAATTTATAATTTTTATAATAAAATTTATATATATATATATATATATATATATATATATATATATATATATATAATGTATGTTTACGCAATTAACACAATTCTTAAATAAGGTACTTTCTCTATTTTTGCAATGTTCAAGTGTTCATGTCCCTGAATAATATCTGCATGCACCTAAGTCTGAAGAGTACACATAATATCTAGTAGACGGGATGGCTCTTGTGTGCCGTCTTAAACCCGGTACTACCTCTGCCCACATGCTGTATGCCAGTGCCGGATGTAAATATATATGTATATATATGTAACGAGGAGTCAAAGGCAAGTGGATCCATTTGCAGGTTTTTTATTAGTTCAATGTCAGGCACATACAATGATCAATCACCAGCGTCAGGGATAACACAGATAATCCAGAGACATAGACGTATTCCAGGCAGAGGTCGGGGCAGGCAGCAATCAGCATAAACAGAGTCGAGAAACAAGAGCAATGGTCGAAGAGGCAGGCGGCAGAGAATCACAAGGAGTACAAACAGTCCAAGATAATGCACGGCAGAAACAAACACAAGGAAAACGCTCGGAAATGTCAGACTGGGCTAAACAAGACTTCGCAGTGAACTGAAGGTGTGAGTGACTTATATGCAAGTCTGTAAATGAGGTGCAGGTGTAACTGTGAGATCAGGTGATCGTGTAGTGCAGAGACTGATGGGAAATGTAGTCCGTGTGATGCAACAGTCTGTGTAGTGCTCGTGTCCAAATGATGAAAGGGTGACATCTAGTGGTTGATGGGTGAATGATCCTGGACCGGATCATGACATAGCCCCTCCCCAAGGAGTGGCTTCCAGACGCTAGCATAACAATCCAGCAGGGTGGTGGAACGGAGGTGGAACAGGGGGAGGGAGGGAGGGAGGGTCGGAGGGCCAGGTCCAGGCTGTAGCCCCCCCTGGGATTGATGCATGCCCAATAGCCCACCAAGGTGGTGCAGATGGAGCAGGGGCCCACCAGGGCGGTGCAGATGAGGCAGAAGCCCACCAGGGCGGTGCAGACGAGGCTGAAGCCCACCAGGGCGGAACAGACGAGTCAGAAGCCCTCCAGGGCGGAGCAGACGAGGCTGAAGCCCTCCAGGGCGGAGCAGACGAGGCTGAAGCCCTCCAGGGCGGAGCAGATGAGGCTGAAGCCCACCAGGGCGGAACAGACGAGGCAGAAGCCCTCCAGGGCGGAGCAGATGAGGCTGAAGCCCTCCAGGGCGGAGCAGGAGTCCACCAATGTGGAGCAGACAGAGCAGAAGACCACCACGGCAGACCAGACTGATCAGGAGACCTGGAGACATCAAAGATAGATAACACCGACAGAGCATCTACAACATATGGGGCAGAGACCGGGACCGGAAAAAGTTCATTAATAGCTTTGAACAATAGTTCAGATCTGGCCTCCACGGCCAATTCGGGACTGGGCGAGAGCTCTGTGGTCGGGTCAGGACAGGGCGAGAGTTCAGCGATGGCCTCTTCGGCCGGTTCAGATCAGGGCAAATGTTGAAAAGCGGCCTCCGTGGCCGTGACAGGGCAGGACAAGGATTCGCAGACGGCCACCATAGCCGTGACAGGGCAAGACAAGGATTCATATGAGGGTACCACTGACACCTCTGGAGGTTCTGCAGCAGACGCCGCCACCTGTGAAGGTTCTACAGTGGTAACACCAGGAAACAGGTAGAGTTCATTATCAGTTCTTTTGACCGTGACATGACAGACTGAGAGTACATTGCTGGGTGCTACCACCATACAAGGGGCTGAGGCGAGCCCCGCTGCTTCTGGAGGTTCTGCAGCGGGTGCTGTAACCTCGGGCAGTTCTGCGGTGGTGTACGCAGCCCAAACGCAACATAAAGCGATTCCCATCCTGGGAAGCACTTCAGACAGGGGAATTAGTTCATGGACAGAAGGGTTGGAGTGAGTGGGTTTGGGTATACCAGCTGCGCGTGCAGACATCAGCGGTACATCCCTCACATTGGATAACAGATTGGGAAATCGAAGCCCTGACCTTGAATATCTGGGTGTGATGGATGGGACGTCACAAGACTCTGGATGATCAGTTGTGACGTGTTGTGACTCTGGATGGTCAGCTGTGATGTGTTGTGACTCTGGATGATCAGCTGTGACCCGGAGTGACTCTGGACGATCAGCTGACACGTGCTGTGACTCATGACAATCAGCCGAGATGTGACTTGATTCTAGGAGATCAGCTGAGACGTGACGAGACTCTAGGAGATCAGCTGAGACGTGAAGTGACTCTGGGCGATCGGCTGAGATGTGACTTGACTCGTGAAGAGCAGCCGTGACTTGACCTGACTCGTGAAGTGCAGCCGTGACTTGACCTGACTCGTGAAAAGCAGCCGTGACTTGATCTGACTCGTGAAGAGCGGCTGTGACTTGACTTGACTCGTGAAAAGCGGCCGTGACTTGATGTGACTCGTGAAGAGCGGCTGTGACTTGACTTGGCTTGTGATGATCAGCTGTAACTTGACTAGACTCACGAAGATCAATGGTGACTTGGCTTAACTCATGATGATCAACGGTGACTTGAAGTGACTCTGGCAGATCAGCGATGATATGACTTGACTCAGGGAGATCTGTGGAGATGTGAAGAGACTCTGGAAGATCAGTGGTGATGTGACTTGACTCATGGATGACAGCTGTGACATAACGGGGCGTGGTTGTGTCCGCCATCTTGTGACCAGACTCCGCTGTCGCCGCCATTTTGTGAGCGTGCTCTGGTTCGGCCTTCATCTCATGAGTGAGCGTGGCGTCTCGTTCCTCTTCCGCGACACCCACAGTAAAAAGAGAGTCACACAATACTAGTGCATAGTCCATGAAGTCTCTCAATCGGACATTCACCTCCCCTCCGGGTAACCGTGATTTAACTGGTTCATTGAGTCCAAAACGGAATAAATCTTTCAACAACGCTTCATCATATAGAGGAACTTGATATACCAACTCACAGAACTGCTGAACATAGTCCTCAATAGATCGATCTCCTTGTCGTAGAGCTAGTAGTTGGTCGACTGGATCTATGGTTAGGCTGGATTGGTGAAAGGCTGACATAGAGACCGGAACTAATACCTCGGTGACGAGGGGATACCGGGCTGCTGGATCCTGGTATGGCGAAGTCTTCTGTAACGAGGAGTCAAAGGCGAGCGGATCCATTTGCAGGTTTTTTATTAGTTCAACGTCAGGCACATACAATGATCAATCACCAGCGTCAGGGATAACACAGATAATCCAGAGACATAGACGTATTCCAGGCAGAGGTCGGGGCAGGCAGCAATCAGCATAAACAGAGTCGAGAAACAAGAGCAATGGTCGAAGAGGCAGGTGGCAGAGAATCACAAGGAGTACAAACAGTCCAAGATAATGCACGGCAGAAACAAACACAAGGAAACCGCTGGGAAATGTCAGACTGGGCTAAACAAGACTTCGCAGTGAACTGAAGGTGTGAGTGACTTATATGAAAGTCTGTAAATGAGGTGCAGGTGTAACTGTGAGATCAGGTGATCATGTAGTGCAGAGACTGATGGGAAATGTAGTCCGTGTGATGCAACAGTCTGTGTAGTGCTCGTGTCCAAATGATGAAAGGGTGACATCTAGTGGTTGATGGGTGAATGATCCTGGACCGGATCATGACAATATATATATATATATATATATATAACAACATGATATACTTTTCTATAATATACTATATAATATCATATATCATGTAATATCATATGAGGCATGAATATAATTTCACATGTAAACACACATAATTAAACACACAACATGCATGAGCTTTATGTTATGTTAAAATATATTTTCAAAATATATTTAAATATATTTAACAGTGTTTCACATATATGTGAATATATTACCTTTCTGTATGGAAAAACATTGGCATTTTACTCAAAAATATTTTAAATGTGGGTCAAGATTGGCCATACTTATGTGGCCCACATATCTATATTTGACATCTGGGCCAAATATTACATTTGACATCTGGCCCATGTCTTGTCTTAAACCCGGTACCACCTCTGCCAAACTCGGGCCATGTTTGGCCCACATGCTGTACGCCAGTGCCGGATGCATGCCAAATCTGGGCCAAATTTGTTTGCTGACTTCCCCAGTTATTAATGGCTTACATCAAGAGTCTTTCCCGTGAAATGTTATGTTTAAATATAGCTTATTTTGGTTAATTTAGAAGAAATCTACAGAAGCAAACAGACGAGGGTAGTAGGCTTAAAACAAACACCTTAATGTGTATTTTGGAAATTCCCTTTCCATTAGAGCAAAAAAAGACATGGAAGCAAAATAGACCAAAGTCTCAAAATTGAACAGTACATGCAGTGTCCTGCCTTAAACAATAACTTCATAATTTTGAAGTTTGCCCTCCCTCAAATCTGAAACAAAGTTCTTGTCACCATCATTGTGTGTGTGTGTGTGTGTGTGTGTGTGTGTGCGTGCGCATGCATGTGCGTGCATGGTACAGTAAGTGTAATTATAACAACAACAACAACAATAATAATAATAATAATAATAATAATAATAATAATAATAATAAACGCCCTCTTGTGGTCATTTGATGTTTCGTCTTTGTGAAAGTGTGAGGAGCTTTTGCCAAAAGTAGGCGGAGGGGTCAGGTTATGGACCTTCTATTTAACCCCTTTGGAGCTGTAGTCCCACCTATTTGGATCAGCCACGCCTACTTGAAGATGCAGCAATACCTACTAGAGACAACCTGTTGAAAGGCATTTTAAATGATTTCAATTTATGCTTTTATAAATTCAAAAATATATTAAAATTAAAAGTTTAAATATAAATATTAAATAAAACAATAAAAAATAAGAAAATTAAATATAATAAAAATATATGAATGTATTATATATATTCACATTTTACATGTAAATATTTAAAAATTTAT
Organism: Spinibarbus caldwelli; assembly: GCA_039654775.1. Lineage (NCBI taxonomy): Eukaryota > Metazoa > Chordata > Actinopteri > Cypriniformes > Cyprinidae > Spinibarbus > Spinibarbus caldwelli. Next base: position 2,612,048 of record CM077222.1, on the reverse strand, counting down.
ATTTACAATTTAATGTTTAGTGATTTAATATTTGTGCTACATGGTTGATTGCTTATTTTTTATTTTTTCATATATATATATATATATATATATATATGTGTGTGTGTGTGTGTGTGTGTGTGTGTGTGTGTGTGTGTGTATAATGTTGCAACCCGGTATCACGCCAAAGCGTGTAATAGACACGCTGGTCCACTCGAGAATGCGTGTGAGTGTCACGCTTTGCCTCCTCTAGGCGTGAAAATGACACGCATGTATGAAGCTGGAGTTACCACTGGAGAACCAGCAGAGGCGATAATTTCCCCAATGCCAACAACTCCACAGGGACCAAAGACAAGCGATATAGTGCGTTAAAAGATGGATTTAGATGACTTCAAGATGCATACAGGTAGGACTTCCAGCCGTCTCGTAAAATAGTCGATCGCCCCGTATTTATTAATGAAATTATTAATTTAATATTTGCCTGTCGTGGGAAAGGGATCATTTAAAATGTCCACACATTTACCATATTTTTTACCATAGTAACTGTCGCTCGACCATGTCATGTGTAGTCAATCCCTTACGAAAATTAACCAAAAGGTAAGTTTTTTTTTTTTTTTTGTCGTATTTATTACCATTTGTATAACCACAGTTTTACTACAAATACCATGGTTAAAACTATGGTTAGTGTAACAAAACCATGGTTAATTTGTGGTTACCATGGTTTAACTATGGCAACCATGGTTTTTTGGTTTAATTTGTAGCCATGCCCACATGAAAAAAAAAAAAAAAAAAAACTATAGTAATTTATAGTAAATACTAGGTGTTTTTGAACCATACTTGAATTAATTTGTTGTGGTAATTCTATAGTATCTGTGGTAATATATCAATTATAGTAATATAAACAAATTACTTTATCCAATACTGTACTAAGTTTTCTACAACTATATGGTATATTATACTACAATACACTACAGTTTACTGTAGTAAAAACTAAAGTATATCTCAGTATTTATTACAGTTTATCAGTTCGCTATAGTTAATACTACAGTCTGCTGTAGCATTCATTACCAAAGTGTTGTAAATACTATAATATATACAGTATAATACACTTTACTATAGTGGTTCAAAAACACTATAGTATTTACTATAAATTACTATAGTATTTTTTCATGTAGGTAATTTTCGTAAGGGATGCACAGTAACCACACCATATACCATGCTTCACCTTAAATGCAGTTTTACTGTGGTATTTGTACATATGGTAACCACAGCACTTGTCATTTTACCATAGTAACAGTTTACTGTCTACTCTTTGTATTGAAAGCACAGTATAACACAGCACTCACAATGGTTTTACCACAGTGACTGTATTTTTAATGTGGTATTTGTAGTTAAAGCACATAACCACAACGCTTACTATGGGTTTACCTCAGTAACCATAGTTTTACTGTGGTGTTTACCTCTGTAGGATCAGAACAAGTCAGACAAAGTTAAGATTCGATCCGAACATTGAAACATGAGGAGCCGAAATTCCAGAGAGGATCCCAAGGCTGCAACAGGATGTTCGTCATAAATCAGATTCCTAGCTCCAGCCCTCTGAAGAAAGCAAACCAACAAGCCTCTTTCACAGAACAGCTTGCAACATTCAAACAAAAGAACACTTATTGACAATTCTAATGAAGGAAGGAAACTGTCAAATTTGAGGCAAGTAATCAGGACTGATGGTCAAAGATATGGCTGCCACTTGTAAATCTGTGATCGAAATCACGAGCTAGAGACTTCATTGGGTGGGTCACTCCATCTCTCCACATAGAAGACAAAGACGGAGACTGAAATTCCTTAGGAGACCTTTTAACCTCTCTAGTCTTCACAGAACATGTCCTTATGTTCACAGAACGGTACAGAAACTGCCTTTTCACATATAGATGCACCAAAATCATCTTAAAAGGACTTATGAGACTTATCATGTTTATGCATAACCCCATATCATGTATGTAACCCACACAATTAACTATCATGTTTTAATCACATATGATGTATGTCTTTTAATAACTAGGGAATAGTTTAAGAGTTAATATTCATGTTTGGTATGTATGAGTTTGAAAAATCATGCTTTAAACGTTTCTTCCAAACTGTTTCTTTGTCAAATGTATCATAGTCTTGTTAGAGAAATCATGTCCAAAATTGTACTCTGTAAGAGCGGGAAAATTCGGACCATATGACTGATAAGATAACATGTTAGATTTATGAATGGGGAGGAGAAACATACAACACCACGAGCCAAGATCATTTCTAATTGGTCAAGACTTCCAGATAGGACGGTTTAGAAGCCGAGTTTAAATACTCAGGACACCTCTTGGTTCCTTCTCTTAGCTCTTAGCTCTTAGCTCTCTTAGCTCTTTTGGCTCTTCCTCTGCTTCTCAGATCTCTTTTCTTTTGCCACTGCGTTTTGACGCTGCTCTCTGAGCGTGCTCTGGCCTACGTGCCAGCTGCCAACACAATGAGAAGAAAAACCACCTAGTCTCGTTACATTCTTTTATTCTTTTACTTTAATTTCTTGTCTTTCCGTGAGAGTTTCGTTAAGTTAAGTTTGCCGCAAAGTCCAGCTTCGACTGCACCCGCCCAAACTTCAACCAGACCAACTCCGCATCAAGAGCCAACGCCCAAGACATCACTACGAAAGACCACTGAACTCAGCCAATCAGCAACCTCGGGAAACCCCTTTCTCCAAAGACCACAAGGACACAAGGGAATTCCTTAAGGCAACACAAGCAAGTACAACCTCCAGACTTTTGCTGAGTCGGTGCAGTTTAATATAAATTTTAGCCTCATTGAGAAACTCAATGCAAGGGTCAAATGATTGATGGTTCAGGTCTATAGGCAATTGCACATATTGCTGTAAACTTGGGATTTCACATTTTCATTCTGTAAACTCATCCTTTCCTCACTTTCTCTCTTTCTGCAATGTGTGAATACGTGTGTTCATGTGTTAGATTAGATTAGTTTACATGTTTTAGGTTTATATAAATAAAGTCTTATTTATATTGAAAAGAGAAGTATCTTGTGTTTTGTGCTTACAAGTTAATTTCTTAAACTGCCGATCTTGTTACTGTGCTTATTAATAGTGTGTTCACTATATTTTGGATTTTAATATCCAGTGCAGAGTTGATGTTATACGGCTCGTTCAGTGACTCGCTGCCGACTCAGTGATCAGCCGTGAAACAGTGATTCTGTTCAAATTCCCTATAAAATCATAAATGATTTCCTTTGAGCTAAATTGACTTGTTTCCCTTATATATTACGTATTTACAATTTTTACACCTCAGTAACTGTGTTTTTACTATATACTATTTGTAAAGCACAATGCTTTTTGTGAAGTGATTGTAATTCAATATTTTTTTTGTCTTGCGGTTACGTCAGATCACATACTCCACAACAACCTGTAATCCAACAGCTCTTTTAAGAAGCCATCTCTCGTAGTTCTCTCTCTCTCTCTCTCTCTCTCTCTCTCTCTCTCTCTCAGCTTTTCCTTTCCTTTCTTAGTTTTCCAAACTGTAATCCACGATTCATTTGCACATAGTTTTGGTCTCTCTCTTTCTGTGGTTCATCATGGCCTATTTTTAAAACTCAGAATCAAATTCTGACCAATTCTGTCAGAAGGCTGCTAGAATTAACAGGGAAATTGAACTCGAAGCTCCCAGAAGCTGCCAAGGAGCCTGAACAAGTCCTTCAAAGGTTCAACCCTTCAAAAGTAACGTTGAACACATTTAGTTATAACCAATTTGCTTTAATGAACGCATCCTTATTTTATGTGTTAATAATAACTTTCTTTACAGTCCTTCCTCTCAAATATTTTGGTCACAGATCATTATAACACACTGTCTCAACATGTGTATATTTCTCTTCGTTTCAGCTGAAAGGGAAGACCAAAGGAAGGCCTGTCATGGGATTTGAATTTGACCATCTTATGCGTTTACGGAGAAGACCAAAAGCTGCAAAGGCAAACACTTCCAATGGTGTTGGTCTCAGCACCATGACTGAACTGTACTGCAGTTACATTTTGCACAGCGTGATATTTCTTAAACTTTGCTTTACATATACCACGGCCCTATCAGGAAGTCTCCCCCAGAAAAGTCTCATGTTGAAGAAGTATTAAGTAATACAACTGACCAAGTCAGCAAATTCATAAGATACTGTACAAGCGTACTCGTACAAAATTCTACGAATTTTACTCCTACTGCTGTCTTTGGCCATTGCCTCAACTCTCGTGCAGATTGTGCCCATTGTAAGTAGTCAGAGTGTTTATATCATAAAGTTTATTTTAAGTCCATTGTATTCTTTATTAACCTTTACAAATTGGCGCAGCGTTTTCCCGTTCCAACAGTACGTGATATCTATCCACACCTCACAGTCTGCCTTTCTTTCCATGTTGATCTGTCAAAGTAGCAAGAGTCTGGAAATGCTAGTTTAACTTGTCATGTGTTAAATCAGATCTGCAATTAATTTGGCCAAATCAGATCACTTAAAGCTGTTCACAACAAGAGTAACAATACTATGAGTAACAATAACAATAACTATAACGAGAAGTATTTTAGCATCTACACCAACATACAAAAACATTCTGTTTATTATAAGCGTGCGTTGCGGTTATGTTGTCTGCCATGTAAATGCTCAAGCTCTTTAAAATCTGTTGGATTCTGAAATTGTTCTGAAAGAGCTTCCAATGATATTGTTCCTCTGTGTCATTAAATGTTAAATAGCTGTGGTATAGACTCATCCTTGGTGTGAAGATGCCTTTAAACTGCTTACAACAAAACTGTCAACATGTAATCATGTTTAAAATAATTAATATTAATTTAGCTTGCAATTGAAGATACAGCTTTTTCTAATGCTGCTTTCCTCTCGTTCTGTTAAACTTACACACAAAATTCTGCCTTTCTCTGCCTATTTCTCTTCATCTTATTCCTTTACTCCCTCACTCACTTACACATTTTTTGTGCTCTGCTGTAAGGTAGAAACGGAGAGTTTGCATGATGGCCTTTTCTCAGACTCTGAATCTGATGTATACAGATGAACTCCGGAGCCTGCTAGAGTTGCCAGGGAACTTGAGCTTGAAGTTTATTATTATAACGGCTTAATTTATGTTTAAACAACAATAGTAATTAAACATGGGGTGATTGGGGTCAATAGATATTTTCTTGTTTTACAGCTGAAGACCAAAAATGTAAAGAAAATAAGTCACAGCAAGCCGGTCAAACCAGTCCTGATGAATGAGGAATGAACATGGTCTTCTTGTGCCCAAACAGAAAAGAGAGAGCTGGAAAGTTGTGCATTTCCACTGGTTTGTATGTATTCAATGCAGTTATGTGTGGTACAGCTTTGATGTTGATCTCAAAAGACAGCAGTTAAAGTTACTTCAAGTCAGCAGTTATAGTTTTTCACACATACATCTTTTTATATCTCCTAGAATGAGCAAATCAGCTGTGCATCATCTTTGGAATTTGGGCAGGAAATGACTGAATATGGTCAGTTCTGACACCTGCACCTGTATTCACCAACACTATTTCTCTAAAGTTATTGTTTTGTCTGTTTGTTTGAAGGAGGAAGAAGCCAGTTAATGAAGATATCAATTCAATGGCCACCAAGTGCAGAACCCATCAGTTATCTGCTCTGAAGACTGCATTTACAAACAGCTCTACTGCAACAGCTCAGATGTTACGGCCCATAAAAGTAAACTTCACAACTGCAAGATAGTGGTGGAGGGATTCTTTTGGCTCATACCTCCAACAAGAATCAATAAATGTGATTCTCTATGGGGTTCAGGTCTGGTGAGTTTGCTGGCCAGTCAAGCACACCAACACCATGGTCATTTAACCAACTTTTGATGTTTTTGGCAGTGTGGGCAGGTGCCAAATCCTGCTGGAAAATGAAATCAGCATTTTTAAAAAGCTGGTCAGCAGAAGGAAGCATGAAGTGCTCCAAAATTTCTTGGTAAATGGGTGCAGTGACTTGGGCTATGAGCTTCTCCACCCTTCCTCCAGACTCTAGGACCTTGGTTTCCAAATGAAATACAAAACTTGCTCTCATCTGAAAAGAGGACTTTGGACCACTGGGCAACAGTCCAGTTCTTCTTCTCCTTAGCCCAGGTAAGACGCCTCTGACGCTGTCTGTGGTTCAGGAGTGGCTTAACAAGAGGAATACGACAACTGTAGCCAAATTCCTTGACACGTCTGTGTGTGGTGGCTCTTGATGCCTTGACCCCAGCCTCAGTCCATTCCTTGTGAAGTTCACCCAAATTCTTGAATCGATTTTGCTTGACAATCCTCATAAGGCTGCGGTTCTCTCGGTTGGTTGTGCATCTTTTTCTTCCACACTTTTTCCTTCCACTCACCTTTCTGTTAACATGCTTGGATACAGCACTCTGTGAACAGCCAGCTTCTTTGGCAATGAATGTTTGTGGCTTACCCTCCTTGTGAAGGGTGTCAATGATTGTCTTCTGGACTACTGTCAGATCAGCAGTCTTCCCCATGATTGTGTAGCCTAGTGAACCAAACTGAGAGACCATTTTGAAGGCTCAGGAAACCTTTACAGGTGTTTTGAGTTGATTAGCTGATTGGGATGTCACCATATTCTAATTTGTTGAGATAGTGAATTGGTGGGTTTTGTTAAATGGGAGCCAAAATCATCACAATTAAAAGAACCAAAGACTTAAACTACTTCAGTCTGTGTGCATTGAATTTATTTAATACACGAGTTTCACAATTTGAGTTGAATTACTGAAACAAACTTTTCCACGACATTCTAATTTATTGAGATGCACCTGTATGATGCTCAAGACATTTCACCACACATCCATTTGGGTGTCTTCATCTGATTAAAACAATTGTTTTTAAATAACTAACTTATTTTTATTTCTCTTGAATATGATTTGTCTTTATATGCTACTTTAGCTGTCTTTATGCTGTATTCTCCAGTAAAGTATTAATAATAAAGTATGATGAATTTTCTGTATTAGGGATGGTGTTTGGTAAATACACCATTTAATTTTGTAAACCATACATATAATTACTATGATCGTTTTAATTAAGACATGAACGTGGTCATATTAATGACTCCGTTACATGAAGGGAATGCTGAAATATGCATTAGAAGAGACTGCATGAACTATATTGGTACAGACGCTGCATGCAAAACTGAGGGTGATGCACCAGGGAAAGATCAACATGAATCCTGTACTGTATTATAAGCAAGATGAGCATGGACATTACTGATGTTTAGCACCTGAAGGGGACAAAGATGAGACATTGTTGACACAGAGATACAAATTAGGTATTTTATATTATGATTCTTTGAATTGCATGTTATATGGTTTTTGCACCATAAACCACACACTGTCTGTACCTTGTCTTACTGAATGACACACTGACATTGTGTAATAGTACAATGAAGTGTCACAGTATGTATTGGTTGTATTGGTGTCTTTGTTTACTGTCAACACTGTATTCTTGCTCCTGATCTAATGAAATAAATGGATCCCATTCCAAATAGGCACTGATGTAGATTTTTTTGGGGTCTATTCTTATTCTAAGATAACAATGGCTTGCAACTTACATATTGACAAATTGTTGAAAAGACAATCCAAAAAATGTGACTCAGCACAGTTTGCTGTGAATGATGAGAATAGATCTGTGTATGTTTTACTGCCCTTCCATCCCCAGGGGCCCAGTAGAGTCCCCTGGAAGAGTAAAAATATTGAACATTTCAAATGGCTGTAAATCAAAGTCTGATTATAGTTTTAAAGAGAAATTTGGCAGGACAACTACTTATGCTATGTTAATTAAATAATGTTGGACAGAGCTTTAAGACCTATATGGAAAGGTGGTATACAGGTGTTTAAAAAAGTTATCTTAGTAAAATACCAAATTTCAACCTGCCTCTTAAATATGCCATAAATGTTTGCACAATGAACATGTTTAGATATACCTTTGTTCAAAAAAGATTGTATTTTCCCCCATTTTATTATTAAACATTTTAAACTATATTATCCATAAGCCTCTGCCATTCAAACGTGAAAAACATGGTGCTGGTATTTGTAGTTTAATGAAGTTATGCTCAGGGTTAGGGTTAAGATCTCGGGAAAGTGGTAATTTCTCACGACATAGCAACACTGCATTGTTAACTGAAGGTATTACTGACACAATAATAACAGCAAAACGTACTTTGCAACATTAAGCGTTTTTTTAATTTGGGTTAAAATATAGTCCAATCACAGCGAGGTCTGCGAGTACCAAGAGAACTCCAAAGCCAATGGCAACCCAGTTGAGCAGAGGCATCACACTTACTTGTCCATATATGGACATCTATGACAGGATCTTCCGGGTTCTTGTGGTGAATGGACAGATAATCAGTTAAAGATTTATTTGTCTCCACTCAATATAAAACTGCAACAACAGATTGTATCGTGTCATTAACCATGATGCAGCAATAGATTTGTTGATTACAGTGTATTTTTTTTTCAAACAAGGGTGAAATGGTTCCCATTGTATACACTGTTTACACTAATATTAATTAATGTACAATATTTAAACTCAAAAGTGTGCATATACTGTGTGAAAAATAAGTAATAAATGTCAAAATGTTTCATTTGCTTACAAAAAAAAACACCTCTGATAGTTATTCAAACATGCAGTATTTTTCTACTATTCAATTTTGCTTCTGTAACATTTAGTGTATTTATAGTGTATTAAAGGTACAATTAATCACTTTTATGTTTCCTGGAAATGGATCCTACAAACTTGCCATTCTTAGCTCTCTCTCTCTATATATATATATAAATAAATATAAAAAACACACACATTATGAATTTCCCAAAGTTTATTGATATGTCACACTTTTCCAAGACAAACAGTGCACAGAACAGCACTCTCTCTCCAGTTTGTGCCACTACGAAAGAAAAAAAAAAATCAAAACCAAAAAAGCAGTTATAGTGAAATATAACAACTTAAAACAATGACTGATTGATAAAGTAATAAATGGGTACATGGAAATAAATATGTAACTAAGAAATATGCAATAAAATAACCTTTTTTTTTTTTTTTTAAATGGTCTAATATTCAAAAATAAAAATGAAATGTTTACAGAAAATGTCATAAGACGCCAAATAATATTTTACAAACCGGGAGTTTTGAGGCTCCAGTTGAAAAAATATTATTTTCTTCCCTTTGATGAACAAACAGTCAAAAAAATTTTTTTTTTAAAAATTCAATATTTTACGATTATTATTCTCCTGTAATCATTGTTTGCTTTTATTATGACTAAATGCAGGACCAATTAAAATGGTTAACAATTATAATATATAGTGACAGGAGTGCTCACAGTAGAGATGGGAGAGGGAGTGTTGACTGTAAAGTAGAAATTAATACAAGTAGACATGGTAAGACTGGAAGTTGGCAGTAAAGGACTGAGAGCAGATGTGCCACACGAGAGAGAGTGATGTGGAAGCTTTTGGAAGGGCTGCTATTGTGGAGAGCTGATGGAGAAGGACTAAGTAATCTGTGAGAAATCCTGCAAGACAGGAACAAAGAGAATTTATCACATGATGAACAATAAAAACCTTGGCAACAGCAAATAGCAGACAACAACATACTGTAACTGCAGCGTGTATAACATTAAACTGACCATTATCAGTATCATATCGTAAAAAAAAAGAAAGGCAGACTGTGAGGTGTGGATAGATATCACGTACTGTTGGAACGGGCAAACGCTGCGCCAAGTTGTAAAGGTTAATAAAGAATACAATGGACTTAAAATAAACTTTATGATATAAACACTCTGACTACTTACAATGGGCACAATCTGCACGAGAGTTGAGGCAATGGCCAAAGACAGCAGTAGGAGTAAAAGTCGTAGAATTTTGTACGAGTACGCTTGTACAGTATTTTATGAATTTGCTGACTTGGTCAGATGTATTACTTAATACTTCTTCAACATGAGACTTTTCTGGGGGAGACTTCCTGATAGGGCCGTGGTATATGTAAAGCAAAGTTTAAGAAATATCACATGCTGTGCAAAATGTAACTGCAGTACAGTTCAGTCATGGTGCTGAGACCAACACCATTGGAAGTGTTTGCCTTTGCAGCTTTTGGTCTTCTCCGTAAACGTATAAGATGGTCAAATTCAAATCCCATGACAGGCCTTCCTTTGGTCTTCCCTTTCAGCTGAAACGAAGAGAAATATACACATGTTGAGACAGTGTGTTATAATGATCTGTGACCAAAATATTTGAGAGGAAGGACTGTAAGGAAAGTTATTATTAACACATAAAATATGTTATTGTAATTATCGCCCCTGCTGGTTCTCCAGTGGTAACTCCAGCTTCATACATGCGTGTCATTTTCACGCCTAGAGGAGGCAAAGCGTGACACTCACACGCATTCTCGAGTGGACCAGCGTGTCTATTACACGCTTTGGCGTGTAATAGACACGCATGCTTTGGCGTGTAATAGACACAATATATATTGTATTTGATCTCATTTATTTGGACTTTTTAATTAATTTATTTATTAATTTGATAATTACTTGTTTGGATAAGTCACGTCACATAACATTTAGTATATAATTTGTTTTCAAATTTATTTTACAAACTCCGAGATAAAATACCATAACAAAGGCAAAACATTTATTTCCATTGGATTATTATTTAAAATTTAGAAAATTGTTAATTTAATGTTAATAATACACAAACATGACATTTATTATAGACCTTTTATGAATTTACGGTGAATTCCGGTTAGTATGTGTTCAGGAACACAAATCTGTGTGGTTGTGGAGACAAGAAGAATATATTTTAATGTGGCATTTCCTCATTGAACTTTGATCTTAAAGTGTTTTGGGCTGCATTTATTTACTTTATTGGGCTTCATTTACACTTTATTGCATTTAACAAGAATCGCCTTTGTGTTTAAAGTAGCACATTGTCGAATCAGACCCCTACCCGCCTAATGTGTTATTCCCTGATCGATCCTCTACCAGAAACTATAGGGACCAGTCAGAGAGCATAGAAATTGATTTTAGTGATTTTTTAGTCCAGGGAGTGCAACGAGACTGGGGTAAAGAGATCAAGAAGCAGAAGAAGAAGGAACGGCGCAGGTGTGCCCAGGAGAGAGCTGGGAGATTCAAAGATCATCTTCAAGATGAAAGCAGTTCTGAAGCTGATACGGAAGCAAGAAACAATAAATAAAAGGGTTGCAAAGTTAATAAAAGAAGTAATGGAATTACAGGGTTTTTCAAAAGACTTACAAATGTTAATGAGTGATCTAGAGAAAATGGATTTTCAAGCTTCAAAAGGGTAAATGTCAGAAAATGTTTGAAGGTTATGTTTTATTTTAGAAGCACAGATGTTGAGTGCTTTGTGGTTTATATCTGCTATGTACTTGCTTCGCTTATTTTGTAAAAAGACGGTGAAGTGCAAGGGGATGCATTTCGCAACATGGGTGCGAGATGGAACTTCTAGCCGAACCGTTACTTAGAATTAGATAGCACCTCCTAGAGGTGTTACATTGTGGTTTATGATATAGGTGCTTAAGCAGAGCTCATAGAAGGTGTCACTACTTTCCCTATATCTGAAAATAGAACCAGACATGCTTACTATTCAGAAGTGATGTTTTCTATTTGTTTTTTTCCATTTGAACTTTTGATACTTGTGTAACTTAGACTCTGTGACAAAGGTCATGCATCCTGTCTGTAAGGAGGGGGCAGTCGCAGGCAGGAGGAGGGTTTATTATGCAAAGGTTATAAAATGCCTGTGAGACCATTGTCCAGAGCCGACAATTCGTGGTGAAGACTTTACTCGTTGTTATTTTATGTTTTGTACTTATGAGTTATTGTTTTTTTAATAAAACGAAACCATTGTATTGGTGATTCGTTAAACTTTTAAAACAAGTCCCTGAGTACTTCATTAATAATAACCAGTTATCTGAACCTGAAATCTACCCCATTGAGCTTCAAGTGGTCTGAACTTGACTGAGCTAGGACGGACACTGGAGAAAAGGACCTGAAACTTCCTAAACACATCCATCCAGACACGAGGTAACTATACAGCAGTTGATTGTGAACTGTTTATGGATATTAGGATTGTGAATTATATGTTTCAGGGCTTTATTCTGGTGTACAAGCAAAACAACATGAACACCAATAATCATAAATTATTATAAATATTTAACTCAAAACTACATATAATGATTAACAAAAAATCAAAAAGTCCATGAGTCTTATGTGAGATGTGATTTAATTGCTAGTTTGCATTTCAAAATAGACTTTTTCCACTGCATTAAAATGTTCACATCGACTGAGAATCTTTGAATAATTCAGCATCAAAACAGGCATGTAAAATAAGCAATGCCTCTTTAAACTATTACATATACACCCTTCATTTGGCTAAGCAAATACATTTTCCCTAGTGCAGATATTTCCCAATTCATCTATTGTATTAAAAGTGCAGTTTTATCTGTTCTTTTTTTTTCTGTTCCTCTTTCTGTCGACTTTCCAGACCAAATTTCAACACTTGGCCTTCCTTTTCCTCTATATGTCAGAAAGCTTTACTGTATTTGTCAGACACACTGCATAAGGCAAGCTATACTAAGAGAAAGGATTTCACAAAAATACCATAAAATCAGGAAGTGAAACTGCAGAGCAAGTGAGAGCATCAGTAATGTGGTATCATAATGATTGTTTCCAGAAAAGAAGGTTTGCTTCTACTGCAAGGAGGCTTATATTGACCCTCAGCTCCTTACAGCTCCAGTAATGATGACAGAACAACTGCTCAAATCATATAAACACAATATCAAGGAGCACATAAGAGCAAACATGGTTTAAACAAACACATATGGACTCTACTTTTTGTAGCAAATAAATACAATATCAAATAACACTTGGTGTTATTTAAGTATCATTGAGATATAATTATTTTAATTTCCATTTTAACTTTAAAGTTTTAGTAATTGTGTTGTGTTTTTGTCATTTTTATTAGCTATTGTTTTTTAATGTCTATTTTTATTAATTTTTACTTCAGTTTTATTTTATTTTATTTAGTTAAATTAAAATAATAACTAGCTGAAATAAAAAGCAGGTTATAAAAGAAATATTGTGGATTATATTGTATTTTATTTTAGTTAGCTCTTATTTTATTTCAAGTACTTTCTTTCTTTGTTTATTTTAGTTTATTTTAGTTTTAGTTTTGGTTAACTAATAACTAATAAATTCCAAAAAGTTTGTAAGAAGATTCTTTGAAAAGCCACATATTTGTGGAATGCTTGGAAAAACTACATATTTATACACACATTGATATTCATGCACCAATAATTATATCAGTCATTTTCTTTTTCAGTTATTCAATTCACTTATTTTTTTCAGATTATCATCAGGGTTGTAATGCAGTAATAGCCTATTTTTATGATGAATTTTTATAGTTTAAGAAAATCTGAATTAAATGTAAAAAAAAATAGAAGTGTAAAGTAATAGAAATAATCAATGAAGACATAAAGGTATAGCAAGTTTCCAACACAGTTTAATGTCACCTTTTCTTAACAAGACAAATGCTGAAATCTGTTAGTTTAAATCCAAAATAAACTCTGTGACATAAGTTGTTGTATACAATATAAAAATATAAATATTATTATTATTAATTGTGACCCGTGCTGGCAAAATGAGTCATTCTCCATTAAAAAACCTTCAAAATGATATATGACTTGCTGGAATCGGACAAAAAATGACTGAGCTACAGCCGTTTGAAGGCAACAGAGGCAGCAGATCTGATTTCGAGAAAAATTGAGTTAAAGATTCCAAAGCAAAATCACCAAGCAACGTTGCATATTTTCCTCCAATCCTTTTCTAAATAATAATTAATATATTATTAATCACAATATACCTATTTTTTTATTTTATCTTTGTTATTAAAAATAAGAACAAAGATGCAAATAAACAGTAGTTTAATCAAGAGCAGCGAGTGGTCTTTTCTTTTAATGTATGATTAACATTGAGACAGATCTATATTAAGACCTACTGTAATGCATGGATCAAATATGTTACACATCAGATTTCCCCCCAACCATTAACTAAACGTTCATGTAAGACATAACAGATTATGTCTGTGTGAATCTCGCCAAGACATATTTCACAATAATGTACTTTATAAGGGAGATCGCGCGCTCACGGAAAGGCGCGTCTTATGCACACGCTTTGCAAATGTCAGTCAGCGCGATTGTTTTGTTTTCATCAGCATGGGTTTGAAAATCATATTTCACTGGTGTGGACTCATGTCATCGAGAATTCGATATGAATATTCACAAAGCTGGAATGCTGCTTTGCAACAATAGACCTACAACTTGTGTTGAGAAGCAGAAGCAGTCATCCAGAAGCAAGCAGAGAAAATGTACTCCTCTCAGAAAACGTTTTAGATCATTTTAGATGTTTAATTAATATTTGGAGCATTGGGATCGCTAGAAGAGGGCTTAATGAACTCATTTTTGTGAAAACCTCAAATTCGACCAAAACTGACATTTTTCATTTCTTTTGCCTGTAGCTCAAATTTAGTCTGTGCACATTCCGAAACATTTTGCCAGCACAGTTCATAATTAAATGCTAAATATAATAATTACTATACAATTTAATATTATAATATATTAAATATAAAATTATTATTGCATCAATATTAAATTACAAGTAAACTTTATTACAAACAATACTGTAAAGAATGACACAGAATCACAATCATGGAATAAATATGACTTTCCTTGAGCAACAATTTACCATGTTTTCACATGAAGACTTTCCCTCCACCCTCCCTTCCTGTTACAAGAAATTACATGGAAGAGCTTTTGTTTTTCTATTGTCTGAAGTACATGTTCATCATCTCCACCCCTTATGATGAGATCCAGAGTCCTATAAAAGAGCATGATCTGCATGATCAAAGACAAAACACCTGCTGTTGTTATTGGTGAATCTCAGGATTTTACGAGACTATACAAGAATAGTGAGTGTACATTTTAAAGTTTTTACTACAAGCAATTAAAAGCATAAATGATGTTGGTTTGATTGCTTCTATTGTCCTCATTTGTAAGTCGCATTGGGTAAAAGTGTCTGCTAAATGCTTAAATGTAATGTAAATGTAAATGAATCCAGCATTTTTCAATAATGAGCTTTAATTCTAAATAAAACTTGGCCAATACCAATGCCAACTTTTTAAAAATACAGTGGTTTAATAATTGACATTTCAGGTAGAATAGTGTAACGTCAATGTTTGTTTTACAGATGAGTGCATCCAAACTCCAGGAAAGGTCTGTAATCCTGCTCAGAATCCAGCATTATACAGTTGCAATCAAAATTATTCAACCCCCATGACCTGCAAGAAATTCAATAATATAAAACAAAACAGTTCAACCAAAGCATCAGAAAACTATTAGAGAAAGTTTATTAACACACATGTGAGTAATTCTGAGAACATAAAGTTGATGAAAAATTTAAAAATCTAATTGAAAAAAATGATTCAACCACCAACAGTAAAATTGTAAAATTTTAAGTCCTTAGAAGCTTCTGTCACCTCTCTACTGCAAACTTGGCCCATTCCTCTCTTGAAAAAGCTTCCAGATCACTGATGATGTTTGGTTTTCATGTTGCCACCAAATATTTTCAATCAGATTAGACTGAACAATTCTACAACTGATCTCTGAACCAAACATAAATACATTTGGATATGTACTTTGGGATGACAGTCTTACAGGAGAGTCCATTGATCATCAAGCTTCAGTCTCTGCACTGAAGGCATCACAGTTGCTAAAAAGGCCTGATGCTTAAAAGAACCCATGGTGTCCTTCATGCAGTGAAGATTTCCACAAGTCAAAACACCTGACTGGCCCACCTCCATGTTTGTCTGTGGAGATGGTGTTCTTCTGCTCATAAGCTTTGCCTTTTTTTGCACCAGACATGCTGATTCATGGGTCCAAAAAGTTCCAATTGATTCACATCATTCCATAAAACTGTTCTTCCAGAACTCCACAGGTCTATGCAAGTGAATTGAATGCATATTCAAGTCGACCTTTTATGTTCTTCTTCGCCATGCTTGTCTAGTGTTCAAAAACATTACATTATTGACATTATCACTTTTAATTAGCTACTAAACTGTTATAGATACATTAAAAAAAAATATTCTGGATCTTTAGAAAAGCTTACATTTGTAAATTATTACAGTCTCCAGGGGGTTGAATCATTTCGATTGCAACTGTACGCAAATACATCATAAACACAGTTTTGCACGTCTATTACAATCTCGATCGTTCTGTGATCTATTCATAATTGACATCAGAGTAAATTGTATTCAAATGTAATATAATAAAATAAACGAAATATCATGTCTGTCTATGTTTCCATTTCAGCGGGGAGGTGAGAATCGCACACTCTCTACATATGAAGGAAAAAGAGTTTGTAGACGAAAGGAGAAAAACAGTTTTTCAAAGCCTGCAGAATCTTAAGATACACTGCAGTAAGGTAAAACATCTTATACTTAATGTATTTACTAGCTTATTAGCAGTGTAATGTACCGGAAATTTTGGTAGGCCTGGTAGTTCGATTCTGTACGCATGCATGTGTAGCGAACAAATATAGCTGCGTGATAACACTCGCATATTTTTATATATATATATATATATTCATTTTAACAATTTGATATTGATTCTTAAATCCCGTCTAATAATCTAGGCACAATAAGCTGTGATTTGTAACTTTCAACAAGAAACAAAGTCGTTTTTCCCAATTCTGTCCATTTTACCGGAAAGTCAAACAATGACATTTCGCTGCTCGTTGATGTGGCGTGACAGATCACAGTATAGAAAAGGCAGCGCGAGTTAACGCTTCGCGATCATTCACTCTTTACAGCAGGAAATAAACTAATCCCGCAATCACTGTTTAACCGCGGAAAGAAATCACTCTCTAAACGACGTCAAGTAGCATCACATTTACCTCAGGAAAGTCATTTAGTATATCCACAGCCCAGCTAGAGAAATTAAAGATCCCCTGAAATGCTTTGAAACATGCAGCGTTATTCTATGTGTTGACGTCATTTTAACTGAAACAGGAAGACAGGGCGGGACATATCAAGAAGCCCCGCCCTGTTTTAAAATAGCCAATAGCGTTCGTTTATATCACAGCTTGGGCTAAAGCCATTCAGAGCCGTTGAGCTCCGTAAAGCCGCATTTGACGGGGTATGACAGCCACAATCTCATCCATATTGCTATAAAATATAGCATTCTGTGTAGAATTCAAATAGGTCCGATACGTTTTGTGGTCTACGCCGACTCGCGCATGAGATCCGCTCCGCGCTATCATCTCTGGACCGGAGCAGAGTGTGTGTGCGGTGCGGTGGTTAGCGTGACACAGCGAGAAACCAGACTTCTTTTTTTTCCTCAATGCAAAGCAAATTTGCACTGTCTGAATCGTTCCCTGTCCCCTATATAGTGCACTACGTGCAATTCACCGTACAGAAAATACTAATTATGTGAACAAGTGACCTATTTCAGCCGTGGCTTCTAGAGATTCTAGAGAGCATTTGATTGGACAGAAAGTTTGATGAGAAGATGAGGTATGATGTGACGTCAAAAAAATCTTTGAGCCGTTTTGGCGGAAGTGATGAACTGCAAGCTTTGAATGCTTATATCTTCTAGATGCGAATTTTGTCACTGTTTTGGAGCACACGGGCATACAGATAACATTAAGACTAACATATTGATACTAACACCCCAAAAACTTCAATTTTGATTTCATGGGACCTTTAAATCTAGAGAAGACAATTTCACTAAATATATGCGCTATATTTTACTTAACCTGTTAGTGACGACTTAATAATTTAAGGTATTTTTAAACAAATTATAATTATATGATTGATTATAATTCAACAACGAATTGGAGTATAAAGATTTTTTTTTTTTACTTTTATAAATTAATGTAAAAGCTGCCTTACTTTCATTGCATAATACATTTACATTACATTATATTTGCATAATTTTTTTGTATTTATTTATTTATGTTTTTAATTGAGCGTTTATTATTATATCATCTAAAAATAAAGGGTTTTTTAGTTGAATTAATAGTTTGGGCTTTGTTGTTAATTGTAACCTTTAACCTACTGCAATGGGCAAGTAATTGTGCTCTGTACATAGTTTACAGCATTAGCTGAGGTAGATTTTTCATCCTTAAGAAATTTTTATTCTAATTGAAATTAAAGACAGAGCCATATTTTGTTAAATAAACCACTGTTTAATAAAAAAGAGGCAGTTGTTTAGTGTTTTCCCCCCTGCTATACCGACCATGTACAGAACAATGACTGAATTGAATTGAAACTGAGGTACATTACACTCGTAATATATCTACCTGGCTATTCTTTCTTGAAATGACCAACAAATGGTGTTGTTGCTGATGAATATCAAATGTTTCCCAACAGGGGCGTCAGACGGGGGTAATAGTGGAACTGAGTAACAGGGGCCCTTGGGGAGGGGTGGGGGCATAATGATATACTGATTATTATTATTAACATGATTGATGAGGTGTTGTGTTGTGATGGGCCCACTCCCTTGGTTGTGTGACCGGGGCCCAACGTTTGGTGCTACGCCCCTGTTTCCCAAGTCAAACTGCGTGCGTTTCAGGATGAGGAGCCACACATTGCATTACTGGGTTCTGGAGGAGGACAAAGAGCCATGGTGGCTTTGCTGGGATCCCTGGTTCAGCTTGATAAAGCAGGTCTTCTGGACTGCATCCTTTATCTGAGCGGAGTCTCTGGATCCACCTGGTACAAACCCTGAGAAACAACAAACACACAGAGATTGAATTGGGTTAAATGTCAAAAATGAGAGCAGTATTTTCTTCTCTGAAGGTGCATGGCCTCCTTATACCAAGAACCAGACTGGTCCACCAAACTAGAGACTGTGAAAGACAAAATCATCAAGAGAATCAGCGGTCCTGCGGTCAGCTGGGGAGAAGCATATGAAAAACTGAAGAAGTATTATTGTGAGAAAGACTTCTTCAGCTTGACTGATGTCTGGGCAGCAGTAGTCGTCACAGAATATGTGAAAGAGGTCTGTAACTATGCACCATCCTCTGCTATAGGAAACACACCTGCAGAGAGGTCCAAAGTCTAAGATCACTTTGAAAATCTGAAATTTAAAGGCTAATCTGAATTTAACTGAACTTAACTCAAGCATAGCTGAGAATGAATTGGTGATTCTCATTCTCTTTTCTGTAAAAATGAAGAGTTGCAGGTGCTTATGGACTATGGATTCTGTAAGTTTCTCTGAGATGTTTTATATTCTCTTCAGATTGACGAATGCAAACTCTCAGATCAGTGGGACCATCTCAGTAAAGACCCATTTCCCATCTACACAGTAATCGACAAACAATGCAAACAATGCAAGGAGGAGAAAGGTCTGTGTTGGTCTGCTTCTGAAAGAATTAGAGTTAGTTAATGTGCTCATCACAGCTGTTATATGGAGGTTTTTTTCTGTCTGCAGACCCCTGGTTTGAGGTCAGCCCACATGAAGCAGGTTATTCCCTCTCTGGAGCATTTGTGGAAACCTCCAGCTTCGGCAGCCAGTTTGACAACGGCTCAAAGAAAAAACAGCAGGATGAATTTGACATGCTGTACCTGCAAGGTAACAAACTTTGTCACAGGACAGTGTACTAATATTGTCAATATTATATTTTAGCAGCACAGCGATGTCACGCCCCTGGACTGTTTTGTTGTAGTTTTTGCTCCCCATGTGTTCCTTGTGACCCAGTTTCTCCCCTGTCTGATTGTATTAATTTGCTCCAGGTGTGTCTCCTTAGTTCTTTGATTGTCCCGTCTTTAAAAGCCCCAGTCCTTTCAGTTAGTGTTTGTCGTCTTTGAATGTCTTCTCGTGTTCTATGTTCCCTATATGGATTAAAGACTCCCAGTTTGTGAATTCTCCGTGTCTCCTCGTTCCTGGCTCCAGCATTCGTGACAGAAAGACCGACCAAAACAGTTACCTCCGTGTGTCTAACCTCCGTTTTGTTTTCCGTTTTCAATCAGTGTTTTTGTTTCCGTTGTGTTGCCCCATGGATCCCTACGTCCGGCCCGAATTCCTCCTCCTCCTGCTGGAGCAAGAGGACCGATCTCTGGAGGACCATACGCGACTTTTCCTGATGTTAGCTAACGCCACCAGCTACCCGGACGGCGCGCTCTGCACATTCTATAATGCAAGCTTGAACACCGCGTGCAGAGCGCTGTCGTCCGAGGATGGTCCTCGAGAGGATTTTGCCGCCTTCGTGGAGTGGACACTGGCGAGGCACGGATCCCCGTTCACCGTCTGTGCCGAGGGGGATCTCGCCAGTGCCACTCCTGACCCAGAGCCCAGCCCACCAACTCCCCGCAGTGCGGAGCACCAGCCCGAGCCCACCGATGACGGAGAGCCATTTCCCGCTACGATCCACGAGCCAGCGCCAAGCCGAGCGACTGAGCGGAAGATCATCCTGGAAGTTGAGCCCAACACGTCAGATCAGGTGCGAGAGCTGATCACGTGGGAGCCAGCCGTGGACGGTGTGAGCGCGGAGTGGAGCTCCGCCCCCTGCACCGCGGCTGAGGGTGAGCTGATGATACATCTGGGGCTGCTAAACTTTGAAGGGGATCTGTTAGACTGGGAACATGATCTGGAGGTCGACGCTTCCCCTATCCTCTCTCCGTCTCCGCTGGTTCCAGCCAGCTCCGCTCCTCCCGAGCACCCCCCTGTGCCCGCTTCCCGAAAGCGTCCTCCAGAGCGCCCCACAGTGTCGGCTCCCATTCCTGAGTTAACCCTTGGAAGCCCGGAGGATCTCAAATGCCCACCCTCCCACCCGCTCCTGCCTCCTCCACTGCTGTCGTCTGGCAGCCCCTCTGCTCGCCCTCAGTCCTCCATCAATGCGGTGCGAGCTCCGCGGGTCTGCCATCCTCCATCGCCGTGGCTGGAGAATCCCTCACCTCCACCTCCAGCCTCCGAGGCCCAGACTCCACCTCGGTCCGTAGACCCAGCGGCTCCACCTCGGCTCCTAGCTCCCTCGCCTCCACCGTCATCCATCGATCCACCAGCTCCACCAGGCTCCCTCGTCCCTCCGGCTCCGCCTTGGTCGGGCGTCGACCCGCCAGCGCCTCGGGACTCCTCTCCTCTGGCTGCGCCTCGTCACTCCATCCCACCGGCTCCGTTGGGCTCCTTCCTCCCTCCAGCTCCACCTTGGTCCTCAGTCGCTCTGGCTCCGCCGCGGATCTCCGGAGCTCCGCCTCTGCCTCGGTCGCCAGAGCTCTCGGCTCCACCCTGGCCCCCCGGATCCTCGGCGTCACCCTGGCTCGTCGGCTCTCCGTCTCCACCTCGGGCTCCTCCTCCACCTGCTCCGCCTCCGTTGGTCGGCCCCCTGGAGTCGGCGGCCATTCCTCCATGGCTCCTCCCTCCGTCGGCTCCACCATGGGCCATCATCATGGCTGTGGCCTGGGTCCTGCCAGGCTCCTCCTGCTCCGAGTCCCTCCTGTCTCCTCCCTGGCTCCTCCCTCCTTCGTCACCTCCCTGGTCTCTGTCTGCCGGCCCCCTCCCGGTTGTCCGTCCTCCTCCTGAGCCGCCGCCATTGTTCCCACCCGTTCCCCCCCCTCTGTTGTTCCACGGTGCGAGGACGCACCTTCCGGGAGGGGGGAGTAATGTCACGCCCCTGGACTGTTTTGTTGTAGTTTTTGCTCCCCATGTGTTCCTTGTGACCCAGTTTCTCCCCTGTCTGATTGTATTAATTTGCTCCAGGTGTGTCTCCTTAGTTCTTTGATTGTCCCGTCTTTAAAAGCCCCAGTCCTTTCAGTTAGTGTTTGTCGGTCTTTGAATGTCTTCTCGTGTTCTATGTTCCCTATATGGATTAAAGACTCCCAGTTTGTGAATTCTCCGTGTCTCCTCATTCCTGGCTCCAGCATTCGTGACAAGCGAGTTGCTGTTTTACAACATAAACCTTCTCATTACACAGTGAAATGTGTGAAAAAATATAATTTCTTATGAACAATTTAAGGGTTCAAATTACCATTTGATGCATTTGACTGTAATATTAAACATTTTGTTTTAAAAATAATATGTTTTTGTTTCATGTATTGAAAACACTGTAAAATGTAAATGTGTTTTCTGCAGCTCTGTGTGGCAGTGCTTTAGCTGATGGAAAGGAGATTAAGAAATTCCTCTGGGAAAAAATAAAAGGTGCATTTGAAAATTCAGTTCTGCCTAAAGTTGACAGTCATTTCATTATCATGTGAACTCTGATTTTGTTTAATTTTTTCCCCCAGATTTCCTTAAACATTCATTACATAAAATACAACTGGAGATGTTTGAGGAAATGAGGAAACATGTTATACACTATAAAGGTGAAATGTAAAAGATGAGCTACGATGATGATTATCTTTAATCTAGTTTTAAATACTGTTAATAACCCATAATTAATTCCATATCAGTTGATAGGTATAAATATATAGTAACACTTTACAATGAAGTGTTTCCATTTTCCATTGAAAAAAAAATATTTCTAAAGCATTTAGTCTTAGGTCATGTTTATTGCAAGATTTACTAATACATTATTAAAATCAAACGTTGTATCTTTAATATTATTTAATGGACCTGAGCTAACATGAGCTAACAATGAACTGTTGTATTTTTACTAACATTACTAACTTAATAAATACTGTAACATATTTCTTATGCATCTTATTGTAAAAAAGTGTTACCAAATAGATATTGAGAATGTCATCAAATTAATTTTAGTTTCAAATCATAGCATCTTAAATGGCTTTTGGACAATGTTATGTGTATGTTTGCTTATGGGAAACTCCTGATACCTGAACATGATGAATTTGGGGGTGGAAAGCATTTACATTCAAAATGTTTTGCAGTGTGTTCATGTTTGTTCAATGTGTGTTTTCTCTCAAAGAACCAAACTCCCCACCTGTAGAAAAGTGTTTCCAGGTCCTCATGGATCTTGTGGACATGAATCTCTGTGTTTTGAATGGCGAAGATCCTTCTGATCTTGGTGAATCCATCAGAGAAACACTGAATGGTAAGAGCGTGTTAGAATTCATTTAGAGCAGATTTTTGTTTGTCTGTTAATTTTAGAGTCTAGTTATCACACTTACTGCAGTGAATATATATTTCTATTATTTCTTAATAACCATAAGTGCCCAGAAAAAAATACAGGGTCTATTGAACACAGTGAGGATCATTTGATGGCAAATAAATCAAAACTCTGAGAGACAGATGTACAATTGCTTCAGAAGGTTGTAATGTCCTAGATCATCCAGATCATTTTGAATGGTAGAATGACAGAAAATAAGGCAGAAAATACCATTTGAAATAAAAAGGCGATATTTCACATATACCTATATTTAAAATGTATCAAGGTCTCCTGGATTTTCAGGAAAATTTTAACAGTAAGACATAAAAAACAAACTAATTGATGAAACTGCAAAACTGTATAAGGTAACAAGCAAAACCATATGTTGTGGCGAAAAACTAATTTAAACAAGATACACAAAGTGTAGTTGCTTGTTGCCAGATAACAAAAACTCAATAATGAATGTTTCTCTCTTTTACAGAGCTCGGTGGAGGCAAACATCAGCTGATTTTTCCTATAGAAAAACTGAATCGTGCTGATAAACAAGCTGCAAAACGCTATATGAAGCAACACACTGAAGATGTGTGTAAGAATTTGAGGCATTGGTTCAGTTTCTGGACCGGTAGGTTGAATTGTCGGTGTGGTCTATTTGATTTGTACAATGTATTTTCTAATCATATTAATGTGTGAACTTAAAATTGATTTACTCTGAGATTTCATAATGCTTCCAAAACAGACTGATGCCACAAAATAACCTTTTCTTTAGACGACCAGTTGTGTCGTATTTAAAGCATAAAGCTGATGAAACTAACGTAAAAAAAAAAATAATAATAATTTCCAAAAAACATATAATCAGCTGAAAAACAATATATAGAATATAAAACAATATAATTTACTAAATTTAAGAACCACTATGCATTTGTTTACAGATGTAAAGATGTGGACACGCATTTATGAATGCATGACTCACTGGATCTGGGGCAGGAATTATGACTTTCTCCACAACATGGATGGTGAGAACAGACCCATTGGTCCCACTTTATATTAGGTGGCCTTAACTACTTTGTAATTACATTTAAACTAGTCATTTGGTACAATGCACTTATTGTGTACATACATGCTTTTACATTGTACTTATATATTTTTTTTAAAAACCTATATGTAATTACATCTGTAATTAATTTCTGTAATTACATTTATAATTACACTGTTGACCCATCCCTTACACCTAAACCCATCCTTAAACCTACCCATACCACCAAACCTGTCCCTAACCTTACCCGTATCCCACCTCAATAGCAGCAATAGTGTTTTGCAATACAGTATGAACACAATAAGTACATTGTACTTATTTTTTGATGTAAGTACATAGTAGTTAAGGCCACCTAATATAAAGTGTGACTGACCCATTTGTAAATTTGCAATTCAATGTTAAAAATACAATTATTTCATGCTGTGATCCCTCAGATGAAACAGTGCCTTCTACTCTTCTGGAAAGTAAGACGAGAGACTATGAAGATGCCGGACTGTTGCTAAACTCACCCTACTTCTCAGTGCTGAGAGAAGAACGACACACTGATCTCATAATTTCCCTGGATTTCAGTGATGGCGATCCTTTCACGGTCTTATACGCACACATAGCGCATACTATAATAAAAGTTAAAGGAATAGATCACCTATAAATGATCATTTACTCTCCCTCATGTAGTTTCCAACCCATATGACTTTTGTTCTTTAGTAGAAAACAGGAATAATCATGCTGCTTTTCCCTCATGACATTCATCATGACCACCAGAGTTCACACTATCCTTAAAAAAAACATTGACAGATAATTACAAAAGCTGTGTATCATTTAAACAGATGAAAAACAAGAAAGAAAACCATTTAAACGTGCATATGATTTAATATTTATCTAGCATTCCCATTCATCTCAACCTTATGATTTCAGTGAATAACAATTTTAATTTCAACTGAAATGTTTTAATGAAGTGATACTGTTATGCTTTTCCACTGCAGACAGTGAGAGAAGCTGCTGATGTGTGCAAGAAATTAAAGATCCCTTTCCCTAAAGTCAACATTCCCAGTGAGGACTCACAGAACCCGAAGGACTTCTATGTGTTCACAGGCCAAAACGCTCCAACTGTGATTCACATCCCTCTGTTTAATGTGGTCAACTGTGGAGGCAAGTTATGATTGTCTAGTTGAATAAAAATGAAACATCATCTATGTTTCCATTTAAGTGTTCTACTCTTTCTTCAGATGATATTGAGGCCTGGAGGAACAAATATTGCACCTTTCAAGGTCCTTACAGCGCTGAGATGATCACTGATCTTATGGAGGTCTCTGGAAAAAACATCTCAAACAACAGAGAGAAACTGCTGGAGCAGATTGGTGCTGCTCTTGGGCAAAAAAGGACACAACTAATAAGTTGAATAATAAGTCCTTACTGTTTGTTTTTATGTTTTGTGTGTGTGTGTGTGTGTGTGTGTGTAAGTAAATTCCATTCCCTTTGTCACTTTATGTTGACATATTTTAGGTTAAATAAATGGACATTACTTACACTATCAAAGAGAAAACAACAACAACACCAACAACTAACTAATGCTGTTTATTAAAACAAAGTATATTTCTCATCAATTTAGTGCTTTTCAAGCATGTTTACATTTATTCCAAACTAATAGGTAACTATAAATAATTTCATTTTCCATGCATTTTGGTTAACTGCTATATTCAGCTGTTCTTTTTCAATAGTCAACTTATTTTCAGATCATCAGTCATTAAAGCTCAGTAAACAGTGTGTCATTTCACCAAGCTGATTCTCTAAAAACGCTGTAAGAAAGTGTTTTCAAGTCATTTCAAGGCTGAATGTGACTTGACGTACATCTGAGTTGTTGACTTAACTTTTAATTAGGCTTCTCTTTAACACCATGTTTATTCAGACCGATTTGAGGATGAGGAGGCAGGGTTTATCAGCCAATCACAGCTCTTTTCTGTTGAATATTTTAAACACTCTTCTGCACATTTCTGTATGTTCCTTCATGCTTGACTTTCATTACGCAATAAATAGATGATCATTAATAATCAAATCAACCATACCACATACGTGATCAAAACTATGATTGCTTCTGTTCCAATGACTTAATAAACTGTTCTCTAAAATAAGGTTTTGTCCTGGTCATTTAATTGCACAGCACAAATGCTCATTATTGTAAAATAATTACAAACTCCATGATGAGAGGAGACGCATGTGTTTCTGGAGAATCTCCAATCTATGGTGTCCAAGCTAAGAAAGTTGGACTTTAGATTCCTCTTGTGGTCATTAGATGTAAGGTCATTTTTTCGCCTTCACATTTTGCCTGTTGTCTTTCGTAGCGCGTAGTTCACCATATGGATTTATTTCTTTATATTACAGGAAAACACTTTTATTATGTGTAGTGTGTTTTGAAGAGTGGAAACAAATGGCAAGTGGCATTTGGCAAGAACCCACGTGACGTGTTTGTCACAAACACTGGTGATTATCTGGAAAGGTCTTTTTAAAGCATTATCCCTCACTTTCAACACAGGAAGTCCCTAAGTGACATATAATGAACACCCAGGTTCAGTCATGTGACAATGTGTGCATTTTTGTTGCCATGGCAACATTTCCAAAATGGTGTCCTGTCTGGTTAGCACGTTACAGTGTCAGCAATTTTTAAAACCCTATTTTTTGTTACAAAAGGTATGTTTCAACCCATGAAACAATTCTAATGTTTTAATAACATATCCTAGATTACTCTTAACCTGATTTTAATACATTTCTTGAACAAACTGATATAAAACAAGTTACGAAGATATTGTGGTGACATATGTCACATCGGGCTAACCTTAAAACAGTAGGTGGAATTTTGATGTGACGTATTTGTCACATTAAGAAAAATGGTAAAAATGTTAATGAGCTGCTCAATTAATTTAGCTGATTCAATTATTTTAGTGTTATATATTCTCTGCTGCTCATTTCAAAGCATATTTTAACAAATCTACGTGCATGTTTAACATGTTGACCCCCAGTGTAAGGTAGTTATTTATTTTTATTCAGTTTGCACATTTTCGAGTTGTGAAAAAAAAAAAAAAATCTAAAAACCTAAAAATTAATTTCTGGTTAAACCATATACCTGAAAAGGTAGAATTTTGATATGTTACAAATGTTACACATTTGATATGTTGTAAAATTACTAGTCACAGTTATATGGTTTTGAAATATGTAGTGGCAAAGCAAATAAAATGCAAAAACTATATTACTTCTGAAAAAGGTTTTTGTTTTATCTTCCCAGAAAAGTTATCATTTTGATATATATTGTGGAAAAGCAAATAAACAGAAAAAAAACTGTTATTTAGCAAAAAATAAAAAATAAATATATATATATATATATATATATATATATATATATATATATATATATATATATATATATATATATATATATATATATATATATTTATTTATATATATATATATATATAAAATGTATTTTTTTCAATTGAGCAATAAACATCCAATGTGACATATATGTAACATGAAAAATTTATCATAAACACCCAATGTTATATACACCCCCTGGCAAAAGTCTTGTCGCCTATCCAAGTTGTAGGAACAACAAATAATAACTTGACTTTTAGTTGATCATTTGGAATCAGAAGTGGCTTATATGAAAGCCAAAGGCTTCTAGATTACACTTATTTTACCAAAATAAAATCTTATCATGGCTTGATTTTTAATTATTTAATTAGAACAGAAAGGTCAGACTTTGCTTAGACAAAAGTCTTGTCACTTAACAGAAATAATGTACAGTACAGAACATAAAGTCTTGGTGCAGTGGAAAAATAATTAATATTGTGTATGACTCCCATGAGCTTGGAGGACTGCATCCATACGTCTCGGCAATGACTCAAATAACTTATTAATAAAGTCATCTGGAATGGCAAAGAAAGCATTCTTGCAGGACTCCCAGAGTTCATCAAGATTCTTTGATTTCATCTTCAATGCCTCCTCCTTCATCTTACCCCAGACGTGCTTAATAATGTTCATGTCTGGTGACTGGGCTGGCCAATCCTGGAGCACCTTGACCTTCTTTGCTTTCAGGAACTTTGATGTGGAGGCTGAAGTATGAGAAGGAGCGCCATCCTGCTGAAGAATTTGCCCTCTCCTGTGGTTTGGAATGTAATGGGCAGCAAGAATGTCTTGATACCTCAGGCTGTTGATGTTGCCAACCACTGTGCAGATCTCTCGCACGCCCCCATACTGAATGTAACCCCAAACCATGATTTTTCCTCCACCGAACTTGACTGTTTTCTGTGTGAATCTTGGGTCCATGCGGGTTCCAATAGGCCTTCTGCAGTATTTGCGACGATTGGGATGCAATTCAATAGATGATTCATCGGAAAAATCAACCTTCTGCCACTTTTCCACAGTCCATCCTTCCTGCAAGCTGTGGGCCTTGGCAAATGCAACATGATTTTTTAGTTGTCTTCTGTTTATTGCTGGTTTCTGAGCACTAATTCGGCCATTGAGACCACTGCGTGAGAGAATTCGACAAACTGTTCTTGTAGATACAGGGGTTTCTGGTGACCAGATGTTATGTAGCTCTGCTGCAGTTGAAAAAGGGCTGGCCCTGGACTGTCGAACCAACAAACGGTCCTCTCGAACAGTTGTCTTACGGGGTCTGCCTGACCTGGGCCTGTCATGAACTTCACCAGTTTCTTCAAATCTTTTTCTTATCCTCTCCACTTGACGTTTAAATACATTAAAGATGTCTGCCACCTCAGCAGGAGACTTGGTCTTCAGGCTCTTGATGATCAGCACTTTGGTCTGTGGTTGAATCTTGGGCATGCTGTCAGAGGTCAGGATGCATCTCAAATGAAGGTTGGGTGTGCTGGGGTTCTTATTCTACACACCTGGGAATGTGTTAATTACAGTATTTGTCACAGGTGACGCTCTAATCTGTGATTGGTTGAATCCTTTAAAGATGTGACAAGACTTTTGTCTAAGCAAAGTCTGACCTTTCTGTCCTAATTAAATAATTAAAAATCAAGGCATGATAAGATTTTATTTTGGTAAAATAAGCATAATCTAGAGGCCTTTACCTTTCATATAAGCCACTTCTGATTCCAAATGATCAACTAGAAGTTAAGTTATTATTTGTTGCTCCTTTAACTTGGATAGGCGACAAGACTTTTGTCAGGGGGTGTATATGTTAATTTTCCTATAAGGAGAAATTGGTCTGGGTTCTTCTGAGTTAATTCACTCGGCGGCCATCTTTGAAACGCCTCTCCGGCATCTATCTAACTGAATGGGGAAAAATCAATTATTCCAAAGCTGTTCACCTTAGCTGAAATTTCATATTTGAAATCCCTGGATATGCCTCCACTGGCATGAAGGAAATGTCCTGTTACTGGTCTAACCCCTTTAAGAGCAAGCTCACTACCAAGGGACATTCCATGTTGGAGATTCAAGGGATGAGAGACCTGTGGTTGGCTGGACCCCCAGCAGTAGAGTCTTCAGTGGCTTATCATCTCCATCCGAATCGGCGTTCTATTTCTGCCTCCTCTCAGATTTCGCTACCAAGTAAAATGGAGCGGCTGACCGTGTCGATATATCAGAGGATGTGTTAATACGCGGGGCAGTCTGTGTGCTCGCTGAACGCAGTGACTTTACTGTCAGCGTACCAAGCGCAGATTTTGGAGGAGATGGGGTGGCAGCTGGACTCAGGAGCGCCGAACCCAGAACTCTGGGACGAAATTTGCATGGTGAATGACCTGATTCTGCGGCTGCCACAAAGCGCTTTGTCGATCGATTCATCCGAACAATTGGTTTATGACAATCGATCTGTCTGATGCTTATTTTCACATAGACATTTACCCCTCACAGGAAATTCCTCAGATTTGCATAATGAGGCACAGCATACGAGTTTCAAACTATTCAGTTCGGGCTAGCTTTAGCTCTGAGGGTTTTTACCAAGTGTGTGGAAGCTGCCCTGTTCCCCTTAAGGAACAAGGGAATAAGAATATTGTCATACTTAGACGATTATATGATATGCTTGTCATCGAGAGAGCAAGCAGTGAAAGATGCCGAGATGGTGTTGAATCATCTCAGCAGTTTGTGGTTCAGGATCAACATGATAAAGAGCCGTTTGGAGCCCTCTCAACAAACAGAATACCTGGAGCTCAGCATAGCTGAATCACAAAGAGCTCTCTCGGCCGCGCGGTGCCAGTTCTGCGATCAGTTCTCCTTGTGCCTGAATTGTCAAATACACACACAGCTGTCAAAATGTTCATCGTGTGCAGTATCTGACGTAAATACAGTGTCTGTTTTGGCTTAAGTGAACGTAAAAAGGTGGGTGAAAACCGGATATGTGTCAGTAGCCTAGCTATATTACATCCATAGCCTATATTCGGTTTAAAGGGACAGCCTATAGGCTACCCGTCTGTGTCATTAATGTTAATAAAACAACAAAAAAGGCTACATAAATGTATACATGTTAAATAAACCTACTGTATTTGAAAAATGAGTTTATTTAATTTATATCTCTATCGTATTTGCCTTATGGTTTGTAATTTGCTTCTTTGTTAGTGTTAATAAAACAACTATATATATAATGAAATAAAATTTCTCATATCGTGGTCATATTGCCCACTCGTCCCGTATTCCACCATGAGAAATATGGTCACCCACAGTTATGGTTATTACTATTAGGACAATATGAGTAAGAGTAATATATGCAGTCACAATTGTTTAGTTCACTGTTTATTGCTCGTGATTGCAATATTTTTCTTATTTTTGTTACGTGTATTTTTTTTTCCCTCAGATTTGCAGCTTTGTCTTTCATGTACAGTATGTCATTAGTTGTTGTTGGTTTTTGGCTTTGTAAGATTTATCACATTTTATGTTACTCTGAGATTATAAAATGACATACAGTTATGCAATACCACACGAGGAAGAGTGTTGTTTTCAGCACCATTGCAAATGTTTATTGAACTATTATAAAATCAATATAACAAGAACTAAAATTTGAGTAAGTTAAATAATGTATGCTAACTATTTTCTCATTTTGCTCTATTTCGATGAAGAGTCCAAACAAAGCCACAGTAGAACAGTGTCCTCTACAAGCAGCACACAGCAGCCTTTTGTATTGATAAAATTACATAATACAATTATATAAAATTATTCACTTTATTCCTCACTGAAGGAATCAGCCGTTTGAATGTATGATTTAATGACTCACTCTAAAGATAATAACTTGCTGCCACCTACTGGCTATGTTACTTTCATATTGTTGCTATATTCAAACTTTATATATTCAATACATTAATATGACCATGTTATGCAATTATATATGCAAATAAACACAATATCCAAATGAAACTTTGTGTATATCAAATCCACCTGGCCTCTGTAACACTATCGTTTCCACCGATCAGTAGTCAAATCTAGCCTAGTCAATGCAAAAACACTACATTCATTAATAATTCATTTAACGTTAACGGATTGCCAGGTAGGCGTACAACAGTGACAGACAGATACATATAACCAGGGGTTAAATTGGGATTTGATATGTGGGCGGGACTCTATGGTACATTTTTTATGCATTTACCAGATGCTTTTATCCAAAGTGACTTACAGTGCACTCAGGCTATACATTTTTTGTATTTTTGTATGTGTGTTCCCTGGGAATTGAACCCACGACCTTTTGCGCTGCTAACGCAATGCTCTACCACTGAGCCACAGGACAAACACCGGCGTGTATGTATGTATGTATGTATGTATGTATGTATGTATGTATGTATGTATGTATGTATGTATGTATGTATGTATGTATGTATGTATGTATGTATGATTTTCAAATTCTGAAGCACTATTCTCATCAGTTTTCTATCAGCTGTGACATATAAATCTGCATGCTTTTTATATTTAATCCAAGGGCATTTTTTACCTTTATAGAGGGCATATATATAATATAATATTATACGTTATCAAATTGAATCATTTACAATGAAAAAATACAACTGCATTGAACAATTTTATGAGATTGTTTTAATACTGAATATACAAACAAGAAATGATGGTGGAAATTATACTTTTAAACGAAATTAAAACGTCAGTAGTGAGCGTTTAATGAGTGAGTCAATGAGTCCAAGCGATTCATTCAAAAGGCAGCTTCATCAGATGTTTATGCATGGGCTAATGAAACTTTAGCGTAATTGGACGCTTGAACGTTTTGAGTTTACTCGCTTCATTCGCTCGTGAAATTCACTTCACAACAGACGCGAATTCGCGAAAGGGAGGGGCTTCTGCCAGGCGGCTCCAGTCTCGTTGCGAAATAGCTGACATGGATTTTGTTGAGAGGGTACAAAGACTATAGAAATACAAAGACAGTTCACTCCTATACTCATGAATGAGAGAAAGTGCAAAGCGCAATATGGCGGGATAGTCCTGCCTTCTAAATGAAAGAGCCAATCGTTGATTGGTAAAGTCATTGCGTCACTGCAGCGGCCGTTAGAAGCTCCGGTTCCCATAGAAACCTGAGGCTGGACCAGCAGCTGCGCGTGCACAGTCATAAGCGCGTTGGAGCTACGCATGCGCATTGGCTGGTCTAGCCTGTAAAATACGCCTTTTAAACGCTATTTGAGCATAAGAAACAACATTCATGGGGCAGTTCATTTCAGATGTTATTGCTGATTTGAAATATGTAATTTAATCGCGAATTTAGCAAGCACTTTTGGCAGGCATTTTTGATTTAGTCTTAGTCTTGAGATGAAAATGCTTAATAGTCTTAGTCACATTTTAGTCATATGAGTCTTTCATAGTTTTTAGTCTAGTTTTAGTCGACTAAAAGTCATTACATTTTTGTCAACTTTTAGTCATTACTTTTAGTCAAACTGCAGTTACCAGCATTTATTTTGGCAGCTGTTTTATATGTAGTCTTCTAACAGAAATAGTCATTAATTCTTCTCTCTTTAGACCAAATCAATTAAGCTCATGAGAAAATTGAATCAAGGATTGAATTTGGAAAAACTGGAATAAATGATGACAATTTTCGTTTTTGGGTTGAGATACAAACTAAACTAATTTTTAAGATACAGTAGGTTTACTTAACATGTTTACATTTATTTAACATCTTTTGTTGGTTAAGATTGATGACACAGATAGGTATTTAATCAGGAATGCTGTCCCTTTAAGACGGAAGGCATATATGTAATACTGACATACATTCAGCTTTCACCCACCTGTTTACGTTCACTTAAGCCATAACTGACTGTATTTATGTGAGATACTCTACACGATGGACATTTGGACTGCTGTGTGTGTATTTGAGCTCTGAGAACTGATCGCGCGCTGTATGAGAACTGAAGAAGTGGAGCGTGCGCGAGAGAGAGCACTTCTATCAGCGCGATTCCGCCTCTCGCACCTTCACTAACTTTAAGTTAATCGACAAAGAATTGTGACTCCCTGGAAAAACGGGACGTCAGGTCACCCTATCTCTAACCTGAGGCCATTGTTTCAGATCGCTAGTTCGCATTTTGGTAGCCTGTCCATCCACTGCGGCTGCCATACTGAGACTAGATATGCAAACGCCCCTTATCCGATCACAATCCAATGACAGGGACAAACATTTTGAAAGACAGTTAACTTATCCTATAGGATGTATTTTGAATGTCCTGTTATCCTCAAATAACATTCTAGTCCCGTCTCGTCTTGTTAAGGAAGATGCGGCATACATTTCGTCATAGTTTGTATCATCAGATATTAGTTTTAGCTCGTCAACGTCGTCTTAGTCACAGAAAAAATGTTCGTTAACGAATATTTTTCGTCATCGTCTTCGTCGACGAAATTAACACTGTACTAGAGCAAGCTACTGATTGGCTAACGTGGCGCGAATATTCGTCAAAGTTCAGATTTTTCAACTCGTGCGATTCGCACGAATCACGTGCGAAACGCTCAATTCGCGCCGCCTCATTCCCGCGAATCGCGCCGCAGGATGTCTATCGCGTCTTTGCATTGACTTAACATGTAAATCACTCGCGCTTAAAGCCCCGTTCACACCGCCAGCGATTTTTTTTCGCTGTATGTCGCTAGACTCTGTACTGTGAAGACGCTTGTGGGCGTTCCTACCGCTGTCTCTCTAATGTTATTGCTAGACTGCACCTCTGGACATATCTTTAGAAAATGCAATCACAAACTATATATATCGCCTGTAAAACTAAGATATCATTCTAATCTGACTAAGAATTAGACTTAAAACAAATAAAAGTAGCATTCTGCTGTTGCAGAGTGTTGTTAGATAAACTACAGCAGTGCTCAGTGCATTAAATCATTAACCGGTGCTAAACTTCTCACTGTATCATATAATTAACAACACGAACCATAAATGTATGACTCAAACTCACTTTAGACTGCCAACAGTTTATTTTCCACGCATCATTTTTATGTCTTTACAGTCAAATCATTTAAAACAGTGAGATCGCTCCGAAACTCTGTCCTGTCTTGCGCTCGAGACGGTGAGGTGTGAGCGCCGCTGACAGATTCTTCACTCCTATTGGTTGTCGCTCGCGAAATTCGCTGTTCATTTGCATAAAGTTAAGAAATCCTTAACTTTTGTCGCTTGACCCTCATCGCTTGACATGCTCACATTCCGTCGCCAACGGTCACGGTCACTCTTGTCGCGGGAAATCGCCAGCTCTCCATTGAAAATGAATGGGATTATGTCGCTCTGTCGCTGTGTGTCACTGGCGGTGTGAACCGAGCTTTAACGCTGTGGTTCAGCTTAAAATGTAAGTGACCTAATATTATTGTACTTTCTTATTGAACTGTTTATTGAACTATTAAACAGTCGTAATGGTGAAAACCTTGTGTGATGTTGCCAAACTAACTATTTTAAATATAAAAACTTTTCATTTAGAATTTTTACGTCAGCATGCTGACTTTCGTTGTGTTGCGCGTTTTGATTTCTCCTCGAGAGGCTGCGTGAGCCTCGCCTCAGCAGCACAACTTTATACCGTACATGCATTTATATAGGCTACAGTAGCTACATCCACCTGTAGCTTAGCTATGGGAGGGGCCTGGGCCCACCCACTTTCATCTGTGGCCCACCCAATGAGAAGTTGGTAATTTTCCAAATTGATGTAATTTATTAAATGATAATAATAAATGTCTTATTTCACTGTAACTTCATATATATATATATATATATTTTTTTTTTTAAATATTAAACGCTTGTTTTCATGGTCAATTACAGGTCGTTTCTTAGTTTTCCCTCTTCCTATAGGTGCATCACGCTTGTCAAAATGATGATTCGTCTGTTTCTGTTAGTCCCACCCTTAATAATATGTTTACGACATAAGGATATACAGGTGCTGGTCATATAATTAGAATATCATCAAAAAGTTGATTTATTTCAGTAATTCCATTCAAAAAGTGAAACTTGTATATTATATTCATTCATTACACACGGACTAATATATTTCAAATGTTTATTTCTTTTAATTTTGATGATTATAACTGACAACTAAGGAAAATCCCAAATTCAGTATCTCAGAAAATTAGAATATTGTGAAAAGGTTCAATATTGAAGACACCTGGTGCCACACTCTAATCAGCTAATTAACTCAAAACACCTGCAAAGGCTTTTAAATGGTCTCTCAGTCTAGTTCTGTAGGCTACACAATCATGGGGAAGACTGCTGACTTGACAGTTGTCCAAAAGACGACCATTGACATGTTGCGCGAGGAGGGCAAGACACAAAAGGTCATTGCAAAAGAGGCTGGCTGTTCACAGAGCTCTGTGTCCAAGCACATTAATAGAGAGGCGAAGGGAAGGAAAAGATGTGGTAGAAAAAAAGTGTACAAGCAATAGGGATAACCGCACCCTGGAGAGGATTGTGAAACAAAACCCATTCAAAAATGTGGGGGAGATTCACAAAGAGTGGACTGCAGCTGGAGTCAGTGCTTCAAGAACCACTACGCACAGACGTATGCAAGACATGGGTTTCAGCTGTCGCATTCCTTGTGTCAAGCCACTCTTGAACAACAGACAGCGTCAGAAGCGTCTCGCCTGGGCTAAAGACAAAAAGGACTGGACTGCTGCTGAGTGGTCCAAAGTTATGTTCTCTGATGAAAGTAAATTTTGCATTTACTTTGGAAATCAGGGTCCCAGAGTCTGGAGGAAGAGAGGAGAGGCACACAATCCACGTTGCTTGAGGTCCAGTGTAAAGTTTCCACAGTCAGTGATGGTTTGGGGTGCCATGTCATCTGCTGGTGTTGGTCCACTGTGTTTTCTGAGGTCCAAGGTCAACGCAGCCGTATACCAGGAAGTTTTAGAGCACTTCATGCTTCCTGCTGCTGACCAACTTTATGGAGATGCAGATTTCATTTTCCAACAGGACTTGGCACCTGTACACAGTGCCAAAGCAACCAGTATCTGGTTCAAGGACCATGGTATCCCTGTTCTTAATTGGCCAGCAAACTCGCCTGACCTTAACCCCATAGAAAATCTATGGGGTATTGTGAAGAGGAAGATGCGATATGCCAGACCCAGCAATGCAGAAGAGCTGAAGGCCACTATCAGAGCAACCTGGGCTCTCATAACACCTGAGCAGTGCCACAGACTGATCGACTCCATGCCACGCCGCATTGCTGCAGTAATTCAGGCAAAAGGAGCCCCAACTAAGTATTGAGTGCTGTACATGCTCATACTTTTCATGTTCATACTTTTCAGTTGGCCAAGAGCTCTAAAAATCCTTTCTTTGTATTGGTCTTAAGTAATATTCTAATTTTCTGAGATACTGAATTTGGGATTTTCCTTAGTTGACAGTTATAATCATCAAAATTAAAAGAAATAAACATTTGAAAATATATCAGTCTGTGTGTAATGAATGAATATAATATACAAGTTTCACCTTTCGAATGGAATTAGTGAAATAAATCAACTTTTTGATGATATTCTAATTATATGACCAGCACCTGTAATAGTAATATGCGCGCGTTTGTGAAGTTAAATTTGAAAATAGCCTAGTGAAGCAAACATAAATCAGATCAATTCTTTAAAAATTAAAAGTCTTCGCAATAAATCCGGACCGTCTACAAATGAAACCCGACAGACCACCTGGGTGCTGGATTTATCGATGGGAAACTTCTGAATCAAGCGTGTTTGAAGCATCATATTATATAAGCATAGGTACAGTGTTTGATCCGCTAAACAGATGCATCCTTTGTGGAAAGGAACACATAAACGTTGTGCTAGATCCTGGTCGCCACAACAAACTGCATAATTTGCAGCTGCGCACATTTCTGCGGTCCTCGATGTGCGTGAACTGACAGAGACGCTTGAGTATGAAATCATCTGCGAAGCCCCGTTGTTTCAGACTGAGGTAATGCTTTACAATAAACTTCCTTTAGTTAACATTAGTTAATGCATTAACTAACATTAGGAAAACATTTGTTACCGTGTTTATTCATCTTTGTTAACCTTAGCTCAGGCAAATGTTAACAAATACATTTTTAATTTTAATAATGTCCTATTAGTAAATTTTGAAATGAACATTAACATAACACATTATTAATGTTAATGCATCCTTTAGAAGTACTGTGTAATGAACCTTGGTGCTGTATTTTTTGTTGGCAATTTGACATGCAGTTTTCATATGCTACACACCCACCCAGTTTTATATAGGCCCACCCACTTTAAACATTTCTGGCTAAGCTACTGATATCCACTATTCGCCACCTACTCTAAATGTAATAAAATCAGAATAACACTTGCATTTTGGTGATTGCCTAGTTATTTTTGGTTATTGATGTTTTAATATAGTTACTTGTCTGGCATTAATGAAGCGTTAATGTCGAGTCCTGGAGTCTATGTGCCGGGGCTCAAATATGAAGGTATTTTTGGTGCAAAACAACTGAGCGTCCGTGACAGCGGAATTTGTAGTTGTAGAGAATACAACACATGTGTATCAGTAAATTTGAAGCCACAGACAAAAGCTGCAAACTTGTAGATTTTTTTCTCTCTCCCACAAACACAACACAACAGTTACACCTTCTCGAATCCTTCATTACAGATACACAAATCCTATTCTACGAATCACAAATCAAGAAACTCGTACGCTCACACGTTTTGCTACTATTGCTGCAGTGAATATGGTGCAAAACACATTCACACACCTGCATCAAAAATGTGAAGTTGTGGACGAATTTTGTACATCCGCAAATCAGTATGTGAATACTTGCAATGAGATTTGCACACTTGTAGAATGTTTTCTTACATATATATTTTTTTCTTGGATGCTTTTTCTAGTACAAACACAAGTGCATAACGACAACGGCTTGAATCTGCTGCTACGAGTCTCAAACGCTGTTTTTCACCTGCAAATGACAAGTTTCGAGCACTCTCCCTTTTGCACCACATATCTGTGTGACAAATGGAGCAAAAGTGATTTGTGCATCTGTAGCAGGGTTGCCAGGTTTTCACAGCAAAACCCGCCCAATTGCTACTCAAAACTACCGCAAAAGTAGCCCAATTGCTTTTCAGGGGGGATCCCCTGGTAAAATTCGTATTCGGGGGTAAAATACACATTTTTTTGGCGGGGTTCCCCTAGTAAAAGTCGCATTCCAGGGGCTAAATATCACGTTATTGGGGTCGCCTCAACCCGCGGACATGAAAAACATCCCGCGGAAAGAGTGTTAAAGTAGCCCAATTCCGCGGGAAAACCGCGGACTTGGCAACACTGATCTGTAGAGGCAGCGGCGGCACTCTTCAGAGATCAGAGAAGTTTGGCCAATCAGAAGAGCTGGTTTGGGCGCCTATCAGCGGGGAGGAAAAAAAAAACTTTCGCGAGCTGTGCGTATCTTCCGGAGTGGAGAGCAGCAACCAATAAAGGTGTTTTTTTCTTTCTTTTTCTGAAATCACTCACCGTTATACTGTACAGTATATTTGTTTATAGTTTAAATATTAAATGAGTTTAGCTCCAACCCTGATAAAACTCACCTACCTGTAGTCTTCTAGTAGTCCTAATTAATTTAGCTGGTAGAGATGTGTTTGATTAGGGTTAAAGCTAAACACTGCAGGACAGTGACCCTCCAGTACCAAGTTTGCCCATCCCTGCTTCAACTCACAAAGGCTTCATAAAAGATAAACCCGTTAATTAAATAGATTATTATGAGAGTGTCATATACAAGACGATTAAATATATTTGTTAATATATTTAAATTATAAACAAATGTACAGTATAACTGAGCGAATTCAAAAATACAAAGAAAATGTACCTTTATTGGTATTTGCTGCTGTCCGCTCCGGAAGATGCTTGCAAGCGTTTTTATTATTATTTTATAATACCCCAACCCCATAAAGATCACAATAACTCATTAGCATTTGTCTTTATAATATTCTTTTTAATTGTTGAACATGTTCTTTTTAAAAATACAAATGACAAATCTTCATCTCTAGCATGTGCTAGCTGAAAAAGGGCATCACCACAGTCCCCTGGGGACTTTGTATCTACAGCATGGCAAAACAGACTTCACAGAAATAAAATACAGTAAAAATGAGTTTGTGGTGTTGTTAAATTTCAATAATTTTGACAAAGTTGACAAGCTCTCTGATGAGAAACACCATGAGGGGATTCAGGCTGATGCTTTTTCTTTGCACCCTCTTTCCAGAATTCCATCTGATCTGTGACTCTGAATGGTACGCCACCAGGGTTGATTCTCAGAATGAACCTGCAAGCACAAGAAAAATGTATATATATTTTAAACGTGTTAACAGAATTTGCCCTAACTGCCAGACTTTGTGCTGTATGCAATTTGAGATGACAATATAAACAATATACAATATACTGTCTGAATGCACCTACAAGGAAGGTGCATAATTAGTTGATAATCCATCACAAATCATTAAACTTACAATACTTAGTAAGTATTATATATATGGTCTGTTTATTGCTTATTCCGAGGTCACCGTAGCCACCAGATCCAGTCCGTATCCAGATCAGATGGTCACTGCAGTCTCCCGGATCTAATATGGTCACGACTTAATGGGGAAATCGTGGCCTAATGGTTAGAGAGTTGGACTCGTAACCTAAACTCGTAACCACCTGGAGTTCGAGTCCGGCAGGAATTGTAGGTGGGGGGAGTGAATGTACACCGCTCTCTCCACCCTCAATACCACGACTGAGGTGCCCTTGGGCTGCCCACTGCTCCGGGTGTGTGTTCACTGCTGTGTGTGTGGACTTAGGATGGGTTAAATGCAGAGCACTAATTCCGAGTATGGGTAACCATACTTGGCCACGTCACATCACTTTCACTTTCTTTACATTCCTTATAACGCATTCCTGTAGATCAAAGTCAAGTCACCACTATTTTATATAGCGCTTTTTAAAATGCAGATTGTGTCAAAGCAGCTTTACAGTATTAAACAGGGAAATAGTGTGTCGTTCTCCTCTGGCCAGATGAACCAGCAGGTTGTTCCATGCTGCAGCAGAGTCACATTGTGTAGAGGACTCATCTGGTTCCCGTGATCCTGTCCCGATTGCCGTCTAGGAGACAAGGTCTTCACTGGGGATCTGTCTCTGGGGCTCATTTAGTTGTCCTGGTCTCCGCTGATGTTCAGGGCTGTAGAGGTCATCTCTAGGTGCTGATCCACCATCTGATCTGGGTACGGACTGGATCCGGGTGACTGCAGTGACCATCTGATCTGGATACGGACTGGATCCGGGTGACTGCAGTGACCATCTGATCTGGATACGGACTGGATCCGGGAGACTGCAGTGACCATCTGATCTGGATACGGACTGGATCTGGTGGCTACGGTGACCTCGGAATAAGAAATAAACAGACTAATATTAGTGTAGATGCCATTCTTCTAATGATGCAAACGATTCCAATTAATGCAGCCTAACAATCCTTTAACGGATTTGAATTATAGATATGTGTTAGTGTGGTATGTGTAAACCAGGTTAAAGAGATGGGTCTTTAATCTAGATTTAAACTGACAGAGTGTGTCTGCCTCCCGAAGTGTTAGGTAGATTGTTCCAGAGTTTGGGCGCTAAATAGGAAAAGGATCTGCTGCCCGCAGTCGATTTTGATATTCTAGGTATTATCAAATGGCCAGAGTTTTGAGATCGCAGCGGACGTGAAGGACTATAATGCAATAAGAGCTCGCTCAAGTACTGAGGAGCTAAACCATTCAGGGCTTTATAAGTAATTAACAAGATCTTAAAATCTATACGATGTTTAGTAGGGAGCCAGTGCAGTGTTGACAGAACCGGGCTAATATGGTCATACTTCCTGGTTCTAGTAAGAACTCTAGCTGCTGTATTTTGGACCAACTGGAGTTTGTTTATTAAACGTGCATAATATAACATTATAATAAAGCATTACAATAATATAACCTTGAGGTAATAAACGCATGAATTAACATTTCTGCATTTGACATTGTGAGCTTAGTGTTATATTGCTTAAATAATGGGGTTGATCCCAGGGAATGGATAACGATTAAAACAAACAAAAAAAAAAAAAACAACAACCTTTAACTAGTTTACTTCGGCTAACTTACCAGTTGATGTTATTCCTGTTATGATGGCAATCACAAAAAAAAGCCTCCAACTGGAATGCAGACGACATGATCCAGACCACAAACTAGAAAATAATAATAATTAAAAAAAAAGCAGTAATTGAAAATACTACTCAATGTTCAACTGTTTCACTGTTTTTAGTGTTATTGTAGTTTATGGTCAGAAAAAAAACAAAACAAAAAAAAAAACCTACCATACAATAACAGAACTTACAGGTTATAATAAAATAAACAACATTCATAATATTTGTTAGCCAAACTTCCTATGTATTGCTAGTCCGTTCCTATAGAGCCCGTTCTGTGGGTTAGTGGAGAGGAGGCCAGTGGATAATTCGGCTAATATAGTAGTTGAAGACAGCTTACTCACCTGTTGTTACCACATCTACGATGCAATCACAAGACTCCAATACACCTCCGATGCAGGTGGCATTACCAATAGACTAAAACCTGAAAATAAAATACAAAAGATGTACATAATAGCGGTGTGTCTTAACTCATTTTTCTTTACTATTTCCACATTAGCTCGCTGTTATGTAACGTTAACGTTTGACATAACATGCGATAAAAAGGCAGTGTAGAATTATTATGCTTCCCTGATTTATTTACTTCGGATAACTGACGTTAGAACTTAACTTATCAGCTGATGTAATCACCGTAACGATGGCTCCAAAATACACCCTCGACGTTGCAGACGATAAGATCCACAAACTTGAACCTAAAAAACCAAAGAACTATAAAGAATAACAAAAACCGGATACAGAATAGCTCTTCTGATTGGCCAAACTTCTCTGATCTCTGAAGAGTGCCGCCGCTGCCTCTACAGATCAGTGTTGCCAAGTCCCTGGTTTTCCCGTGGAATTGGGCTTCTTTAACACTCTTTCCGCGGGATGTTTTTCGTGTCCGCGGGTTGAGGCGACCCCAATAATGTGATATTTAGCCCCATGGAATGCGACTTTACCAGGGTAAAAATTGTATTTTACCCCCGAATACGATTTTTACCAGGGGATCCCCCCTGAAAAGCAATTGGGCTACTTTTGCGGTAGTTTTGAGTAGCAATTGGGCGGGTTTTGCTGTGAAAACCTGGCAACCCTGCTACAGATGCACAAATCACTTTTGCTCCATTTGTCACACAGATATGTGGTGCAAAAGGGAGAGTGCTCGAAACTTGTCATTTGCAGGTGAAAAACAGCGTTTGAGACTCGTAGCAGCAGATTCAGTCCGTTGTCGTTATGCACTTGTGTTTGTACTAGAAAAAGCATCCAAGAAAAAAATATATATTTAAGAAAACATTCTACAAGTGTGCAAATCTCATTGCAAGTATTCACATACTGATTTGCGGATGTACAAAATTCGTCCACAACTTCACATTTTTGATGCAGGTGTATGAATGTGTTTTGCACCATATTCACTGCAGCAATAGTAGCAAAACATGTGAGCGTACGAGTTTCTTGATTTGGGATTCGTAGAATAGGATTTGTGTATCTGTAATGAAGGATTCGAGAAGGTGTAACTGTTGTGTTGTGTTTGTGGGAGAGAGAAAAAAATCTACAAGTTTGCAGCTTTTGTCTGTGGCTTCAAATTTACTGATACACATGTGTTGTATTCTCTACAACTACAAATTCCGCTGTCACGGACGCTCAGTTATTTGCACCAAAAATACCTTCATATTTTTGTGCTTGTTACGCTGACCTGTGAGTGTGCGTTCGTCAATCTGAAGAGAAAATACTTTTTTGCAGCATTATGCTATTGTAGAGGAGACTGGGAACAATTTGTTTAGACAATTTCACTTTAAATTAAATCAGCACAACAATTTTCAACATTGATAATAATCAGAAATGTTTCTTGAGCAGCGAATCAGCATATTAGAATGATTTCTGAAGGATCATGTGACACTGAAGACTGGAGTAATGATGCTGAAAATTCAGCTTTGATCACAGCAATCAATTACATTTTAACATATTCACATATAAATAATTTTAAATTGTAATGATATTTCACAATATTACTGATTTTACTGTATTTTTGATCAAATTAATGGAGCCTTGGTAAGCAGAAGAGACCTCTTTTAAAAACATTAAACATATTTGCATTAAACACATTATTTTTAACTAAAATAATTAGTATTGTACTGTAACACTATTCTTGATATTTATTTATTTAAAAAAATGTTCTTCCAGAATTATAATTCAAGTAAGTTACTGTTTGTACATTCAATAAAGGGCCCAAAATTCTTCTCTGATGCATTTTCCTATTTAAACTTTTAATAACTCTTTAGACTTTTCATCCAAATTGTTATAGTGATGATGAAATTATATTATGAATTAAAAATTATGTCACTACTTACTTGATTATTGTTCTTTCAGTAGTGAACAATCTGAACTATGTGAATATTATTTCAAAAACATTGACCACTGCAACAGACAGCAAAACAAACTGTACCATGTTTTTCAAGATGCATGAACTCAGATTGAGGTCTTACATGTGCGTATCGAGTTTGGTGTAAATATATAATTCCATTGAAAAGTTATAGCCATTTTGGGAAAAGTGGATCTGCCAC
Organism: Spinibarbus caldwelli; assembly: GCA_039654775.1. Lineage (NCBI taxonomy): Eukaryota > Metazoa > Chordata > Actinopteri > Cypriniformes > Cyprinidae > Spinibarbus > Spinibarbus caldwelli. The sequence goes on along the minus strand of CM077222.1, from coordinate 2,567,757 downwards.
TTTCGAGCGTTCTGGCGCCCCTTTGCAACAGTGAGTTGACAGCTCAAGCTTTTTTTGATAGGCAAGGCAAGGCAAATTTTATTGATATTATTTATATTCACTCTCTAGAGGATTTTTCTGCATTGGTTTGGTTCAGATCGGGTGAAAAAAATAGTTTGCAAAGGTAGGTTTTTCAAAAAGTCCAAAATAGCCGAAAATTCCGCCGATCGAAGTGATTTTGGAGTTTAGAACGATTTCATACTTTTGATCACTGTAGCTGTATTGCACTGTATCCCTCAAAGTTTCAAGGCTCTACGCCTTACGGTTTGGTCTGTTTTATGTCAGAATGCTGATCTTTGAAAATCTTAATAATTACAATAGAGTTTCAGCACTATGCAGTTGAACTTTTATTTTTAAGAGTGGCAACTCTGGCTGTGGTATGACTGTTTACAGACCTCTTTCACGTATGTTGTGACGACCAACACTGCCCAGAGGTCAGTCAAGCTGAAACTTTCTCATAGTAATATTTCTTCAGTTTGGCAAATGCGGCTCCCCAGCTGACTCTTGGTCCACTGAGTCTCTTGATGATTTTGTCTTTCACGGTCTCTAGTTTGGTGGACCAGTCTGGTTCTTGGTATAAAGAGGCCATGCACCTTCAGAGAAAGACATACCGCTCTCATTTTTGACATTCAACTCAGTTCAATCCCTGTGTTTGTTGTTTCTCAGGGTTCGTACCAGGTGGATCCAGAGACTCCGCTCAGATAAAGGATGCAGTCCAGAAGACCCGCTTTATCAAGCTGAACCAGGGATCCCAGCAAACCCACCATGGCTCTTTGTCCTCCTCCAGAACCCAGTAATGCAATGTTTGGCACCGCATCCTGAAATGCAAATATTGTTCATCTGCTCCAACACCATTTGGAGAATTAATAGCAGTCATAGATTAAGTATAAGATGTTTTACCTTTCTGCAGTTTATCTTGAGTTTCTGCAGTCTTTTCAGAACAATTTTTCTTCTTCTGACTACAAACGCCTCTTCCGTCTTATTCAGAGAGTGTTTGATTCTCACCTCACTGCTGCTGAGGCTGCAAAGACATATAGACTGAATTGAATATCACATGTTGCGGTTTAGTATTTATTTTTATTTTTTTTATTTTAGATTTGAGTACAGTTTAGTGCTTTCACTGTAATTAGTAATTCTCAGAAGGTACTTGAAGTACTATTTTGATTTTTTGAAATGTAGAGGTGAATTCAGGTTAATAAAAATCTAACCAGTTATTTAATTTAATAGAAGTTTTTGCAACTTTAAATGTAATAGAAATAAAGTGTTTTCAAAATATTTGTATGCTGTATATCATTATTTATTTACATAGCAATAATAATAATAATAATAATAAGGTGGTTATTTTAAGTTACATTTTGGCCAAATAACCCAACAAATTAGTTATTTTATAACCCAATGCATTGGGTTACTAATTTACTACCCAATCCAGTGGGTTAAAATAACCCAACATTAGGTAGGTCCTATAGTAATCCACCATTGGGTTATCTGTTGGGTCATTTTTAACCCAACTATTTGTAGTGTTTGGCCCAATCAGACGCACAATTACTTGTTATATTTAACAAATAATCTCTAATGCTCCCTTACCCAATCAAAGGGCCAATTATGCGGGTCTATGGACCCTTCCTCCGAAATAAATCTAACGCTGCCGAAAGGCAGAACAGGACTCTGGTTCCATGGCAACCAATCTGATAACACAAGTTGATTGCTCAAGTGAATGCAGACAGAGCAACTCTCACTCCATTTCTCCTTAGGAGAGACATAATGCCCATAAAAATGAACTCTTCTCCAGTTAATTCATAGGAAAACCTTTCTGTGAATGAACACACATATCCTTCAGATCATTGTGTATATTGTTACTGTTCTTGTATATTGTCTTTTGTATTGTATACTGTTTATGCATGCTTATGATAGAACCACTCTTTCATGTAACCTACCTATGCCCTGTTTAGTATCTATGAATTCGTCTTCGGATGATCTAAGCGAGAGTGTATATTACATGTTGATACCTGTCGAATCAGATCCCTACCCGCCTAATGTGTTATTCCCTGATCGATCCTCTACCAGAAATTATACGAACCAGTCAGATAGCATAGAAATTGATTTTACTGATTTTTTAGTTCAGGGAGTGCAACGAGACTGGAGTAAAGAGATCAAGAAGCAGAAGAAGAAGGAACGTCGCAGGTGGGCCCAGGAGAGAGCTGGGGGATCCAAAGATCATCTTCAAGATGAAAGCAGTTCTGAAGCTGATACGGAAACAAGAAACAATGAATAAAAGGGTTGCAAAGTTAATAAAAGAAGTGATGGAGTTTTTCAAAAGAATTACAAATATTAATGAGTGATCTAGAGAAAATGGATTTTCAAACTTCAAAAGGATAAATGGCAGAAACATGTTTAAGGTTATGTTTTATTTTAGAAGCACAGATGTTGAGTGCTTTGTGGTTTATATCTGCTATGTAGTTGCTTTGCTTATTTTGTAAAAGAACAGTGAAGAGCAAGGGGATGCATTTCGCAACAGGTGTGCGAGATGATACTTCTAGCTGAACTGTTACTTAGAATCAGATAACACTTGCTAGAGGTGTTACATTGTGGTTTATGGTATAGGTGCTTAGGCAGGGCTCATAGAAGGTGTCGCTATTTTCCCTATAACTGCAAATAGAGCTAGACATGCTTGCTATTCAGAAGTGATGTTTTTTTTTTATTTGAATTTTCTTTCCATTTGAACTTTTGATACTTGTGTGATTTAGACTCTGTGATAAAGGTCATGTATCCTGTCTGCAAGGAGGAGGCAGTCGCAGGCAGGAGGAGGGTTTATTATGCAAAGGTTATAAAATGCCTGTGAAACCATTGTCCAGGGCCGACAATTCGTGGTGAAGACTTTACTCGTTGTTATTTTGTGTTATGTACTTATGAGTTATTGTTTTTTAATAAAACGAAACCATTGTATTGGTGATTCGTTAAACCTTTAAAACAAGTCTCTGAGTATTTCATTAATAATAACCAGTTATCTGAACCTGAATTCTACCCCATCGAGCTTCAAGTGGTTTGAACTTGACTGAGCTAGGACGGACACCAAGCAACAGGAACTGAAACTTCCAATCATATCCATCCAGACACGAGGTAACTATACAGCGGTTGATTGTGAACTGTTTATGGATATTAGGATTGTGAATTATATATGTTTTAGGCCTTTATTCTGGTGTACAAGCAAAACATACCATAAAACTTTTACTAAACAAATGGACAATATAAAAATAAAATCTAATTCAAAATGTTAAGAAAAACAATTATATCTCAGTGATACAGTGTGTGTAACACATTTTGTTGCAACATCAGTAAAATCCAGCCTATGATATTCTTGTATTTATCTGTTACAAATTAAAGTCCATAAATGTTTATTTAAAACATGCTTATATGTGCTGTTTCCTATAGCGAGATATATTTATTTCTGCATGTTGCAACAGAGTTATTTCTGCAGCTCTACAGCATTGCTCTCAACCAGTCTCTCCAGGAATCTCATTATAATACCACACTTTATCTCCTTACTCTTTCACTTTATGATTGTGTGGTAATGTTCTCTTATTACAGCTTGCTTTATGCAGTATGTCTGTTTCCTGACAAGTTCAGAGGAAAGTCAAGACCAGATAAAACCTGTGCACTTTTAATAGTCTAATTTGGAAATATTTGAATTAGGGAAAATGTATCTGCCAAAAAAAGGGTATTATAAAATGTGCAAAATTTATACATCATATTCATATTATACAATGAATGTATAATATGAATATGAATATGTCCCGCCTTCTAAATGAAAGAGCCAATCGCTAATTGGTAAAGTCAATGCGTCACTGCAGCTGCCGTTAGAAGCTCCGTTAGATATGAGTTGGTCTTGGATGCCCGAAAAAGCTGCCTGGAGGAACGGGAAGCCAAACAACCCAAAAGTAGGATGCTGTCAGTACAGTGGCGGTGTGCAAACTCTTTAATAAAGCGCTGTTTCGTCCCACTTTCAGAGGCGTTGCAAATATGGCCCCGGAGTGAACAGAGTTTCTTTGAAAGGGACTTTGGTCCAGTTCGCTGCAGAAACACGTGTGTCTCCTCACATCATGGAGTTTGAGGGCAGTGTAGCTAGATTTAGTGACTTCCTCACCCCTTTTGAGACTTTTTTCAAAAGTTCAGGGACAAATATAGCAACTTCTTGGACAAAACTTATCTAAGTTCTCATCTTGCTCACTGATATATTCATCTTTATATAAATCAGTGAATTTGCCGTTATTACATTTACATTTAGTCATTTTGCAGATGCTTTTATCCAAAGCGACTTACAACTGGGGAATATATCAAGCGATTAATCTTAAAGAGGCAAACAGACAGAGGAAGTGCTTGTAATAAGTCTCAGGCATTGTTCAAATAAGTAAAAGCTAGAAAGGGAAGGAATAAAAAGAAAGACAAAGGGTTTTTTTTTTTTTGTTTTGTTTTTTTTTCTAAACTTTGGATGAATTCAAGTAGTGTCGAAAGAGATGAGTTTTCAACTGTTGCTTGAAGATTGACAGGGATCCAGCATTCCGGATAGGGGTGAGAAGATCATTCCACCAGCCAAGAGCGGTGAATGAGAATGTTCTGGAGAGTGATTTTGAGTCTCTCTGTGACGGTACCACGAGGCGTCGCTCACTAGCAGATCTCAGACTTCTGGAGGGGGTGTAGATTCGTAATAGTGAGTGGAACTAGGCGGGTGCTGAGCCTGTGGCTGTTCTATATGCAAGCATCAATGTCTTGAACTTGATGCGAGCTGCAACGTGGAGCCAATGCAAGGAGATAAAGAGAGGTGTAACATAAGGTGATTGTGAATGAACTGTTCATTCACAATCCCCACCTTCAATTCCTGCCGGTGCGAGAATCGAACCGGCAACCTTCAGGTTATAAGCCCAACTCCCTAACCGTTAGGCCACGACTTCCCCACAATGTGGTCTTTGAAGGTCAGCTGGTCATCAAAGATTACACCAAGATTTTATGATGTCATCTAGTGACATTTACCTACCAGTTTTAGATACTTTCAATTGATAGCAGTTGGCAACACTGTTTGAGGGCTGCAGCTGCTTCAGACAGAGACTCGCGTTGTCCACACGGAGCGGGAAATGAGTGAAAATACCAAACATCAGATCTAAAGATGACAATCCTGGCCTGCGAGGTGTGTTTATATCACACGAGACGTACTATGTAGCCCAATCAATCAATAACACAGCTACATCATCTATACATGCATTATATGATCATCACAGCATCATATTTCTACAGCACGTTGTCATGTTGTACTTTTGAGATTCAAACTCAAATTATTCCTTGGCTGGTTCAGATTAGTGTTTTAGTTTGAAAAAAAGTTTTATTTCTATGCTCAAATTAAGATACACTATATTGTCAAAAGTATTGGGTCACCCCCTTCCAATGAACAGGTTTGACTACTTTAATTTCCATGAGTACAAATCTTAATGTTTAAGCATATAATGATATTCTAGGGAATTGTGTGCTTCTAATTTTAAAGCAACAGTTTGGACAGGACCCTTTTCTATTCTAACATGACATTGCCTCGGTGTATAAGGCAAGGTTCAAAAAGAAATGATTTAGTCAGTGCGCAAGAACTGGACTGGTCTGCAGAAAGCCAAGTCCTAATCCAAGCTGAACACCTCTGGTGTGACTTTAAATGCAGATCTTGAGCCAAAAACTCAAACACCAATGACTTGTACATATGGGTACAGTCATTTTAGACACTTCCAAAACTGCTGCAGCAGATGGAAATACAATTTTTAAATACATGCATTATGTTTCCATAGTTTTGGAAGTGCCTTTTTCGGTTCTAAAGAAGGGGGTGTCCCAATACATTTGTCCATATAGTGTATGTACAAGTCATTGGTGTTTGTTGATGAGTTTTTGGCTCAAGATCTGCATTTAAAGTCACACCAGAGGTGTTCAGCTTGGATTAGGACTTGGCTTTCTGCAGACCAGTCCAGTTCTTGCACACTGACTAAATCATTTCTTTTTGAACCTTGCCTTATACACCGAGGCAATGTCATGTTAGAATAGAAAAGGGTCCTGTCCAAACTGTTGCTTTAAAATTAGAAGCACACAATTCCCTAGAATATCATTATATGCTTAAACATTAAGATTTGTACTCATGGAAATTAAAGTAGTCAAACCTGATCATTAGAAGGGGGTGACCCAATACTTTTGGCAATATAGTGTAACTATCACTTTGATTAATAGGGAACACTTGTGCTGTTTGAAATCAAATGACAAAAACTTATTTTTATAGAACAGTTTATTAATTCAATACAGTATTTTAAATCAGCAATCGTAATTGTAATCACATCTGTGTAATGGTTGATTTGATTATCAAGCATGAAGGAACAGACTGAAACCAATTAAAGTCAACAACTCACTTAGATATCACCACTTTGTCAGGTCACATTCAGACTTGACATGACTTCAATGAGCAATCAATGAGCTTCATTTTTTCAGTTTGATGATCTCTGTAACCGATGGTCTGAAAATGAGTTGACTAAAGAACAGCTTACCATCAGTCATTTAACCTGAAAAATGTGTCAGTATTAAGTGTAACTGGAACAGAATTAAGAAAAAGAAAAACCACTCAAACTGAGGACTTTGCCTCTTTTCAGAACGCTGCATGCCACTGATATTCAGACGGTCATTAGCTGTCCTTTTCACCCAACGATTGCACCAATCTGCTCCTTCAGTTTCTCCAAGTTGTTTGAGATGTTTTTTCCAGCTACCTCCATAAGATCAGTGATCATTTCAGTGCTGTAAGGACCTTGAAAGGTGTGATATTTGTTCCTCCAGGCCTCAACTTCAGCTGAAGAAACAGTAACACAAATTCCAGTTTTTCATATATTATTTTATATATATATATATATATATATATATATATATATATATATATATAACAAATATACATAACAAATATACATGTAAGAAAATCTTAACTTGCCTCCACAGTTGACCACATTAAACAGAGGGATGTGAATCACAGTTGGAGCGTTTTGGCCTTTGAACACATAGAAGTCCTTCGGTTTCTTCAGGTCTTCACTGGGAATGTTGACTTCAGGGAAAGGGATCTTTAGTTTCTTGCATGTCTCAGCAGCTTCTCTCACTGTCTGCAGTGGAACAGCAACACATTTATTGAACAGGTTAGACAGATTTTAGTTGAAATTAAGAAGTTATTCAATGAAATAAAAGCTTCAGCGCAAGTTCTGTCAGGAAGACTCCAATGCCAGGTCATTCATTCATTCATTCATGCTAACAGGTCTGACCAATCACTACTTGACAACTGGAGTATGTAAGCACTGAACTCTCTAGGTGCGTTCAACTTGGTGGCGCTGCACAGAATGATCAGTGTTTGACATCCGCGAGAGCGATAAGAGAGCAGACAGATCCTTATGCTTTCGAATCGTTCTCTGCGCAGTGCCGCTTCAAGTCAAACGCGCCTTCGGTTTTATTTTTCACAGTTGATCACGCTGACATTTCTACTCAGTCAGGCAAACTGTCGCTTGACACTGTCAGGTGCCAACGGTTAGACTCTGCAGACAGAACTCCATCTATCAAGCGTCTGCGGGAGTCAAGCCCAAGAATTTTATATTCACTTCAGCACTGGTATTTACACTAAGTTTTTCCTGTTAGATCTTAAATACTACCTTCCATCATTAGTAACTTGACCACTGCATTGTGATAAGATGGCGGTTTAGAATCACCTGATTGTAGATGCAGAGAACCTTGGCTCTCACCTCATCTTTACAGAGGTCATTCTTTTGGACTGCTATCAAGCTACCATGTGCATGGTCATTACACAGCTTATGGAGTTCTAGCTACTGATGGTGGTTTCATTCCATTTCCTCATGTCTGTTGGCTTCGGTCTTGCTTGGCTTATCGTGGCCTTCATATTGCATGGCCCATCAAGGCCTTTTCATGACAGCCTTTAAAATTCAATTAGCCTTTCATGGCTTTTCTTCGTTTTATTCACAAAACTGGTATATTATGACACTTTGAATAGCATGGGCTATCGTGGCCATCAAGCAAGACGGATTGTTTTAGGTAATTTGGCCTTTAGAGGCGCTTCAGTTAATCCGCATATCATTGCTTTTATCATTTATTCACATTTTTGTCTTAAATCGCAGCCATTCACACAGCACGGACTATAAAGCCTTTCACGGCCTATCACATAGCACATTTGTCACAAGGCCTATCAGTGCCTTTCGCATCACATGGCCTATCGGGGCTATCAGGTGGACTGGCTTTTCTGGTAGAATTGGCCTATCATGGCTTTTGGTTGTTTTAGTCGCATAATTAACTTTTTGTGCCCCTTTGCATTGCACAGCCTGTTGTGGCCATCAGGTAAAACTTCTATTATTGATCATGTAACCCGGCCTATCGTGCTTTCATCATTTCATTTACAAAACTGGCACGTCGCAGCCCTTCGCATATCATGGACCATCATGGCGTTTCACATGACGTTAACTACATGTTTTTTTCTGCGTTATTCGGCTTAATGTAGCCTCTCATGCCCATAGCATTTACAGTCACTTATCACATGGTCTATCGGGGCCTTCACGTCACATGACTTATTGGGGCTATCAGGTAAGACGGTTTATGGTTTCATTACCCGGCCTATTGTTTGTCACGCAACATGACCTATGTGGTCTTTCAGTGTTAATCAGCCTAATGTGGCCTCTCATGCCCATAGCTTATACGGTCATCCTTTTATAAATATTACCGTTTATGCCTTCATGTGTCAAATTTAATGCAAATTTTTGATTGTTCTTTTAGGAAGTCCAGCTAGGAAAAACCTCAGCTGGTGGATACCAGTTAAATTTCTTTTGGGGGTGGGCATCTTCAAGCAGGATCTGCATCCCCATGATTAGGACTAAGCAAGGGGCCTACGCCAAAGAACTTTAGTTTAACTTTACATGAATCATTGGAACTCACTACCATCTGTTAATACTTTACAGAATAAATACCATGTAAACGCTTACCTTCTCTCGGAGTCTTTCTGACTGAAATCATAAGGCTGAGGTCAGTTGGAATGCAAGCGGATGCTCTCTCCAGGAATTATACATAAATATCAGTTAAAATGAAAACTTATGCACTTTTGTTTAGACCGTTTTCTTTCTTGGTTTTATCCAAAATGATATACAGCATTTGTAATTATGTCGTCAATGTTTTAAAAGGTTAGTGTGAACTCTGGTGGTCCAATGAATGTCATGAGGATAAAAATCACCAACTCATTTTTTTTACTGACCAAAGACAGAAATATGGGTTTGGAACAACATGAGGGGGAGTGAATGATGATTTCTAGGGTATCCATGTCTTTAAATTATATTACAATATATGTCTTCATGTGTGTTATACCATGAAAGGATCGCCTTCACTGAAATCCAGGGAAATGATGAGATCAGTGTTTCGTTCTTTTCTCAGCACTGATATGTAAGGCGAGTTGAGTTTTAGTCCTGCATCCTCATAGTCTCTCGTCTCAGTTTCCTGAAGAGCGGAAGGTACGGTTTCATCTAGAGGATCACAGCATCAAATGAGTCGGTTTATTATATTCATATTACTGAATTTCTAGTTAGTAGCAGGTCTGTTCTCACCTGTCATTTTGTGGAGGAAGTTATAATTCCTGCCCCAGATCCACTGAGCAACGCATTGAGTAGTGCTGAATAAAATTTCTGAAATACAAATAAAAACAGTGGTTCTTAAAGTCAAGAAATGGTTAAGGTTATTCTATTATAATTCCTTATATTGTCTTTCTGTTGACTAGATTTGGAGACGCAAACAACAACAACAACAACAACAACAACAACAACAATCTAGCTATCTCTCAAAATGACCATCTTGGTGTGTTCATGTAAATACAGTCAGTTGTTGAGAAATCAGATATGAAGAAAAGCCTAAATTAAATTGTTCATCATGTAAAGTGATTGCCTCTCTTTAGAAAACGTGAATCAAACCATCTGATTCATACTGGATTTTACAACTCCTTATGAATGTTTTGGAGCGTCAATTTTTGGTGAACCGACTTTAAATGGAGGGACAGAAATCTCTCAGATTCCAATAAAATTATCTTCTGAGTTCAGGAGATAAACCAAAGTTTCATGGGTTTGAAACCACATGAGGGTGAGTAAATGAGTGAACTATCCCTTTAAAATAATAAGGACTGATTTTTTTGCCATAATCTAACTTTACTGGATGTCTACAGCGAAGGTTCTTTCTTGGTATCAGTTAAAACCTTTTTGTTGCTGAATGGAAGCTATATTAAATCTTAGAGTAAAGCAGTTCTTGCTTTACGCATTAAAAATAACAATGTACAAATCAAATACATTGTAAAGACAGTTCAACCTACCGACAGGCCCCAAGCTGAACAGACTCAAATGATTACACACATCCTCAGTGTATTGATTCATATACAGTTTTGCAGCTTCTTTATCAGCAAGATTCAGTTTTTGTGTTGGAAAAATCAGCTGACTTTTGCCTCCACTGAGGTCTGTGAAAGACAAACATTGAGTTCTTGTTTTCTGGCAACAAAGTTCATCTATCTTGTTTCATCTCATGCTTTCGTATGTTACCTTATACGGTTTCATCTATCATTTTAAAAGTTCAATAGCTTTTTGATTGCCTATTCAGAAACTGAACATTGAGAATTATTGACAGTAAGTGATATAACTAGACTCTAAAGTGAACTAGTCTCCTCTATATGAATTCTAACACTTACCGTTCAGCGTTGTTCTGATGGATTGATCAAGAGCAGAGGGATCTTTGTCATTTAAAACACAGAGATTCATGTCCACAAGATCCATGAAAACCTGGTAACCCTTTTCTACATGTGGGGAGTTAGGGTCTTTTGACGAAAACACACATTGAATAAACATGAACACACAGCAAATAGTCTTGAATGCAAGTGCTTTCCACACCCAAATTCATCATGTTCAGATATCAGGAGTTTCCCCACAAACAAACAGTCCAAAAGCCAGTTAAGATGCTTTGATTTGAAGCTAAAATTAATTTGATGACAGTCTCATAATCTGTTCAGTAACACCGTGTACACATACGTGCAGTACGCTTGTGTCAACTGACCTACTAACATTAACAGACAAATCCATACTATGAGGGAAAAAAAAAAAAAAAAAAAAAAAAAAAAAAAAAAAAAAACCACACACCACACACAATCAATAAAAGCAGAAATGAAGAGAAATGCTTTACCTTTCTTCATTTTCTCAAATGTATTACTTTCGTTACCATGTTCTGAAGGTGTTAAGAAATCTGGGGTGGGAGAAATCAAATGTGTGAATCCATGATTATGATAATGAAATGAACGTCAGCTTTAGTCAGATTTGAATCTTCAAATGCAGCTGCACCTTGTATTTTTCTCAAGAGGAAGTCTTTATCTTCTCCAGCTAAAGCACTGCCACACAGAGCTGCAGAAAACATGATTACGTTTAAAAGCGTTTACAATGTGAAAAAGCAGCATTTTTTTAAAAGCAAAGTGTAGGCCTAATATAACGGTCTAAAGCATTAAATTATCTGAGCCCTTAAATTGTTCAGCATAAATGATCTGTACTTTAAATCATTGTGTAATAAGTTGTTGAAAAACAGCAACTCACTGTGCTGTTAAAACTGCTTTAAATGATTTTTCTAATTGTAATGTATACCTAAATGTAATGATACCTTGCAAGTACAGCATGTCCATTTCAGGCTGGTGTTTTTTCTTTGAGCCATTGTGAAACTGGCTGCCGAAGCTGGAAGTCTCCACAAATGCTCCAGTGAGGGAATAACCTGCTTCATATGGACTGATCTCAAACCAGGGGTCTGCAGACAGAAAACACCTCCGTATAGCAGTTGACACAATAACACGCTCTAATTCTTTCAGAAAAAACACAGACCTCCTCCCTCCTCCGGTTTGCTTTGCTTGTCAGCCACTGTGAAGATGGGAAACGGGTCTTTACTGAGGTGGTGCCATTTATCTGTCAGTGTGTGTTCATCAATCTGCAGGAAAAACAAGTTTACATTATGCACATACACAATCTCTCTATGGGTCACTGCAGTAGTGTTGAAAGTTCTCTCTCTGGTGAAAGGAACTTCTTGCTGGCAGCTGCATTGGTCAATCAGCATCGAGAAACCTGTATATGTATCTATGTATTTAGACAAGCTCATAAGAGTTTGACTTATTTCAGGTGTTTGAGATGTGTGTTGAATCCACTCACATGTTTTCCCAAGTGCACAACACAAAGGCAGGGCAATCTTTTGGAATAAAATATAAATTCAGATTAAATATTTATTGTAGGACATCAAATATGACTGTAAAACAAGTTAAATCATGACAGCTCTCGGAAGATTTTAGCATGGTAATGGTTATGACAATGTATTTGGTCTTGTCGGAATAGATCTGCTACGCTGCTGCTGCTGATGTTATTGCTGTAGTTGTAAATTGCTGCTGCAAACAAGTACGTGAACTTCTGCCAGTGCATATGGCGATACAGCACTGTGCGTATTTAAGACATACTGCTGCACAAATAAATTAACCCATAGCAGATCTATACAGGTGGAGGCTGGGGAAGACGGTGGGTTTCAGAGGGAACCTGAAAGAGTGCTGAAAATACTCGTGAATGCTAACCAGCCATTTAAGTGTAAAGTAGCAAGCTCATTTTCTGCGTATGCAACATGAACCAGTCAGCTTGTGCCAAGTCGTTTAATGCTGTGAATATCAGTTACGTTAATACCCGTCAGCCTGCGCCATCTAGAGCTTCATTACTGAGCTATACATTTGAACATTTTATTAAAACAGACATTTAAGAATTCGCATTTCTCGTTTTTTTTTTCTTCATATTGCCAATCTTCACTGATTTTGTATTGCCTTTAATTCAGTGGTTGCTTATTGAAGAACAATGCACAGAATATGTAATTTATGATTTCACAAATAATAATTACAGATTGTCTTAATGGACCTGCCTGACAAATGAATAAATGTTTTATTGGATAAAACTGCGTGTGTTTGTTAAATTGCTTAATGCCGGTCCAATTAAAAAAAGTTAAATGGTTCTAACTCATCTAGAACCAGCAATCTGCTATTTAATAATTCCATTGTTTATCATCAGTGCTTCCAGTATTTTTTCATATTTTCTCCATCTCAGGAGGAATACAAGGAATATAAACTATACTCAATGCAACCAAACACAGATGCACTGAAAATACACAACGCATCCAAATACAGTAACACGCAGCAAATACGCACAACAAAATCCAATAGAGATGCGCAGCAAATACAGAAACGCGCTGCAAATAAAATAAAAAAAAATAAAATAAAATAAAACCATGGCTCCCTTTCAGTCGTTCACTTCGACATTGTGTCGAGTGTACAACACTAGTGGTCGCTCAATGATGTCAGGGGTGTTTGAGAAAATGTCAATGAACTTGGCGGTGCAGAATTTGCATAGCTGGCCATGCCCCGGATATCCGGGTTTAAATAGGCTAGTGTAGCTTCTGCTCAGTAGATCTGTTTTTTGGAGCCGAATGCAGCGTCTCTCCATGAGAAGCAGCGTTATTCACCTCGGTCTTCTCGTCGTTGGATCTACGGCACGGGCAGCAGTCTCTCCCTTCTCATACACGGCTAAGTGTTGGGAGTACCTTTTTTTCAAAACTTCCCAATTTTGCATCAAAGACATCCACACAACGGTGAATATCCAGGAGTGTGACGATCGTAAGCGAGAGACAGGCGCCATCTTGAAAAATATGCTCTTCCCAACGGGAAACAGCGCCCCCTCAGGAAGAATTTGTACCCCCTCAGTTCGTAAACTTAAACTGTTAATGGATAATTAATTGGAGGAGCATGGGTGTACCGTCTGCAGAGCGCATAGTTGTTCGATTTGAGCAGATCAATCAGCATCTGACTTGCAGCAGTATAGTCTATCAAAGTAGGCTGCCGCAAGAGCCATTCACGAGCAGACGTGGGTTACGGTCGCAGTTTCTCCAGCACGGCTGGCTGCACGAGCTCTGATGATGAAAGCCAATTCACAATTTACCAGACTCACTCACTGCATTTCATCCAGTGATTTAATAGGGTTTTTTAGCTCCCAGAGAGACCCCTAGTGTCGTACACTCAACACAACGTCTCCGTTCCCTCCATCAGGGAACGAGGGTTACCATACATAACTTCTAGTTAAACCATGGTAGTCACAAATTAACCATGGTTTTGCTACACGAACCACAGTTTAGCCATGATATTTGTAGTAAAACAGTGGTTATACAAATGGTAGTTTTTAAAAAAAAAAAAAAAAAAAAAAAAAAAAAAAAAAACAACACACACACACACACAACACACACACACACATTGTTACTACACTTTTACTATAATAAAGCCATGGTTAATTTTCATAAGGGAAATTTTACAAGAGGACCCCAACAACACTTGCGAAATTTAACAATGGCTTTAGTATATCAAAAGTGTAGCAACCATTTTTTTTTTTTTTTTTGTTGTTTGTTTTTGTTTTATTGGCATATTGGTTGCCATTTGTATAAACAGCTGTACAAACATACCATGGTTGGTGTAACAAAAACCTGGTTAATTTATGGTTACCCATTTAACTATATAAGTAACCATGTTTCTTTATTTTTTTTTAAATCGTAAAACCATGGTTAATTTGTCAGAAGCTATAAAGTTAGTCAGTTTACATAATGTTTTCAGTTACAATAATTGAGTATTTTGTCAGCTTATTTAAGCTAATATCCACACAAAGAGTAAATAAATGCTAAGGAATCATATGCTCAGGGTGTTAAAATAAACAAATCTCACCTTTCAGAGCAGACATTGAAAAGCATGTCACAGCCAGGTTCTTCATTTGCTGCGGTATCTCTACTCATATTTTGTGACCAGTTGTTTACTTTTGTGGCAGGTAGACATAAGCTGGATAACGTTCATTCAGCATGTTGTTCTCACAGATTATTTGTTCGTTTTAAATCCTAAAATGTTTATTTCCAGTTAAATTCAGATTAGCCAATAAATCTTCAACTATCAATGTGGTCTCAGACTTTGGACCCCACTGCATGCATGTTTCCTATATTAGGTAGATTGAAAAGAGTTTTACAGTAAGTTTTCATGTATGCCTCAGGGTCCTTGGCATCTCGTGATCAGCAATTTATTACAAATATAGCTGAATGTGACTACTGTAAATCATGTAGGGTTGTGTTATGAATATTTACACACCTCTTTCATGTACGTTGTGACAACCATCACTGCCCAGACGTCAGTCAAGCTGAAAAAGTCTTTCCCATAGTAATATTTCTTCAGTTTTTCATATGCGTCTCCATAGCTGACTGCAGGGCCGCCAAGTCTCTTGATGATTTTGTCTTTCACAGTGTCTAGTTTGGTGGACCAGTCTGGTTCTTGGTATAAGGAGGCCATGCACCTTCAGAGAAGAACATACTGCTCTCATTTTTGACATTCGACTCAATTCAATCTCTGTGTGTTTGTTGTTTCTCAGGGTTTGTACCAGGTGGATCCAGAGACTCCGCTCAGATAAAGGATGCAGTCCAGAAGACCTGCTTTATCAAGCTGAACCAGGGATCCCAGCAAACCCACCATGGCTCTTTGTCCTCCTCCAGAACCCAGTAATGCAATGTGTGGCACTTTATTCTGAAATACAAATGCATGTTTGCACAATCAAACTGTGTAAGTCATTTCAAGAAAGTACAGCCAGGCAGACAGATACGAAGTATAAGATGTTTGACCTGACTGCAGTGTATCTTGAGTTTCTGCAGGCTTTGAAAAGCGGTTTCTCTCCTTTTGACAACAAACTCCTCCTCTTTTGTATGTAGAGAGCGTGCAATTCTCACTTCACCGCTGCATTTGCCACAAAGACAGACAAACAGTTACTGCTACGGTGAAAGAGAGCAAGGTAAGATAAACCTTTAATTTTGTTTACATATTTGCTGACAAACATCAGTAATATCCAGTCATGCAAACTACTCAGTTTTGAATTGAAAATATGTTCTGGCATTTACGTGATTCATGTAATTCATTATTGAATGTGATCAGACGAGGCACTCATTTTGAGTTCAAACAAAATTGAAATTTATGCATATTTTAGAAAGTTCAAATTGATTATTTTACAAAAAATAAATATACTGTTTTTCCTTTTCATTTTTATTATCCCAAATACTTTTAAATCCTTTAATTTCTTTAAAATTATTAGTCCGTTACCATTGGGATGTTTTGGGGGAAAAAAAAAAAAAAAAAAAAAAAAAAAAAAAAAGACAGCCCTCCATTCTTGGCCTTGTGCCATTTAATATAAGTTTTTATTTTACATTTGAATACAAGTAATTCTGAAGTTTATTTTGAATTTGTTCACAGAATGATCCAGTTTTTAAATAGACATTAATTGTTTAAGTAATGCAGTATATAATTAGGAACCCGAGCAGGGTTACGAACCTTTCCTGGAGTTTGGATGCACTCATCTGTAAAACAAGAGAGAGTCAACATTAAAAAAAAAAAAAAAAAGTTAAAAACTTGAAACCTATTAGGGAAAATCTTTTGATAAACTCAGGAAGTGTCATTCCTCAAATGTCAATTATTAGCCACAATGTATATAGTCTTTAGTTTGCAGGTCATTGGTATGGGCCAAGTTTTAGTTAGAGTTCAGTTCATTGATACTATTGTCACTATAAATATAATGACATGAAGTGTTTTTAATTGCCTGTTGTAAAAGTTTAACATACTCACTGTTCTTGATTAGTCTCGTAAAATCCTGAGATTCACCGATAACTCAGCTGCAGTTCTCTCGGATCAGGCAGAAGATGCTCTTTTATAGGCTCTGGATCATCATGAGGAGTAGAGATGATTAACATGGACATCAGAAACAAAAACAAAAGCTTGGTGTGGTGACTTGCTGTGAATTATTGCACAGGTTAGGCTTGCACTGATTTAATCCATGAATGTGCAAGCTGAATAGAGAAAAAAAAAAAAAAAAAAAAAAAAAAAAAAAAAAAAAGACACACACACACACACACACACACACACACACACACAACTAAAGAACACAATTTCAGAGGTTATACAGTATAAAACACAAACGATACATATAAAACTCAGAGATGTTACTGAGATTACTGACGTCACTTTAAATACGGTTGCATATTCCAGTCATAAGAGTGAGCTCAACTAGGTCGTTCTTGAGGCAATGGAAGATGCCTTGGAACGCTCAAAAGGGGAGGCAGGGAAGATGTCCTGGTGACAAGAAAGTGGCAAGTTTTTTTCTCATGCTAATTCTGGTCTTGGGATCACATCTCCTCTTTCCGGTTATGGCCATACATTGTGTGCGATTGTCAAAGTGTTGCTCGGCCATTTGGTTCCACAAAAGGATTGTTTTGGGAACAATAGGGTCTTCCTCTTTGATCAGTTTGCATTGTTGCTGATACACTAAAAAATGCTGGGTTGTTTTAACCCAATTTTGGGTCAAATATGGACTAACCCAATTTTTGGATTTAAAAAAAAAAAAAAAAAAAAAAAGTAAAAAATTTAACCCAACAGCTGGGTTAGTCCATATTTGACCCAAAATTGGGTTAAAACAACCCAGCATTTTTTAGAGTGTAAAAGGGAAGACAGTTGACTGATTAGTCGCCGATTAGTTTTTATGACCCATCACTGACTTAGTGGGGAATCTGGTTCATGGTAAAACCTACATCACCGATCATGAAATTAAAGTTTAAAGTGAAGGCCTGATTATTTCTGGGAGCTTCTCACTTGATTACTTCTGACATATTTTTATGCTTTTTAAAAGTGTTTTGACTCGCCTGTTGATAAATATTGCCTTTAAAAAAAAAAAAATTTAATGAAGTAGATCATTAAAAACAAAACCCATGACAACATTCAACAAATGATACTATAAGTAAAACAGACTTGACATGAACAAACTAGACTCACCGACAGCAGGATACAACATCAATACACCACAAAAAAACAAAGACTACATGAGGGCTATATATACCAAACAAAAGGGTCACATGACAAGAACCAACCAATGAGAAACAAGACACATGACTAAGTCAGCCAATGAGAACATGACACATGAACCAACTAACCAACCAGAACATAACAAGCCAGGCTTGTTGGACTTAATACGACGCCACAAAGATTGGCTGCCGCCTGACAAAAGCAATGCATTCTGGTTAGAAAATTTGTCCGACTTTGATCACCGCCACAATCACATGCAGGCACGTGCACAGGTAGGGCTCAGCCTGTGCAGAGCACATGCCCTTTTCCTCCTTACGCTCCCAGGTGCCCTTTTTTGGTGGGTTTTTTTTTCTTCTTCAATAAATCAATGCTATTAATCACCCTTTACGTCTGTGTTTTACAAATATTTGGCCAATGAAACATTAAATAGAGCTTGTGACTTAAAGTCTTGTTGGATCCGCTCAACCCGTCAGTAAAACCTCATAACTCCACCCCCTCAATGAACTGAGATCCACAGCGGCAGTGTTGCCAAGTCTGCGGGATGTTTTCATGTCCGCGGGTTGAAGCGACCTCAATGATGTGATATTTAGCACCTGGAATGCGAATTTACCTGCGGAACCCCGCCAGAAAACCTGTATTTTACCACCCGGAATGCGATTTTTATTGGGGGACTCCCTCGAAACGCGATTGGGATAGTTTTGGGCCATTTTGAGCAGCAATTGGGCGGGTTTTGTTGTGAAAACCTGGCAACCCTGCACAGCAGCTGAACGAAGTCTTGCAAGGGTAAATATCTTGTTGTTTGAATAACTACAGCGTTTTCTTTACGCTAGAAACACTATGTCTATAAAGGCTCATATTTTTATGTATTTGAGGTCTGAGACAGGTGGGACCGCATTTGCCATCTAGTCATAGCCAATAGCCTTCACTTAAACAGCCTGTGCATACAAACAGTAGCAATTCATCTTTAATAAAATGAGATTTTGGCCAAATGTATTCTACAACAGGAAAAACTGAGCGCCCATATAGCTACAACAAACTTTGTAACCTGTTGATGAAAACGTGTTTTAATGACGGACAAAATGCACATTTGCTGGTCAAAAACCCCTTAACTGCATTTGAGTGATCCTCGTCACCTAGGTAAAATATATTTCTAAGAAATTTCTTATTTGATTTATGATTGCTGATACACGTAATTTGTTAACATTTAATCATATTATGTGGTCGCATGGTTAATTCATGTTTATGCTCAATATGCTGTTAATATGCACGTATTAGCTAGTTGGCTATTTTTCTAATCTAGCTTGTCTTCACAAGTATAAACGCAGTAAAACATGGTTTTACTACAATAATGTTGTAGAAACTAAAAAAAAAAAATGTGTGTATGTGTGTGTATATATATATATATATGATTAGGAGGGGAGAGCTTTGGCACAATTCAAACTTTTCACTGCAACTGTACTTTTCACAATATTTTATTAATTTTTTTTCACTGCTGGCTTATTTTAGGAAAAGTGTAGTGAACAAGAGACCAACATCCCTGGTCCTCCACAGTATCAGGTTTTGTCAGGTATGCGGATACGTGCTGGATTTGCTATTGTAATGGCATGGCTATATTTTCTTATAATCTCCTATTTTGACTGGAATTGTGTTAGACATAATTATTTAAATTATATTTCAAAATAGTTTGGCAAAAATACTTGACTCATTGCTTTACCTTCCCCTCTTCTCAATGACTCACATAAACATGTTAACCAAATAATACAAATTAGCTTATAAAACCAAGCAGAATAACTAAAAAAAAAAAAAATTTTTTTTTTCTTCAAACATATTTTTTTTTATTGAACTTTATGTGTAGAGAGGGACATCCCAGTGGATCACAGTGAAGTCATAAACATCTTCAAGCACATGGCTCACAGAAGACTGCTGTTGTAATTAGGTTTAAAGAAGCCCTGAAACCCTGTATATCTCTATTATCTATATTATCATCATGATGGTTATTAATAGGAAATAAATCTAAAGCTTTTGAGACTATTATTTTGTGTTATTTAATGTTTTTAAGATGTGCCCTTTTTCCATTTTCAGAACATGCCCCTCAAAAGGTCTGTGCACGGCCCTGATCACATGTGCCATCAAAGTACTGCGAGAGCAAAACGAGACCAGCCGCCGAGGTCAGGAGCTGCAGTTGTTCAAAATCAGCTGCGAGATCCTTGATGACAACACACTTTATTCTCATTGGTCAGATTCGGTGATGACAAGCACGACGTGTGTTGCATGTTGATTCTAACAATTCAATTCCAATAATGCTCACAAACATGTTTTTATAACAGTAAAAACTTTTTTTAGTGTAGTCACACTGTTATCTTGAGTCATGTTTATCAAAAAAACACTGATAAAAGCATATATACCCCCACATTATTGGTATTTAGTAGCCTATTTGTTTATGTTGAACTTTATTCTTGAACAGATGCCGCTGTATTAAGCAGTATATAAAAAGTGTTTCTGTTGCTCATAAAAACGTTTCTGTGTATTCGCAAAATATTGCATTTAATTCACTTTATCTGTGATAGAGTATGCAAACACTGCGAGAGCGTCATTACCGGGAGCAGAAAGTGTCCGACTTGAAGTCTCTGCTTTTAATTCCGCTCTGACTGCAAGCGGCTACTTTCGCCAGCCAGTGGCAGGCTAGTATAGTTCATCTCGAACAAGCCTACAGACAAGGGTAGCACATAACATGATCACGTGAGGTGCATGAGCCAAAAACTCTTTACCAAACACCAATGACTTGTACATATGGGTACAGTCATTTTAGACACTTCCAAAACTGTTGCAACAGAGATAGAAATACAATTTTTAAATGCATGCAATATATTTCCATCTTTGTTGCCACAGTTTTGGAAGTGCCTTTTTCTGTTCTAAAGAAGGGGGTGTCTCAATACGTTTGTCCATATAGTGCATGTACGTCATTGGTGTTTGGTGATGAGTTTTTGGCTCAAGATCTGCATTTAAAGTCACACCAGAGATGTTCAGCTTGGATTAGGACTTGGCAAACCTCATTTGAATCAACACTATATATGGATCCTATATATGGAAATTACTAAAGTAGTCACTTTTCTTTCATGGTTACGGAGTCATCGGCAGCGCTGTGAAGAATGCCTCTAAAGATGTGTGTTCTTGAATGTGAGGAAAACCTCACACCTTATTCAGTGTTATGTGAACGAGGGATGCAATTTGTTTTTCCAGGACAACAATGGAGTTTCACAAGCGTGTTTGTTTGTTCCCGTCATTTCGGTGATGAATGTTTTATAACAAGGTACATTCTGACACTGGATTTGCACATCGCTTGATACTGAAAGATGGAGCAGTCCCAGCGATAAAAGATCCCAGTCATGACTAGGAACTGCTGTAAAACTGCATCAAACAGTGCTGCCAACTGCTTTCAATTGAAAGTAGCTAAAACTGGTAGCTAAATGTCACTAGATGACATCATAATGGCAAATTCACTGATCTATATAAAGATGAATCTAGATCAGTAGGCAAGATGAGAGCTTAGATAAGGTTTGTCCAAGAAGTTGCTGTATTTGCCTGTAAACTTTTGAAAAAAAGTCTCAAAAGGGCTGGGGAAGTCGCTAAATCTAGCTACAAAATAGTTAAATTGGCAACAAATGTCTGTGTTTTGTTGGCAATCGGCCCGTAAGTGCTCGCAACTCCTAGGCTCCGCCACAGCTCACCTCTAGGAGCTCGGCTGTAAATAAGACAATATTTAATTACTTAATACTGATTTCTCGCTAGAAATAACTTAAGACGCCATCTTTATTTTGCTCAACCATCACGGGATAGGACACACAGGATTGTGGGTATCAAGGCAGTGAAGGATACATCTATTCTGCCTTTAAATATCGACCAGATGAAGGTATCTCAGGAGGCAGGAAGTGAAGCTAACATTGGATTCGACGTGTCTTGATGCCTTCCTACCTCGAAATGTGTCCTCCAAAGGCAGCATTTTCCAGTTTTGGATGCAGCCATCAGTTCAGTGTTGATTCTGCTCCAGTATCAGACACGCTTGTTCTGTCTAGTCGTATTGGAAACATGCTTGTTCTTAAGTTATAGTTCCATTGTCGGGAACACGCGTGAGCTATCTGGTTGTTAATGGAACATGCTTGTTCTAAAAGCTGTAGTCGTATTGGGAACATGCTTGTTCTTAAGCTATCTAGTCGTATTGGGAATATGCTTGTTCTTAAGGGAAGTCGTTTAAAAACATTTAAACATTTAACCTGCTTCATGTGGGCTGATCTCAAACCAGGGGTCCACTGTTTCTGCAGACAAACAACATGGCCATATAACAGCTGACATTAGCACAATAACTCTCTCTCTTTCTCTCACACACACCAACACAGACCTCCTCCCTTCTCCTCCTCCTTTTTGCATTGCCTGTCGATCACTGTGTAGATGGGAAACGGGTCTTTACTGAGAGCGTCCCAATGATCTGTGAGTATTTGTTCATTAGTCTGTAGAGAAAATATATTTTTTACATTTATTTTTATAATCATTTATCCTTTTAGTGTATAGGAGTCCTGGGGCAATCAAACTTTCTTTACGCTCCATTGTAGGTTTTTCAGATTGTCACACTGGTGGAAACATCTGAAGATGAACATCACTGAGGAACTTGCGAAACAGAGTCCATACGCTCCTGCAAGAACTGTAAAGACTGTTAGCGGTTCTTCTGGTAACTTCATAAAGGAAAAGCTTTGAGACATATTGAGTATTTGAATTTCATGTTTTGCATACAGGTAAAATGGGCAAGCGAAAAGATCTGAATGACTTTGACAGGGGCTGAATATTGATGATTAGACAAAGGAGTAAGAGTCCAAAACGGCAAATCTTGAGGTTTTCACAGTACACATTGGTTACAGTGTTGCCAGATTGGGTGGATTTGAATTTGATTGACATTTATATTTGTTAATTCTCTTCAATGTATTTGCCCTAATTTGATCTGTTTTCATGGGAAATTTATCTCTTTTATATTATTTTGTCACCTTTATTTTGTTTTATAGAGTTAAAAATGGTCCTTATCCACACTGATTGACATGGCAATAAAATTCTATCACATTATTTTGACAGTAAAAGTTTTGAGCTGTTTTTATCTATTTATTTATTTATTTATTTTTGTTGTTGTTGTTGGATTGGGTGGGTTTTGGTGAGCTTTTGTGCTGGAAATCTTCCACCTGATCTGGCAACACTGATTTGTTAACCTGGTTCCAGTTGATTACACATTATGTTCACATATTGACCACATGATGTTGAAGTTATATAAACTAGTTACAGCCTATAAACAGCCTAGGCTTAAGCCTAGTCCTAGACTAAAATGCATGTATGTGCTGTTTTAAGTGAAAGGAACTTGCACTGACTCACCTTATCAGTTTTATTGTTTTGTCTCAAGATGCACACCAGTAGTGTTTTTATCTTAGGCTCGTTTATAAAAGCTACTTAAATGTCCAAATTGAACTATGGCGTAATCCTGGTTTAACCTAAACCCTGTCTGTGAAACCACCGAGCCTTAATGTCTCATGTTAAAGCTGTATAAGTATTGCCACTTTGTCGCCATCTCTGTTTGAAACCTGCAATTGTGGTCATTTGCAGAATTATCATCTTTAGGAGGGTTGTGCATCTGCATGGCTCCTCAGCGTGAATCTAATGTTTTGAGGAGTATGTGTGGCTGTCAGTCACCGCACACATGTGGATATTCACTGTACTCCAGAATCACAGATTCTACATCTCAGAAGTATGACCCAAATAAGAATTTTCACAGGAAAATGTCATCTGAACAAGTTAGTAACAAGTTTTGTTCTGACCAACTGAGAAAAAAAAGCATTACAATACATTGTGTTACCAATGGTGATTAAATCTAACGATCGCTTAGCTCATTTCACGTCAAACCATGTAAACCATGTAAATTATTATTATCGCCACTTTGCAGTCCGAAGTCTTTTGCTTTTTACTGTGGGTGAATCTCCAGTTGTCACTGATGATTGTCATTTGGAATTTTCTAGGTTACAGTCCGCCATCAAAATGATAAATTCAATTATTCCAGCTGCTGTGAGAAAAGGCTATTAATGATCTTAACAATTTTTAACCAAAAAAAATTACGGACTGCAGCTGTTTGTTTTGTCATTTTGACATGATACAGGAATTGCCGCCATCTTGGAAGTGGCGCCAAATGAAGCGTCTCGCTGAGGTCGGGGTTGATCAATCTGCTCCGAGTTCAGATGGTTTTTCCAAGTAGGTGGGAAAACTCGAATCTTGAGTTGGCTGGAACGCAGCATATTATTATTATGTTATATTATATTATGTGGGAATATTTCAAATGTCCCACTTCCAACCTCAGTAATTTCCAGTCAATCACACGTCATGTTCACATGTTGACCACATGATATTGCCATGATACAA
This sequence comes from Spinibarbus caldwelli, assembly GCA_039654775.1. Classification (NCBI taxonomy): domain Eukaryota; kingdom Metazoa; phylum Chordata; class Actinopteri; order Cypriniformes; family Cyprinidae; genus Spinibarbus; species Spinibarbus caldwelli. The sequence continues at coordinate 2,543,282 of CM077222.1, read as the reverse complement.
CAAGAGTGTTTTGTGTTTTTGTGTCAATTATGGCAAAAAACAGAAAGCAATTAACATAAAACAGCAAAAATTAAGGAATAATTTTATAAACTTAATATTAATTTTTTAAAGTTGGACATAAGTTAGCTCCACTCTATGCTTGCTGGAAGCAGTGATAATTTTACGAGAATTTTAACGTCAACAACACATTAAATACGCTGTAATGCCAAACCAGCAGAGGGAGCCCTCACCCAAGTACTGACTGTGTTCCACTCCCTCTGCTTCCTCACTACTCATTTCCTGTTTGGTGGCTTTATAGCCAGAGACTGTGTACACACCCTTTGCAAAGTATTGCCAGTTTACCTGCCTTACCGAGCGTTTCTCTAGTTATTTTGCTTGCCTGTTCTGTGTATGATTCTGCCTGTTTACTTGACTACTGATTACCTGGATTATCCCCTCTGTTTTGACTGCCTGATTGACTTGATGTTTGTGTTTGGAACTTTTGCCTGCCTGCTCACCCTCGTCTTTTGGATTAACCCTGTGTATGTCGAAGGATTGGACTGTTACTCTGGTTTTGACCCTTTGCCTGTCTTCACATTTCTGTCTGCTGAAACTACCCTGAATAAACTTCTGCTAATGTTGGCTAGAAGGAGCAGTTCATCGGTTTCAAGTCATCACTGATCATAAAAATCTACAGTATATTAAGAGTGCCAAATGTCTCAACCCACGCCAAGCTCGCTGGTCCCTGTTTTTCACCCGTTTCCAATTTACAGTCACGTATAGACCAGGTAGTAAAAACAGCAAAGCAGATGCACTGTCCAAACTTTATGACCCCCCTACAGAAAATCTCACACCGGAACCCATTCTTCCTACTTCAGTTATCATTGCTCTGGTAACCTGGGACATCATGGAGGACTTACAACAGGAACAACAACACAACCCAACACCTAATCACTGCCCCCCGAACAAACAGCATGTACCACACAACTTACGTCAACAAGTCATGCAGTGGGTCCACACGTCCATCAGTACTGGCCATCCTGGAATTTCTTGCACACTTCATCTGCTCCAAAACTCCTTCTGGTGGCCATCCATGTCAAAGGACGTTACCACGTATGTAAAATCATGTCAAGTCTGTGCACAGTCCAAAACCCCTAAAGAACTACCATCAGGTCTCCTCCGACCACTGCCCATCCCATAACGTCCTTGGTCCCATCTCTCCATCGACTTTGTAACTGATCTGCCCCCTTCTGATGGCTTCACCACCATTCTTGTTGTTATTCTCCATCATGATTCTCCCAGTCCTGTCGTCTGATACCACTAAAAGGACTACCCACAGCAATGGAGATAGCTCTAGCCTTGTTCCACCATGTCTTCCGAGTATATGGCCTTCCAGAAGACATTGTCAGTGATCGGGGCACTCAATTTACTTCCCAAGTCTGGAGGGCTTTCTGCAAACATCTGGACATTAACATAAGCCTAACGTCAGGTTATCACCCTCAATCTAACGGCCAAGTTGAATGCCTCAAACAAGAGATCGGCAGATACTTATGGACCTACTGCAGTCGAGAACAACATCGATGGTCAGAGTTCTTACCCTGGTCAGAAAATGCCCAAAACTCCATCGACGTAGCAAGAGGGTGTGGGACAGCGCACACGTTCATCTCCAGCGAGCCGTAAGAACACAGGAGTTCCAGGCTAACAGGCGACGTCGCCCACATCCTCCCTACCAACCAGGACAGCGGGTCTGGCTCTCCACGAGGGACCTCAAGCTGCGGCTGCCCAGCAGGAAGCTCAGCCCAAGGTATGTTGGCCCTTTTAAAATTCTTAGAAGAATAAATGAGGTCACTTACCAGCTGGAGCTTCCTGCTAACTAGCGCATCTCTCCTTCCTTTCATGTTTCCCTCCTCAAACCGGTCCACCTGGATGCTGACCACGGAACCGAGGTCCAAGAGCCACCACCACCTTTGGATATTGACGGAACTCCTGCTTATAAGGTCAATGTTTTGCTGGACTCAAGGAGGAGAGGTCAGCTCCAAGATCTGGTGGACTAGGAGGGCTATGGGCCTGAGGAGAGGTCCTGGGTAGCCGCTCGTGACATTCTGGCTCCCTCTCTCATCGAGGAATTTCACAGAGCCAGGCCCGATCGACCAGCACCACAACCACGGGGACGCCCATGTCGAGCTCCAGGAGGTTCTGTAATGCCAAACCAGCAGAGGGAGGCCTCACCCGAGTACTGACTGTGTTCCACTCCCTCTCCTTCCTCACTACTCATTTCCTGTTTGTTGGCTTTATAGCCAGAGACTGTGTATACTCCCTTTGCGAAGTATTGCCAGTTTACCTGCCTTACAGAGCATTTCTCTAGCTATTTTGCTTGCCTGTTCTGTATATGATTCTGCCTGTTTACTTGACTACTGATTACCTGGATTATCCCTTCTGCTTTGACTGCCTGATTGACTTGATGTTTGTGTTTGGAACTTTTTGCCTGCCTGCTCACCCTCGTCTTTTGGATTAACTCTGTGTATGTCGAAGGATTGGACTGTTACTCTGGTTTTGACCCTTTGCCTGTCTTTACGTTTCTGTCTGCTAAAACTACCCTGAATAAACTTCTGCTAATGGATTCTATATCAGCCTCAGTGCCCTCCTTACATACGCATATTTAATGCATATTTAATGCGTATTTCATGAATTAAATATGTTGTTTACACGTGAAAAATTGGCACAAACAACATGTATTTCACATGTGAAATATGGCATATAATACGCGTATAATGAAATACGCGTGGAATATCACCACTTGTCCAGTATGAATGGGTCATTGTTGTTGGCTGCTGAAGGCTTGGGTCAAACCATTTCTGTGAGCTTAGGGGAGTGCCTACCAATCATAGATTTAGCTACCACCATTTAACATGCTATAGATCAGCTTATTTATTTGTCCTTTTTTTTGTCTTTTTTGGAGGAGTTCACAGGTCAGATGTCTGACTTTAAGCGGTGTTTCAAACATTCTTTCATTTCATTCAAACACTACTTAATTTACTGTAAAATGAAACTGGAGACTTTACTAGTAGGCCTGTTGTGGTAATATTGTTGAAGAGTTCTTGTTTCAAATCAATATTTCATGTCCACATAATTATTAATTGGTGAAAATCCATGTAATAGGTGGTATGACTGTACACAAACCATTTGCTGGCAACTGTTTTTCTTTGCTGAAGCTTTGCGCTTAATGAGCTAAAAATATTTAAACCCAAATCAATATTTTGTGTCCAATTATTCACTTTTGTGGCAGGTGGACATGTAATAAGCAGGATAGTGTACAGCCACAAATTATTGTTATAAATTATAAATCATAAATTCATTATTGATTATAAGTCCTAAAATGTTATTAATTTCCAGTTTTAGATTAGCCTAAGAATCTTTAATTTTCAATGTCGTCTCAGACTTTGTATTGCAGCTTAATTTGCAGTAGTTTGTGATCAGTTACAGTGTGTGTTTATATTTACCTCAGGTTCCTTGGTATCCCATGATCAACAATCTATTTAAAATACAGCACTTAAGGGCGCCCTGTCTGGGCCCGAGCCAGAACCAGCCCGCCGGCCGTTTCACCGTCGAGTCTGCCTGCCAAACCCCAGTCAGTTTGCGGCTGCAGCTCTCTCCAGCCTGCCGGCCGCTCAGAAGTCAAGCTCGCCAGCCGCCGCAACGTCAAGCCCGTCGGCCGCCGTTGACTCAAGCCCGCTAGCCGCTCAGAAGCCAATACCCGCTCCTCGAAAGCACCCTGCTGTGCCAGCTCCTCCAGAGCGCCCTCCAGTGCCAGCTCCTCGAAAGCACCCTGCGGTGTCTGCTCCTCCAGAGCGCCCTCCAGTGCCAGCTCCTCGTAAGCGCTTCCCAGATCCCAAGTTAAGCCCAGGAAGGGCTCCTGATCCCGAGTTAAGCCCAGGACAGGCTCCTGATTCCCAGTTTAGCCCAGGAAGGGCTCCAGTTCCCGAGATTAGCCCACAGAGGGCTCCTATTCCCGAGTTAAGCCCAGTGAGGGTTCCTGTTCCCGGATTTAGCCCACGGAGGACTTCAGTTCCTGAATTTAGCCCACAGAGAGCTCCAGCCCCCGAATTAAGCCCAGGGAGGGCTTCTGATTCCTCGTTTAGCCCAGGACGGCCTCCTGATCCCCAGTTAAGCCCAGGGAGGGCTCTTGATTCCTCGTTTAGCCCAGGACGGCTCCTGATTCCCCGTTTAGCCCAGGGAGGGCTCCTGATTCCCCATTTAGCCCACGGAGGGCTCCTGATTCCCCATTAAGCCTAGGGAGGTCTTCTGAGCCCCCATTTAGCCCACGGAGAGCTCCAGTCCCCGAATTAAGCCCAGGGAGGGCTCTTGATTCCTCGTTTAGCCCAGGACGGCTCCTGGTTCCCCGTTTAGCCCAGGGAGGGCTCCTGATTCCCCGTTTAGCCCAGGGAGGGCTTCTGATTCCCCATTAAGCCCAGGGAGGGCTCCCGATCCCCCCATTAAGCCCAGAGAGGTCTTCTGAGCCCCCATTTAGCCCAGGGAGGGCTCCAGTCCCCGAGTTCAGCCCCGTAAGTTCCCCCAAGGATTTTTTTTGGGGGGGGTAGTAGGGCTCTGGTCGTAGTGGCCGGGCCGAGTGGCGAGGCCAAGGCCATGGAGGACGTCCAGCCATGGCTTCCTGAGTTCCCTGCTCCGCCATGGCCTCCTGAGTCTCCTGATACGCCATGGCCTCCTGAGTTCCCTGCTCCGCCATGGCCTCCTGAGTCTCCTGGTCCGCCATGGCCTCCTGAGTCTCCTGGTCCGCCATGGCCTCCTGAGTCTCCTGGTCCGCCATGGCCTCCTGAGTCTCCTGATCCACCATGGCCTCCTGAGTTTCCTGATCTGCCATGGCTCCCCGAGCTCTCTGCACCGCCATGGCCTCCCGAGCTACCTATTCTGCCATGGCCCCCCGAGCTCCCGTCTTGGACCAGCCTCCAGGGTGCCCACCCCCTCTCTCTGGTGGATATGTTACGGTGCGGGATGAGCCTTCCGGGAGAGGGGAGTTATGTCAGAGTTTTGGACTTGTTTTTCCTTGTTTTACCCCTGTCTTAGTTCCTGGTTTTCCTTTTATGGTCATTTTCCTGTTCTTGTTTAGTTTGATTGCCTCATACTATGCACCTGTGTTTGTTAATTATCCTGTGTATTTAAGTTCCCGTTTGTTCCCTCATTGCTGTTCGTCGTTGAGTTGAGTTCGTCGTTTGCTGCTGTCTCCATGTTGGATTTTCCCCTGTGTTCCTTTATTAAAGACTGTTTATGATTACTCGCAACTCCTGCATTCTCCCTGCAATGACGTACCATGACACGTTTATATATCGTTTATATCTAGTTTATATATCATTTATATCTAGTTTATATCCCACAATTCTGAGAAAAAAGTTAGAATTGCGAGTTTATATTTCACAATTGTGAGAAAAAAGTCGGAATTGTGAGAAACTCACAATTGCAAGAAAAAAGGTCAGAACTACAAGTTTTTATCTCACAATTCTGAGAAAAAAAGTCAGAATTGGGATGAAAAAAGTCAGAATTGGGATGAAAAAAGGCTGAATTGAGACATATAAACTTGCAATTGTGAGAAAGTCAGAACTGCGAGTTTATATCTCACGATTCTGAGAAAAAAGTCAGAATTGCGAGATATAAACTCGCAATTCTGGCTTTATTTCTTGCAATTCCAAAAGAAAAAGGGGTCCCACTTTATATTAAGTGGCCTTAACTACTATGTATTTACATTTAAATTAATCATTTGATACAATGCACTTATTGTGTACATACATGTTTTTACATTGTACTTATATTTTTAAAAATACCTATATGTAGTTACATCTGTAATTAGTTTCTGTAATTACATCTATAATCACACTGTTGACCCATCCCTTACACCTTAACCCACCCTTAAAACTACCTATACCACCAAACCTGTTACTAACCTAACCCTTATCCCACCATAATAGCAGCAAAAGTGTTTTGCAATAAAATATGACCACAATAAGTACATTGTACTTATTTTTTATGTAAGTACATAGTAGTTAAGGCCACCTAATATAAAGTGTGACCAAAAAAAGTTATAATTGTGTCAAAAAAAGGCTGAATTGAGACATAAACTTGCAATTGTGAGAAAATCAGAATTGTGAGTTTATATGATGCAATTCTGAAAAAAAAAAAAAAGTCAACTGTGAGTTTATGCATGCAATTGTGAGAAAATAGTCAGAATTGTATGATAAAAATTAATAATTACCTTTTTTATTTTTTATTTAGTGGTAGAAACAAGCTTCCATAGTTTTACGATAGAAATGTTAAACGACCATCAGTAATATCAATTGATAGGAAATACTTGACTTTTTTTTTTGTTTCAAATTTCAACATCTTAATTGGAAATATGGTCTGCCATTTAGGTGATTCATGTAATTCATAACTGAATGTGGTGAGACAAGAATATAATATGCATATAAATAAGATTGATATGCATATTTAAAAAAAAAAAGTTTAAAAACGTTTACTAATTCTTGTTCTTCTCTGTTTCTGTTTCTTGTTCTTTTTCTCTGTGACCATAAATCCATTTAAATCTTTATTTATTTAATTCATTTAAATAAATAAACCATTAAAGACATGGTTATGGCTATATATTTTGCTATATATAAATCAGAGCAGAGTTACGAACCTTTCCTGAAGTTTGGATGCACTCATCTGTAAAACAAGAGAGTCGAAATTAAAGGTAAAATCTATCGTTTGAAAACTATAAGGGAAAATCTTTTGATAAACTCATATCTCAAATGAAAATTATTAAGCCACTGTTTTAATATAATCTTTAGTTTGCAGGCTATATTGGCCAAGTTTTAATTAGAGTTAAATTCATTCATACTATAGTATGATATATTGTTTTCACTATAAATATAATGACATAAAGCTCTTTAGTTGCCCTGTTATAAAAGCTTTAAAACATATACTCACAATTTTTGTTTTCTTTTTTGTAGTTTTGAAAATCTTGAGATTCACCAATAACAACTCAGCTGCTGTTTTCTCCCAGATCAGGCAGAAGATCCTCTTTTATAGGCTCTGGATCATCATGAGGGAGGAGATGATTAACATGGACTTCAGAGAAAAACTGATAACTGGATGAGGGGAGGAGTGAAAATTCATGTGGGGACTTGTGAATAGTTGCACAGGTTAGACTTGCACAGATTAAGTCATATTTTATCATTTATTATTGTGTTTATCTAACATTCATGGCTGTACGATATAATGTACAGTACAATTTAATGTCCCAGAGTTTAATTTTGATTTAAACAGATTTCAGCTTTTGTCTTCAGGTCACATTAAAGCTGTCTTAGAAATTGGTTACCTTTATGCCTTTATTTTTTTCACCTTACACTTATATCTGGATTTTATTGTTTTGCATTTGTCCCAGTCTTTCAATCTTAAATTAAACTATGAAAATCCATCATAAAAATGGCCTATTACTGCATTTTAAACCCATGAAAATCTGAACAAAGAGTAAAATAAACAAATTTTGTGAAGATGATAAATATAATTTTTGGTGCATGAATGTAAAATGTCAATATATAAAAATGTAAAATTTTCTGAACTTCTTAATTAAGGAGAATTTTGTGAATCCAGACCAGGACTATTGAAACTTGAAATAAACGTTAACGGAAAAATGCCGGTTTAAAGAGACGGATTAAAGTTTGTTTATATGTGCTGTTTCCTATAGTGAGATAAAATGTATGTTTTTTTTAAATTCATGTTACAACAGAGTTATTTCTGCAGAGCTACAGCATTCCTCTCAACCACTCTCTCCAGCAATCTCATCATAATACCACAATTATTTTTCACTTAATACTTACACTTTCACTTTATGACTGTATGGTAACTTTCTTTAATTTATAGAGCTTGCCTCATGCAGTGTGTCTGATAAATGCACTGAAGCTTTATGTCATTAAGAGGAAGGTCAAGATTAGATAAAATCAACCTACTTTTAATGTAGTGATCTAGAATTAGGAAATATTTGCATGAAGGAAAATGAATCTGCTTAGCCAAAAAATTTTGAAAATTTATGACACTGAACACATACTAACCTGAATTTATTGTAAATTCACAAAAAGTATAATAAATGACATATTTGTGTATTATTGACATTAGATTAACAAATAAATTAGCTAAACTTTAAATAATACATTTTTCCCCTTGATTTTTGTGTTTTGTCTTGGTTTTGGAAAATGATGTTTAAAAAAAAAATATGGAAAAACAACGATGAATTTGAAAATTTCTTATGTTCTATATGTGATGTGACTTTTCCAAACAAATAAAAGATTTCAAATGTATCAATCAATGCCAAACTATAAAATCTTTCATTTTAATATTCACAATCAGTGTTGGGAAGGTTACTTTGGAAATGTAATACAAGTTACCATATTTAAAATGTAATAAATAGTGTAACTATTTCAATTACTTTATTAAAGTAATGTAACTGATTATGTTTGATTACTTTTTGATTACTTTTCAAAAGTTCAACATTTTCAAAATTTCATTTTCATTTAAACCAGGCAGCGTTAACCTTACAGTAGAACTCAACACTGATTACTGTCAGACTTTCAAAATCACTTGAATTAGATTAATTTTATATAATTTAATTTTAAAGCACAACCACCACAAAATCAGACTTTAGCACCTCTTTTTACTCTGAGAACATTCTGAGGTAATCACAGATTTAAGAAATAGTTTAATAGCTATGATACTGTTTTTTAAATCAAATCTTTGCATAGTTATGTCAGGAAACACTGGCATCTAACAATGTCTTGGAAAAAAAACAGTTAATCTTAAAAAATAAAGCATATACATAAACCCAAATTGGAAACAAAACAGTTATCGAATAAGCATGTGTCATACTCTGTGTCCTAAACTTGATCTCTCATATTTTAGAGCACTTAATGCAATTTGGGAGAGAAATCAATCAAATCTCAGATGTAACCCCCTTTTATAATTGTTAACATTTTCTTAAGTAACTGTAAATTAATTTTAAAAAAAATCTCAGTAACTGTAACTGATTACAGTTAGATTTATTTTGTAATTAAATTACATAATTCCGTTACATGTAACTAGTTACTCTCCAACACTGTTCACAAATAAATGCGATCGAATCCCAGTAAACAAATAAATAATCTAGTAGCTATCAATAATCATGACACAGATATTTAATCACTAAATATTAAATTGGAAAAATACATTTTAATATATTTATATGTAAATATTTATAATAAATGTTTAAATATTTATTATATTTAATTGTTTATATATATAATATATATATATATATATATATATATATATATATATATATATATATATATTATGATTTATCCTTTCCAATTTGTTTCGATTTAATATTTAAACTTTTAAAAATTTTAATATACATTCACATTTTCATTTGATTATAAAGTCTATTTAGTATGATAAAAAAGCATAGATTGAAATAATTTAAAATGCCTTTTCTACAATTCATCTCCGTTTTAAGGTGTCCAAGCAGAGAAACTGGACTTTAGTGACTCTAGTGGTCATCAGATGTATCGTCATCTTTTGGCTTTCGCGTTCTGCTGGTTTGTCCCTCGCGGGCTCTGGTAGCGCTGTCTCTGGTTGAGTCCGGCTCGCTGTAGAAACACGTGTGTTCCTCTCATCATGGAGTTTGAGGGCTGCAGCTGCTTCAGACAGAGACTCGTGTTGTCCACACTGAGCGGAAAACGAGTGAAAATACGAAACATCAGATCTAAAGATGACAACCCCGGCCTGCGAGGTGCGTTTATATCACAACATCACACATGACGTGTGACGCAGTATCTAATCAATCCACAACACACATCTTCATCATCCTCAAAACATCTGTACATGCGTTTATGAAATATATTATCATCGCAGAGTCGTTTATCTACAGCACGAGACGTTCAAATTAATTTATGAATCCCTCTCTGATTCAGATTCCAGATTTTTCTTCTCTATAGTTTTAAAAATGTTTATTACTTGTATTATTTGCATATCCAATTCATTTATTAATTTTTTTGTTATTTATTTGTTTAGTTGTTTGTCATTTTGTATTCTATTTATTCTAGACTTTTTTTTTGGCTTTTTTATTTATTTTCCAAATAAAATACCACTGCATGTCCGGGTTTTATTTACTTGTTTGTTTGTCTCACTGATTGTTTGTCAGTTTGAACTCTGTTTATTCTAGACTTATTTATTTGCCATTTTATTTTCTAAAAAAAAAAAAAAAAAAAAAGTCATTTTGTTTATTTATTTTTTGCCATTTTGTACTCTATTTATTCTAGACTTATTTATTCGCCTTTTAGTTTATTTTCTACATAAAATAAGTTGTTACTAATATTTTTGTTTTTATTTTATTTTTATTTTTTTAATAATTAAAAAAATCTTTATTTTAAATTAGTTTGTTTGGGTTTTTTTGACTCTTGGATATTTGAAATTCACATAATTTTAGTTGTTGATCCGCTTGACTTCACTATGCACTACAGCTCATCAATCTAAAAGCATTGTATGAAATTTTTAAATTGTAAATATATTTGTAGTCAAATATAAATTTTTACTGCGAAACTAGTTTCAGGCCTTTCAGCAGAAGCCTTTAATATCAGCAACATCTCATCAGATTGATTTATTTGTTTATTTTTAAATCTTGTTTTTAAGTGTTTCAGAATGTGCATCTGTTCCTGTCTGTTGATGAAGAGACTGTTTAATCATTTCATTGAAATCTAAAAGTCAGATGTGTTTGTGTTGGTCAGATTTTGAAGCGAGCTTCATCAGGCTCCTCGACAAAGTGACCAACGGCACCAGAATCGAGATCAACCAGACGGGTGAGTCCTACTGGACACTGATGGATGGACTGATTGACAGGGGTGTTGGTTGTTCTCTGATGGCGTGTGTGTGTGTGTGTCGATGCAGGAACGATGTTGTTCTATCAGCCGGGTTTGCTGTACGGCGGCTCGGTGGAGCACGAGTGTAACGTCCAGCGCTCTGTGGGTTATTATCTGGAGGCTCTGCTCATGCTGGCTCCGTTCATGAAGACGCCGCTCAGAGCCGTGCTGAAGGGCGTCACCAACGACCCCACAGACCCCTCGGTGAGCTTCTGACGATTATACTACGGGGCCGTTGAATGCTTGAATCTGATTGGCTGTTCTAAGGTGTGCAATTATTTTCAGGGAAACGCACGGTGAACGTAGTTCCAGGCAGATCTTGACCGCATTACATGTCTGTATCACTTCACCAAGTGATTTGAGTTATTTCAAAGGTCCTTACAGCCTAAAACAGCAAAAGAACCAAAACCCACAACAACACTGACCAAGCAAATAAATATAGTAAACAATAGGATAAAAACAACACATCATTTCCATGTTTTTGCCTCAAAATTATGTTTTATTATGTACGGAAAGCACTCTTTCTCTCCCCTGCTCTCTCTCTCCCTCACAGACGCACATACAGTTTGCACACACGCTAATGTTGTTACCGCTGCTCTGACGATTTTATCAGTAAGGAATAGTTCACCCAAAAATGTGTGCGCTTTCGCTGAACGTAAACAACGCTGATTATGTTGATTACTTTCTGGGGTACTTTCCAAAATGGTGGTTATGGTAACTCGGGGAGAATAATTGCTGAATAAATTGTTGTTATTGTTTTCTTTGCACACAAAAAGTATTCTTATAGCTTTGTAAAATTACGGTTGAACCCTTGATGTTTCTGTGTGTTGATCGTGATAGTATCCTATGTCTATATCCTATCACGATATATTTCTTAATTTCAGTTGATACGATATAATTCCGATATCGATATGAACACTATTAAAAAAACCTCATAAAAGCTGCCAAGAACACCCCAACAGAAGTCTGTACCTACAAACTTATGAAAAATGAATTTGCCAAGTCCATGAAACTTCTTCCTATAAAACTATATAATATTTTAGAAAAAATTAAAAACACAGCACACATTAATGTTCACCTTTTGTTTGTATTTAGCCTTCATATGTGAAATGTGAAATTACTGTCAAATAAACATCTCAAACTCACCTTATTAATATTAATATCTTTAACTTCAAACTACACTGAAAAAAATTATTCATTGAATTTACTATATTTTTTTAAGGTAAGTGGGTGCAATCAGTTTATTTTAGCTACATTTAAATAAACTAATTTAGCTGACTAACTTTCAACATATTATTTTTTTTATTAAATGTAGCTAAAATAAGTTGTTTGCAACCACTTACCTTAAAAAAAATTTAGTATCATTTTTTTTTCAGTGTATAGGCTAACATACACTACCAGTCAAAAGTTTTTGAACAATAAGTTTTTTAATGTTTTTTAAAGAATTCTCTTCTGCTCACCAAGCCTGCATTTATTTGATCCAAAATACAGCAAAACAGTAACATTTTGAAATATTTTTACTATTTAAAATAACTGTTTTCAATTTGAAAATATTTTAAAATGTAATTTATTCCTGTGATTTCAAAGCTGAATTTTTAGCATCATTACTCCAGTCACACGATCCTTCAGAAATCATTCTAATATTCTAATTTGCTGCTCAAAAACATTTATTATTATGTTGGAAACAGCTGAGTAGAATTTTTTCAGGTTTCTCTGATGAATAGAAAGTTCAGAAGAACAGCATTTTTTCTCTGAAATAGAAATCTTTTGTAATATAATAAATGTGTTTATCATCACTTTGGATCAGTTTAAAGCTTCCTTGCTAAATAAAGGTATTAATTTCTATAATTTGTATAATTTCCCCTCCACCCAAAAAAAAAAAAAAAAAAAAAAGAACTAGCGGTTTCCCCGGTAACGGCTGTAATCTAAGCAGCTCAGCTCATGAACGCTACTTTATCAGATAAAATGAGAATGCCATCAAAACTGTTCTGAAGAGAGTTGGTTCCCTTCAGAGATTCATTCATATAAAACACCTGCACCGCGTTTTGATTTTGAAACGTGCAGTGTTCATGTTTATTCAACCAAGTCAAATGCCACAAATAAATCAATGTATGGGAAACACTGGTAATGTATATTGAAATATCGGAAATTTGTTTAAAAATCATATCACCGTTATTGAAAAAATTATATTGCGATACATATTGATATTTAATTATTGTCCAGCCCTTGGTGAAAAAAAAAAATCTATCTAAAAAATATATCTCTATTTATCTTAACTAAACGTGGCATAAAGCTTATATGAGAGCACATGAACATACTGTATACTGAATTACGCTTGAGTTGAGCAGATTTTATTTCTATATTTTTTTCTTTCTCTGTTTCTTGTATTACATTTATAAGTTTCATGATAATAAAATAATAATGAAAAAATTGTGTGAAGAACAACTGTTTGTTCTTAGATTATTTTTACTTTTTATAATTTAATATTATTTTACATTTTTATTATTTTTTATTTTAATTTCGAGACATTATTGTTAATCTTTTAATAAAGATTATAACTGTTCATTTGACTTTGTTTTTGTTTTGTTTTTTTAACTTTTGGCCAGATTTTCCTATTTCCTATTTTTTGTTATAGTTTTTGCCACAGTCTGGTTTCAGTTGATTTATGTTCTTTATGTTGAGTGTGTGTGTGGTAATACTATAGTAATCTCATTTGATTCTTCTGCTTTGATGTCTAATTATCTGTATGAAATGCTAATGTTCTCTAGGTGGATCTTCTGAAGGTCACTGCTATTCCTTTGATGAAGAAGTTTGGGATTGATGGAGACGGTCTGGAAATAAAGGTTTGTCAGGAATGTGTGTCAAACAAAAACCTTTTTAAAACAAGTCTACCTTAGTTTCCCAGTGAAGGCATGAACTGATGAAGAGATACAGTTTAAATGGCTTTGGACAAACGCATCTGCCACGTGCATGAATGCGGATGGATTGTGTTGTATCATTGTGTTGATGGTGTTTGTAGGTGCTGAAGCGAGGCATGGCTCCTGCTGGAGGAGGTGAGGTGCTCTTCACCTGTCCTGTTCGCCGCTCCATCAATCCCGTTCATCTCACGGAACCGGGAAAAATCAAGAGGATCCGAGGAACAGCGTATCCTTCCATTGATAATAAAACTGGTCACCAGGAATTCTGATAATTCTGTCAATCGAGGCTGACACAGAACCACAGTGAAATTTCACTAATCTCCAGATCAGGGGCTGTATTCACAAAACATTTCATCTTTCCGCTAAGAGTTCTCCGAAATAGCAGTAAAACCTCTTCAAACCTTTTCACAAAGCTGCTGAGAGAAACTTTTACTAAGGAATGAGAACAAATCCTAATCTAAGAGAGAGGGCGGAGTTGAGCTCGTTACAGTGGATGATGTCATCAAGCTTACTAACTATGATTGGCTGATAGGGTCTCTGTCATTTAATCAGAGAAATATTGTAGGAGGAGTATCATGTTGCTATATTCAAATAAAGAGTTTCAAACAAAAATCTTGCTATATTATAATAAATGTTTAAAAATGTAGGCTACCCTTTCTTACAGATTTAGGAACAGTTTTTTATGGAAGGCAGTTTTCACCACTGAATAAAAAAATAAAAAGGGTAATTGCAACTTTTCTTCTCACAATTTACTTTTTTTTCTTTTTCTTTTTTTACTGAGAAAGTGGGAATTACGAGTTTATATCTTGTAATTCTGAGAAAAAAGTCAGAATTGTGACAAGTCGCAATTACCTTGTTTTATTTTACATTCAGTGGCGAAAATGGGCTTCTACAGGCTTTAGCACTAAATGCTTTGTGAAATACTATTAGAGCAAACATTTAGGAGTCCTAAAATTAGGACTGACGTGACTATTATTTTTTTTTTCTTCCTCCTAAATTGGCAAGTTAGGAGCTACTATTTGATGTAAGATGTTTTGTGAATATGGCTCCACTTTTTGAAGTTAAATATTAACCAAAGCAGTAGGGCTGCACAATCCAATTTCTAATCGCGATTACGATTATGGATGCCACGATTACATAATTGTTCAAAGCTGCGATTACAAAAATAAATAAACAATTAAAAATGCCCACTTGCATTATTCTGTGTGCTTAAGGGGTGTTTGCAGCGCGGGGTTTAACAAACTCAAACACACTGGATAAAAGACATTGTGTCTAACTGATAGTCGTTGTCACTCTGTTGTGCGTGATAGATATGTTACACGCCAAACGTGTCAAAAGCGGAGCAAAATAGCGGTACTCGTTTGAACTGCGCACCACACTGACCTTTCATCCGCTCGCCTCAAAAGAAAACAGCGCAGCGCAAGCTTAGAGCATATGCGTTTATTACAGTGACCAGTCGCGATCACACACTAAACAACGCTGTGAAATCCAGTAAGAAGCACTCGAGTTCAGCACAGAGTTCTCCAGTACAAATCACCTCTCTTTAATTTAAACTAGTTTAAAGCCAAATAAATCGAAGCTGTTACTCTCATCAACACTATTGCAGAAAGCTGCAGAAACAGTGCAACAACGATCCAGTTAGAAGACGTTTCATTCCACAAATCACCCACATTTACCATAGTTTTACTGTAACACTAACGGTAACAATGGTACGGTGGCAGAAAAGTAGGATATTCATATTGAGTATTATTAAATTATTAATACGCTATACTAAATATGTTAAAGGAGTAATGGAATATAATTACATTATCTTGTTAATTATTCTATCAGTTGATGTGGATTTGTAATTGACTGAATGTCTTTAGGCTACTGTTTTCAATGTAAACACCATAGAAACCATATAGTTAGGCTACTTTTTTACCATGGTAATGAGGTGCTGTACTTTTGGTTCTGTATAAAAGATGAGGCTGTTACAGTTTTCACAATGGTACTGTCAAATGTACATCTGCATCCCAACTCAAGCTCCTGCTACTCTGAACTCAAGCTCCTGTTCTAATGAGCATTTCTAAGAGACAAAACTTGTAATATTACATGTTCAGTGCTACCAAATCAGCTGCTGGTGCCACTGCTCTCCAATGTTAGTCTGGAGCCCTGATAATATAAATTGTACTGTAAAATGTTTCTGTAATTTGAAATTGTCTGTTTAATTGTAAATGAAATGTATAGCTTTAGTAAACCATTTTTTCTTTTTTTCTTTTTTCTTTTAGTTTTAGTAGAACATTATTATACCATGCATAATTTTACCTTTTTTTTGTTTAAAAGAAGAAACCAAACCAATGTATAGTTGACATTTGAGGCTCAATGCTATAGAAAAGCAATAAAAGTTCAGGAAGAGTGTTTTCAGCCTTTTTTTAATATATATTTTATATAAAAATATGGCATGAAGCTTCAAACAATGGCATAAATCTGTTCAAAATAATCGTTATTAATAATCGCAATTACAATCTCAAGGAAATAATCGACAATTATGATTTTTGTCATAATCGTGCAGCCCTACAAAGCAGTGTCATCTAGCCTTCGAGTGTTTTTCGTTGATGTCTCTCATCACTGATGTTTAGTGTTGATCTTTGACTGGAGTGTGTCAGGTTCTCAGTGAGAGTTTCTCCTCAGATGGCCAACAGGATCGTGGACTCGGCCAGGAGCATCCTGAACAAATTCATCCCGGATATTTACATCTACACCGACCACATGAAGGGAGCCAGCTCTGGGAAGTGAGTCTGAGCTGATGATTTAAAGCTGAACTGATTGTCAATAATTAAGGGATTTTTGTTGAACATTGGCATTAGAGTGGGATTTAGTTGTGAAGCAACTTCAGTAACCTAGCAAACACCCCAGTGATGGCTCAGACGCCACGGTAACAACCTAATCTCATGCTAATAACCAGCGAGTAAGAGGCTATGGTGAAGTCACTGTGTGTTGTGTGCAGGTCTCCAGGGTTCGGTCTGACGCTGGTGGCTGAGACGTTGAACGGCACGTTTCTGGGCGCTGAGGTCATGTCCACACCACAGGGTCAGGGAAATCCGGAGCTGCCGGAGGACTTGGGCAGAAACTGTGCCAAACTACTGCTGGAGGAGATCTATAGGGTGAGCAGAACCAAACAAACACACATTTGGTTTCCACAATTCGTGGGGACTCTCTATAGGAGTAATTGTTGTCATATTGTACAATTAGGGCTGGGCGGTATATCGAGTTTGTACGATATATTGATATATTTTTTATAAGCGATACGGTATACCGTTAATATCGATATACAGTAGTTTGATACAAGCGCATCTGAAAAAATATCTAGGGAGGACACAGACCGAACTGCTGTGGAGAAAGTGGATAATACAATTTGTTCTAAACATGTGGCAAGCTTTATATGAAGGGCTTTAAAAAACTCATAAGATATAGTAGCCTATAGTTTGAGTTTAAAGAGGCTCGGCCCGTCAGATGCTCTGACAGAAAGGCTGCGTGTGCCGCTGACAGAGATGCTACTCGCGCTGTTTAATGTGTTTGAGATGTGCTGTTTTCCTTGATGCATAACTTACATTTCACAGTTATATTCTCCATCTGTAAATGTTAGAAAGCCATGGAAATATTTCCATTTTGCTGTCAGAAGTCCACAAGCTTTTGCTTTGCGATTCTCCGCTAAACTTCACAGACTTCATTTAGAATGAGCGCCAAACAGACAGAGCGCAATGAAATAGGAACGACTAAAATATACATTTTGCTGAAATATTTGTAGTTGGACAATAAATGTGACATATGTAGAATTTCAAACCTACAAGTAAGTGTATTTGTATGATAGCACTAACTGTAAATTGTAATGGGGTAATCAAAATAGCCTTTTTACTCAATTAGTTTTCAATTAATTTTTCATTTTTAGTTTAATAAATTTAACTTCTGCTTTAAAAGCATTATTTTTGTTTTTAGATTGCAATGTTACAATGTTAGAATGTAATGTGATTTTAACCCTTTTCTGCACATAATATTTGCCTAATGCTTACATTCACTTTATTTGTTTAATCCAAATACAAAATACAGAGATATATACCGCATAGCGCAAATCAGCCAAAAAATACAGAGATATGAATTTTTGCTCATATCGCCCAGCCCTATGTACAATCTGTATTTTCTATCCCCTACACCAAAACCCCTCACACAAAACTACAGGCATTTTTAGATTCTCAAAAAAATTTATTTAGTATTTAAAACCTGTTTTCAGTCAACATTTATTGGTCAAGTATGCATAACATACAACGTAATTTTCTGTCGGTATGAGGCATCCCACACATAAAAAACCCCACTTACAATATTACAATATTACATAAGAGAGAACAAAAAAAAAAAAATTACAAAATAAATTTTTGGTTCCCCATGGGGACCAAAAATGCAAAAAATCTCAAGGTATATACACATACACAGGTATACCAGGACCCATGGGTATCGGAAGCAAAATAAATGTGGGTGGGTCCTCCCCCAGAAAACATTTACTGGAGTATATGCCATTTTCTGTAGTCTGGTGCCTTTTAATTAACGAAGTGTCTTTTACACAAGTGCAAGTGCAAATAGGCCGCCTTGTTGGCAGAGGCTATTTACATCACCTCCACCCACTAACATCACAACATTACAAAAGACGGCTGTTAAATAATATTTCCAGTGGTAAAGTGTGTAGTGTAGTGTTTTTGCGAGTTCGCATCCGCCTTTTGCTGAAATCGTTCTTCTCCCTTTTCACATCTCATATTACATCGGAAAGGCATTTGTTTTCAATAAAAATGAAGGAAATAATCAAAGTTGAAATAAAATCAGGTTGGGTTATCTGAGCAGCGGCTAAGATGCTTTGCTGTGTCGCAGGAGTGCAGCAGGCGTGAGTAACTAGTGAAAACACGGAATGGAGTTTAATTTATACAGACTCTGAATGAGCCAAGTGCAATAGATTTGAGGAAGCAGCAACATGTAATTCAAGGCTGTAGCTAAATGGAGTTTAATTTATTAGGGCATTCGTCATGTGGAATGGATTTGACTGACGGCGCTCTGAAAAGTGCACAGACATATTCGCTGAATTAGAGATGGTAAAAGTGGGTGGGTCCAATATCATTGATCTTCAAAAGTGGGTGGGTCTTGTCCCACCCACATACAATGGTCCCGACGCCCATGCCAGGACCACACACACACACACACACACAGGGTTCCCACGCTTCTTGAAAGTACTTGAATTTCAGATTTATGGATTCAAGGCCTGGAAAGTACTTGAAAACAAACATAGGTCCTTGAAAGTGCTTGAATTAAATTTGAAATAAATTTTGTTTATGGCACTATTTCAAAAATTGTCCTATATGTTCTGTCAAAGATGGAACGAAACGGCACTAATGATTGGGGTGGAGATGTGGTAGCGCGAAAAAAAACGTGTGTGTGTGTTGATGCGCAGCCTAGAGTCCTGCGCGGGACAGTTTTCTTAAGCCTGCTCCCGCTGAGTTTCTGACCATTACCGCCCACGCCTGCAACACGTGTCCCGCTCCTGCAAACATTCTAATATTGTATATAATTTCCGCACATCAGGGAGCTGCTATATGTGGGGTATTGAAATCAACAACAACAACAATATTTATTTATAGAGCACATTTAAACACAACTGAGGTTGACCAAGATGTTTTATAAAGAACAAAACACACATAAAATAAAATAAAAGGAAATCAACAAACAAGTAAAATCAGCACAGTACAGTACAAGACCCAGGAAACATACTAAGGAGTGTTATAAGCCAGGCTAAAAAAATATGTCTTTACATAAGATTTAAAAATACTAATAGATGGGGCACGTCTGATAAAGGGAGGAAGGCTATTCCAAAGCTTCGGTCCCGCAGTAACGAAGGTGCGATCACCACGATTTTTAAGTTTAACTCTAGGGACAATGAGTAGGCCAAGGACACAAGATCTCAAGGTTCTAGACGGAGTATATGGAAGCAGCAGATCAGTTAAGCATTGAGGAGCCAGATTATTGAGGGTTTTGTAAACAAATAATAAGATTTTAAAATCAATCCTATACTTGACAAGGAGCCAGTGTAGGGACATTAAAATAGGAGTAATATGGTCATATTTTCGCTTCCCTTCAAGCAGTCTAGTGGCTGCATTATGAACTAACTGAAGACGAGAGATTGAAGCCTGAAAAATACCAAAATACAAAGAGTTACAATAATCAAGCCGAGATAATATATAGCTGTTTCAAGATTTTTTCTAGATAGAAAGGGCTTAAATTTACTGAAAATGTGAAGTTGATAAAAGCATGACTTAACTACAGCTGAAATCTGTTTATCAAACTTTAGGCTGGAGTCAAATAAAATGCCCAAGTTCCTGGCACACTGTGTATTATATGGAGTGAGGTAGCCAAGATCAAAATTAAAAGCAACATTTTCCCTAGAACCAAACAAAATAAATTCTGATTTGTTTTCGTTCAGGTTTAAAAAGTTTCTTGAAAGCCATAGCTTAAGTTCGCTTAGGCAATCTAACAATGGCTGAAGTGAATACTTATTATTACGCTGTAGGGGAAGATAAAGCTGGGTATCATCAGCATACAGATGAAAGGAGACACCATATTTTTCAAAAATAGAAGCCAGGGGGAGCAAATACATTGAAAACAACACAGGCCCAAGGATCGAACCTTGTGGAACACCACAACCAAGAGGAATGTCAGTAGAAACACAATGCCCTATTTGAACAGTAAAACACCTATTTGACTAATTGCATTTGAATGAGAGTTCGCTGTTCACTTTCACTTTCGCAATTACGCACACTCTGTGTAAAGTGAGCACATCTTACAATGCGTGCATAATTATTCTGATCATATTTTTTTTTTTCCAAGCACATTTTACCAATTCCAAACCACATCAATCTTAAGTACTATTAATTTTGTATTTAATCATTTATAAGTGATATATAATTGTCCATGAAGGCTGGAAGTGAAAAACTCCTTATTCAGGTGTGAGGAATTATGAAATGAGCCAAAAAAGAGATTTAACTCCGACTGAAAAGTCAAAAAATATTAAATCCCCATGAGAAATAGACAAAACTAATGCAATACAGAAATTGCAAATTTAAGGCATGACCATTGGTCTGCGAAATGCTCATTGGGTCAGCGGGGTCAGAAAAAAACAGGTGGAGAAATAAAGACACGTTAACTGCAAAATAATTAAGAATTAAGGTGAAGAATTAGGTGTAAAACCATCAGGAACCATTTAGTCTCCAGCATCACCATTTTCCAGAACTACAATCTTCCTGGAGTCTCCACACTCTAAAAAAAAATGCTGGGTTAAAAACAACCCAGTGCTGGGTAAAATATGGATGAACCCAGCGATTGGGTTGTTTTGACCCAGCGGTTGGGTTACTGCTCAGAATGTTGGGTTAAACATTTAACCCAACTGTTGGTTGAAAACAACCCAGGATGTGTTCTGTCCAATATTTACCCAGCACTGGGTTGTATTTAACCCAGCATTTTTTAGAATGCAGAAGTGCAATGTGTCAGGTTCCCAGAGACTTTGCTTGGGTAAAAAAAAATCATAAAAAATGACCCTCACTTAATAAAAATAACATGCTGAAGTATTGTGAAAAACATGAAGACTAATTTTTTATAGGCTTTATGGACAGATAAGTTGTGAGTGACTCTTGAAGGACCAGTACCACATCCTCTTGTACCACTGTTTGAAGAATTTATCTTCCAGAATCTGGCAGTAAGTTTTAGGAGTTAATTTTTAGTCAATCTCTGCAAGACAGACTTTTCAGGATAGGAGATGGACTAAAAATTAACTCCCAAAACTTACTGCGACATGGAGCTAAGAAGAAAATGTAGAACTTGAAAAATTGGAAAAACAGCTTAGTGAAAAGTGTTTACAGTTTAAAAGCAAATAGAAAGTCCCATTTTTTTTTTATTTCTTTTTATATATATATATATATATATATATATATATATATATATATATATATATATATATATATATATATATATATATATATATATATATATATATATAATTTTTTTTTTTTTTTTTTTTTTTTTTTTTTGCAGATTTGCACATGTACAAGGTTTAAAATGTTCATGAAATATTTTCAAACAATATTGAAGTTTTGAGCAGCTGCATTATTTGAACACCTGCATTCCTCTAGGTCAAAGATGAAGAAATGGAATTTACAATAGAAAGTGTTTTACAAAATAATTTTGACTTGAGTTTTTTTAATGAGTAACGTCTCTATTGAGAGAATATGCAAATTTTTAATGTTAACAGGTTTTACCGTGTTATCACAACATTTAACCACTTTTTATTAATTTAAAAATTTAGAAATTATTTCAAATTTAAATCTTGTACAAGAACTACAACAAAACCAGTTTGATGCATATTTTATCAATATTTTAGAAATTGTATTTGAATATTACCAGTACTGACTTCAATGAATTTCATTAAATTCCTTTGAGCACGACTGCTCAAAACGGTCTAAATTTATTAAACCTACACATTCAAAACATTATTACTCTAAAATTTTTAATGTAAATGTTAAGTGTAAGTGAAATGTTAAGTACTGTAAGGTCTTTCATGACACTACATATGCTGGGGTGTGAACTTGATAGGTGCTTGATATAAAATAAATGGTGCTTTAAAAAGTCCTTGAATCTGGTGTTCATGAAAGAGTGGGAACCCTGCACACACTCAAACAAACACACACATATACATTCACACACCTTTCAAACAAACACACAAACAAACAAACACACGCACGCACATTCACACAACTTTCAAATAAACACACACGGTCACACATTAAATATATTTATTTTTTAAAAAATAAAAAAATACTCTGTTTTATGAAAACTAACATATTAAATTAAAAAAAAGTAAATAAAAGAACAGCAAATTAGTCTTTTTTGTAAAGTGTTGCCAGATATTTTAATGTTGATTAATTTTAATTAAACTGAAGTTTGTAATTCCTGCATCATTAGTGCCGTCAATAGAGTTTTTGTTTGAATGGCAGACTGAGACATGACATCATTAATTCAACCAATGGGTTGATTCGGGGGCGTAGCTACCTGTTTGTTTGACCAATGACAGATGAGGGGGTGTTTTAAACTTTACAAAAGTTCTAAGGTCTGATCATTACTCTGAAAAGTGTTTGTCTGCTCACATTTTCATTTGGATAGAAAGAGTATTAATCAAAGCATGGTTTGGCTTGTTTACACTGTCCTGGTGCAGAGGCATGCTGGGAAATAGATGCTTGTCTGTTACCTCTCATTATGAAGGTGTGAGGTTGTTGGAGGAGAAAGTGTGTGTTTGTGTTTGAGAACGGGTGAGAGAGCCGGTGTTAGATCCGCTCTGCTGAAGGGGATTACAAACGTCTAACCGTAATCCACTGTAACTCACTGTACTGACACCAGATAAACACTCAGCATACGCTCCCTTCATAGTGCGCACACGGGGAACACAAGCGCCACTGGTCTCTCTCGCTGTGAGGCATGTGACGTGAGTTAAAATGGGCTGATTCTGTGTTTTTCATATTGAGTTCTGAGCGGCAGAGGCGTTATAGGGCGTCTTTTTAGGGCTGTTAATATTTGAAGGCGCTGGCTGATCGCTGCGTGCATGCATGCATTTGTGTGTGTGTGTGTGTGTTTGTGTTGAGGTTAATCAGTAGCTGGTGGTTTGTCTCTGTAGTAAACAGCTCCTGAATGCAGACTAGTTCTGATTGTGCTGCAGTTGGATGGACTGTAAAACATGATGTGAGTTTATGCTCTATCTTTACGAATTCAAAAATGTAGATTTTTTTTTTTGTTGTTGTTTTTAAATGGAAAGATATGTTTAATTACTGTCTGCATGTTCAGCATGTGTTGTTTTTAATGCATTTCAGTGAATACATTTTAAAAACATTCAATATTGTGCTAATATTAAGGAAAAATTATTTTTAATATTATATTCATTAAGAAAACCTTGTTTATTGTGTCACTGCTAGGCTTGTTTTAGGCTTATTTCTTTTGGTATTGCACATGAAATGCTTAACTAAGTAGCAGGTAGTTAGTATTTTTAATTGTATTTTGATAATATTACTAGTTTGTTGTTTTTTTTTTTGTTTTTTTTTTTTTGTTTTTTGTTTTTGTTTTTTACTATTTTATATAATTTTATTTAAATTTTTGTTTTTGATTTTGCACATGAAATGCTTAACTAAGTAGCAAGTAATTAGTATTTTTAAGTGTTTTTATTTTTATATTATTACTGTTTTATTTTGTATATTTTTATTATTTATTTTTCTTACTATTTTATCATTTTATTTTAACTTTGTTTATTTCTTTGATTTTGCACATGAAATGCATAACTGAGTAGTTTGTGATTAGTACATTTAGTTATTAATACAAGCAAGTCCTTTTTATTTTTCTATGTTTTTATAAAATAAATCATTTTAATTTTGATTTTGCATATGAAATTCATAACTAAGTAGCAAGTTGTTAGTAGTACTTGTTATTAATACTTCCAAATTGTTTTTATTTTTTACGATTTTATATAACTTTATTATTTTTATTTTTTATTAATGTAATTCTTTAAAATTAATTTTGTGTTTATTTCTTTGATTCCTGCACATCATGAAATAAATTAATAATTGTAGGTATTAATAAAAGCATGTTTTTTTTTTTTGTTTTTTTTTTTTAGATTTTATTATGTAATTTACTTATTCATTAGAATATATATATATATATATATATATATATATATATATATATATATATATATATAATATGAATGCTAGCAGTCAGATTTTTTGAATGGGTTGACAGAACATATCAGCTAATGTTTTGATGTTGGGGGTGGGGTTACTTGGTATTCAACCAATGGCAGACAGGTGCAGTGTTAAAAACCTGTTTGAAATTAGTCATTATTTTCGCAATTTTTTTTTATTGGTGCAGGAACAACACACTTCAGCTTTAAAAGGCTTTTTATTACAAAAAGACATGGTTGTTTTTAGCATGTTGTCAAATGAACAATCTTTCATTTTCTCTGAATTTGTGTTGGTAGTGCAGGAGTTATGGGAGTGTTTTTGTGCAAAATGAAACCTTTTCTTAATACCCAAACATGTTAATAACACAATAGCATAATTCTGCACTTTTATTTTTATCTTCACTTGTCAAAATGAATGGCTGAGGATCAGACGACATGAGTTCTGTTATGATTGTTGTTGTTTTCAGCAGCCAGTCATTGATCATCCAGCACTCCCAGATGTTGTTTTTGTGTTTTTGCGAATGAGTGGGGTTATTTTCATCAGTTTTCTGAATGACGCATACTCTTGTTTGTATTGAGTGTGTTTTGGCAGAGCTGTCCGGTCACTGACACGCTCGTGTCCTTGTTTGTGTCAGCGGGTACGAGAGTATCGACTGCTGTCAGCGGACACAAACATGAGTCTCATCAAGAACTGTCATATTTCACTGCAAAATCAGAATAATATTTTGCATGAAAAAGTGAAGTCTAACTTTATTATTCACATTATTTTCACGAAAATGAAACACATTTTACCCAAAAAGTCTCAATGCAAAAATAAAATATATTATGTATTTTGTCATTTTAATATTATTTGTTATATATATATATATATATAAATATATATATATCATGGTAGTATGTAATAGTATTTTGCCTAATTTATGCTGAGCTAAAATATTTAGACCAGACAGTATGATATTCATTACTAAAAAAAATGCGTAATCAATATTAAATGTTTATTGCGATACTTTGATCTTTTTTAATTAATGTTTTGAATTTTACTTTTATATCTTCTGTTTTTTTTAATGTCTATATAGTTTTTATTTATTTTTATTTTAGTTATTTTATATTCCTAATGACCCTAAATTAGGCTTAATTTTCTTAATGCAGCATATAATTTCTTGTTTCATAGGGAATGTTTTTTACTTTGATATGTTTAACTGCTACGTTTAAAAAAAATGAAAAATAAAAAGAATAAAGAAAAAAATAAATACATTTTTTGTATTTATTTTAAATGTCTTATAGTGTTTTTTGTTAATTTGATATATTTTGTTATATTTTGCTTTCTTTTGGCTCTGCTGCTGATGAAGCATTAATAAATATAAATTTTTCTGCTGAAACACGTATGTCTGATTCTGAGCACAGATGGATGTTTCTGGAGATCTCATGTCTTGAAAACATGCGGTCGGTTGTTGTGCAGGTTTGACAAAGACGTTCAGTGTGCGGCTTCATAATTGCATTTGACGATTCGTGCAGCAGCAGACGGTGAATATGACAGGAGCATCACGTGGAGAGCGCTGAGGTCTCTGAGTCTCACCTCCATTAACGCTCACGGAGCTAAATGTTTGGGACTTTTCCACCAGGCATTATGGGAAAGTTTCAGAGCGTTTTTCATCCATCATGATTCATGAAACAAAAAGTACAGCATTAGACCATCAGATCAATCCCTTTATCAGGACGTGAATGACTCTTATTGGAGTCTCATTTCTTGGTGAGGATTGACTTGTTTAAAATCTTTGTAGTTTTTCATTCTTAATGCAAATGTAATGTTCCTAAACACGTCACTGTCTCTTTAAATGAGGACATACAGTTATGTATTTTAGTTAATTGTGTGTCCAGCTTGATGTTCTGAGTTTGTTCATGAATGCCGATGGCTCAGACCTTTCTGTTTTGTGCTACTGAAATGAACGATAAAGATAATATCATGTTTTTGTTTGGATGTTTTCTTTTTTTTTTTATGTAGATCATTTTAATGCCATAATGTATATGAATATGCTAATCATTCAGTACTGTGTAGGACTATGTATAAAAGCGGTATGGTTATTATTTTATAATATTCATGAACTAAAAGACCTGATTTATTGTTGCAATGGTTATGCTAGACTTGTTTTGCTTATTTCTTTAATTTTTCACATGAAATGCATTACTAAGTAGCAGTTTATTAGTACTTTTAGTTATTAACATTTTTATTTTTATTATTATTTGGTTACACTTTATTTTAAGGTGTTCTTAGTTGTTACAGTGTAATTAGATATTTAAGTACTAAGTAATATTAATTAACTACATGTACTTTATGCTTAGGGTTAGGATTAGGGTTTGGTTTAGGGTTACTTGCATGTAATTATGCATAATTAAGTGTTGTTATAATAGTAAGTACATGTAACGTGTAACAAGTACACCTTAAAATAAAGTGTTAACAATTACTTTTTATTATTTAATTTAAATGTATTTATTTATATGTATTTTTGGATGTTCCTCAAACATGGATGCAGATCTGTGTTTGAGGAACATTTTCCTGAATATCCCACACATTCTCCTGCTGATTACTGCCGTCTGTCCATTTAAAGCTACACGAGGATGACCGTGTGTTCAGTTAGCGGTGTGTGAGCTTCATGTTCAGAGCCACTAAACTCAGTCAGTGGTAGCTTGACGTTCTGACGACTGCTTGTGAACGACTGTCAATGGAGAAACACTTTTTACCAGCAGAGACCTGCTAACCAGTTGGCTTCGTTGAGATACTATTATAGCTTTTATTAATGTCATAATTAGTTTTTATATTGTCAATTTTCATTCAAATTGTAGTTGTTTTTGTCTGTCTTATTAGTTTTTTGTCTATAGTTTTAAGTTGTTGTTTTTTTATTTTTATAGTTTTTTATAGTATTCAATTTATATATATATATATATATATATATATATATATATATATATATATATATATATATATATATATATATATATATTATTATTTTTTTATAGTTAGTTTTTGTTAATTTTGCTAGTTTTTATTTTAGTATATCAAGTTTTTTTTATATAGCTTTTTATTTCAGTTTTTATTTTAATGCATCAATTTTTATTCATTTTAGTTTCAGCTTTTATTTTTGTACATCGTTTTTTTTAATTTAATTTTTATTTGAGTTTAGTATGTTATTTTAGTACATCAAGTTAAACTAAATGAAAACGATATCCTTGGCAGCTAGCTAAAATAAAATAATTTTCAGTTATTGTTCATTTAGTTTTAAGAAAGGTTTTTTTATTTTTTATTTTGTTTTTAAGTTTCATTCCACTATAATAACCCTGCTTTAACCCCTTGATTCTGACCTTTATTTTTTATTTATTTTTTCTCTTCCAGGGCGGCTGTGTGGATTCGACCAATCAGAGTTTGGCTCTCTTGTACATGATGTTAGGCCAGCAGGATGTGTCTAAAACACTGCTAGGACCCCTCTCACCCTACACGTGAGCACTCACATACACACACAACCGTGACATGTTTTTCAGGGATCTGACATCAGTATCACGTATTCAAGTAAACGTAAATTACAAAAAGTATCAAATGTCATTTCTAACTGCTTGCAACTTTTCCATGTGATGCAGAAAGACTGCTATCTTTACTTTTACTAATAGCTTGATGCCATTTGACATGGATGCTGTTCCATTTTTTAAAATATTTATAATTGTGGCATCCAGAACTGTCTTTTTCTCAGTGATAATATTCCATCTGTCGTGTTTGTGTCCGGATCCAGCAGTTTTCTCTCTGCGGTCATGAATTGTCCATGTTCAGTTATCATGGTACCGGTGCTGTGTGCCTGTCAAGTACAGTACTATGATAACTGAAGATTGACGGTGCCAACACGTGTCTCACCTCCAGTGACTCGACTTCTGTGGACTCCAGCTTCTTATGTGAACAGGAGATTGATGCTGAAAAATGCCTAAAAAATCTTCTCAATTTTGCCTTTTGATCAGTGTTTTTAGTAGCATTGAGATACTATTATAGTATTTATTAATAGTTTAAATTAGTTTTTATTTTTATATTTTATTTATTTATTTTTAGTTTTAGTAATTGTATTGTTTTTGGCTTTTTTTTTCTTTTTTTTTAGCTTTAGTTATTTTAGTACATTAAGTTAAACTAAATGAAAAATGAGATGTTTCTTTGGCAACAAACTGAAATATATTTTTGAAATGTTTTTTTTTTTCAGTTAACATTTATTTTATTTGTTTGTTTTTTTTTACTATATTAACCCTCTTTTTTGGTATTTTTATTAGAATTTTACATTGTATTAATGTTGTTTTTAGTGTGGTTTTAAATAATGCTTTTTTCTTTAGATCAGAAGGATTGTTCATTTTAAACTAACAATAAATCAGAGATTCCAAAACATTGACAGCCAAACTCCTTGGTCCTAAAGTATTTAATATTTCTATAATTTAACAACCTTAACAGTTCTCTAATGTTGGTTAATGGTCACATGACATGCAGGTACACAAATAAAATGCTTTCACTTTTAATTTTCAAATTACTTTTATTTTATATTTTTAAATATTTATTTTTTATATATTTAATTTTTTCTTATTTATTTGATTTAATAATTTATTGACATTTTATTTTCAAATTATTTCTTTATTTTATATTTTGTGATTGACTTGGTTATTAGCTTGAAATCAACTCACAAACCCCTTGTTTAGGAAACTCTCTGCAATAAAGTATCAGAGAGAACCCTACCACTACCATGCTGTCTTAACATGTACCATGGTAATACCATGTTTTTTGGTCATGTACAAGGGTAATGACGGTGATTTGTTCTTGTTGACACCATCATCTAACTCTCACTGTTTCCATGCAGGATCGAGTTCCTGAGACACATCCGAGACTTCTTTCAGATCATGTTCAAGATCGAGCAACAGAAACCTGGAGAAGATGAACAGAAAGGAGGAGAGAAGGTCCTGATGACGTGTGTGGGAGCCGGATACAGCAACATCAGCAAAACCATCAAATAAAGATTTGAGCGTCTCCTTAGGACCGAAGATTGTGTTATACTCGGTGTTTTATAGTGTTTTTGTATTTTACAGTGGATTGATGGCATTCCCGTTTTTTTTCATAAAGAAGTGTCTGCTGAACATTGCTTTTGTACCACTTTGAGAGGCATTTTTCTGCTTCACAATGCATTTTCAGATGGAGGTCCGAGTAATAAACGCATGTGCTGTTTCTTTGCTGATCTCTGCGTTTCTCAGGTGTTTGATATTCTTGAGTCATTCTGCATTTCTGCACCTTCAGCTAGCGCCTCTCTCCGTCCCACAGAGGTCTTATCTTTCTCCATTCCACAATCCTATTCCAGTACACCAAACTACAATGACAGGGACATTTGCATGATGCATTCGCTTACAAAACACGCAGCTACTGTTAAAGACTTCATGAAATCAGAACGGGAATTGTAAGGGTTTGACTCATGTCAGTAGTTTTGAGGTCAACCACACTAGGGTTATAACTAAAACTATACAAAAATTTTTAGTTAATTGAAATAAACTTTAATAAAAATAAAAGCCTCTATAAAAAAAAAAAAAAAAAACATTTCAGCTAGTTGCCAAAGCAGCATTTTTCCTCTTAATTTTAACTTGATGCACTAAAATAACTAAACTGAAATAAAAATTTCTGAAAACTATATAGATGTATTTGTATGTATGTATAGATAGATAAATAGATGTATTTAACAAAATTACTAGTAAAAATAAAAACTAAACTAAAAACAAAAAGTAATCAGGTTTTTTTTTTAAATATTTAGAACAATGTTATCTCAATACTAAATTAAAATAAAACCTTGTTACTGAATAGCAAAAGAAAATTGACTATTCAAGCTCTGGGCAGCAAGTAATTATCTTTCATTCTTTTAATTTTTTTTTAATACAAATATTTTCTTATTATGTTATGCAAATTTCCATCAGAAAATGCAGCTGTATTTAAACACATTTCAGGTTTATCAGGGTTACTATTGCTTAACTAAAACTATTAAAATAATAATAAAAATAAAAAAATAAAGCTGAAATAAAATAAATATTAGATGAAAAAAGTAATTTTGCCTTGGAAACTGAAATAAATTTAAGTTGAAGCATAATTACAAACTGGAAATTTATAAAATGACAAATGCCCAAAACAAAATTACTAAAAATTAAACTTTAAAATGAAACCTGAAAATGTGAAAATAAAAGCTATAATTTGATTCATATTAAAGCTATAAATTAATGTTAATCGATTTGAATAAAAATGATACTAATATATAAATAGTACTGAAATCACACTGATAGACAGAGAAAGTGAACGAGCTCGTATTGCTTGTGTTTTCTGTGAAATCTGAGCCGGTTTCCTTCCAGATCCATCAGCTTCTTCAGCCGTTCTTCTGTTTCCTCGGCTAACGCCAGAAATGCTCGTTTGGACGAACCGCTGATGTTTTTGTTCTCAGGAATTTTTTAAAAGCTTCCTATTATTGTCTTTGTCTTTGGGTTTCTCTTCTGATACTCGACTGTTCTCCATCAGACCTTTATAGTGATTTGGCCTTTATTCTCTCAGAAAAGAGTTGCGCAAACGACTAAATATTGACAGATGATCAGCAGTGATTTCTCTGAATGGAATAAAAGCCTTTAGTCATGCTGGAAACACATGTGAGGTCAAAGGGCAACCCACAGTTTGATGACTTTCAGGTCTGAAGAAACTTTCTCCATCTAGAAGAAAACTGTCTGAGAAATATTAGTTTCACAGCTGAGACGCTTCAGGTCTTCTGTGTTTGTGTGTTCTATCTTTTCTTGTTTGGCTTCTTTGTTCCTCCTTCCTACGTTTCATTTTCATCTCTTCTCTTTCTCACTTTTCTTGTGCCAATATTGTCCAAGTACATCTGTATCTACATTTGCAGTTTGGTCTTTCTTCTTCCTCTTTATCTGACATAAAAGAGTAAATGACAAAAAACACTAATGCCAACAAGTCTCTTCACCATTTAATGAAGTGTAATATACATTATATATATATCTGTGTGTGTGTATATATATAAATACACATGCATATATGTAAGAAATATTTACATGAACTATGTGTGTGTATATATATAAATATATATATATAATCAGTCGCTTTCCAGAACGTTTTCACTCACTGTTCCTGGCTGGTGGAGTGATCTTCCCACCTCTATCCGGAATGCTAAATCCCTGACAATTTTCTAGGGTCAGCTGAAAACTCATCTCTTTCATCACTATTTGACTTCATCCTCAAAAAAAAAACAAAAACACTTTTCTTTAATCTTTCTATGTCTAGCTTGTACTTATTTGAACAATGCTTGAAACTTGGTATTACGAGCACTTCCTCTGTCTATTTGCCTCTTTAAGATTAATCGCTTATTGTATGTATGGATAAAAGTGTCTGCTAAATGAATAAAATTTATATATATATATATATATATATATATATATGATTTATATTATACATAAATATTACATAAATTTCTTATATACATGTATATTTGTGTATTTATATATACATTTACACATTACACAATGTAAACAAACATTTTGGATGCAATTAATCGATTTGACTGCGCTAATAAATAATATTCAAAATCAAAGAAAGTACATATAAATGCATTTAAAATGAAACCTAAATATTAATGTATTTTATATATTAATACATTTGTATATAATATTACAAAAAATAATATATATTTATTTAAAAATAAATATGATTCAAAATAAAGTAAAATAAATATAAAAGTCTTTATATTAAAATAAATATATATTTAAAATTAAATAAAAAATCTAAATGATTTTAAAATAAAATATTAATAAATTCAAAATAAAAAAAATAAATATACATTTATTTACAATAAAAATAAACCTTTTTACTTATTTTTGTAAGTCCGTTTTTTTTTTTTTTTTTTTAGTTTTTGAATGGATAATATAATACTGTTCTGTTTTACAGTGTGTAAAGTAATTAAAAAGAGCATGCAGTTTTATGTGAAGCATTGTGAAGTAAAGCAGCGTGTGCTGACAGCAGCAGCGGGTGTTCATGATGGCGGCGGCCGCGGAGGAGAGCGGCAGCGGCGGCAGCAGCGACTCGGGCAGCACCGCGGAGGAGGAGCGGGTGCGGCGGCTCTTCCAGACCTGCGACGGGGACGGAGACGGCTACATTAACCGGTCAGAAACCTCACCAAACTCACTCTCACGGGTTTACGTGCAGAATAATAACTCTGGAGACTCGCGGAGCTGAGCAGCGGGGCAGGCGCGGTGCGACACGAGCGGTTTAGTTTGTATGAACGATCGCAAAGCAGCGATATTACGATTTAATCCACGACAAGAAGGCAAAACAAACATATTAACGCGTATAAAGTTGGTTTGGACGCTCCTGGGGTCGTCAGAGGTGTGTTAGTTGTGGCGTCGGAAGTGACAGGAAATGTTTCATCCTCATCCGCTAAACTTTGGTGTTTGTTGATGTTTCTGAGCTTGTTTCAGTGTTGATAGTTTGTAGTGTTGTTGGCGGGACGTTTTGCATACATTTCCGTAATCTGATGAATTAAAAGTGATTCTGAAGAGATGATATTGATGGCAGTCATGTGGTGGCATCAGAACTGTTTTGCAAAAACATTTGTCTTTTTCTTTGCTAAAAAAGACAACATGCTTCAGAGTGATTAAATAAAAAAAAGTGAATGTCGTTAAATGCCATGCATCTGCTCCATTTGGACTCTTAAAATGACTCTTAAAAATGTCTAACTGTCGTTGCATTAGATGCAAAATATAAAAAAGAAAGATGCAGATACTTTACTAGCAAAAACGTGAAATTTGTTCAGTTTCAAATTATATAGAATAGATCTTGAGTTGAAAATGAAATCATGCCACATTTGAGTTGATTATTAAGTACTGAGCTACAGCATATCATGGATTCAAGTCATAAAAACAACGCAAAAGCTTTATATTGTTTTTATTACATTTTATGTTTTACATTACATTTACATTTAGTCATTTAGCAGACGCTTTTATCCAAAGCGACTTACACATGAGGACAATAGAAGCAATCAAAACTAATTGACTAACTATTAAAAACTAACGTTAATATGATTTTGATTTTACTTTTTAATATTATTTCACATTTTATTGCACTCCTTAATGCATGATGTCTAACAAATCATTTATTTCAAATAAAGCAAACCATGAAATATGAGAAATATGACATTTAATAATATCTTAAAAGAATGATTCACCCAAAAATGAAAATGTTCTCACCCTCAGACCATCCAAGATGTAGATGAGTTTGTTTCTTCATCAGATT
This sequence comes from Spinibarbus caldwelli, assembly GCA_039654775.1. Lineage (NCBI taxonomy): Eukaryota > Metazoa > Chordata > Actinopteri > Cypriniformes > Cyprinidae > Spinibarbus > Spinibarbus caldwelli. The sequence continues at coordinate 2,509,331 of CM077222.1, read as the reverse complement.
TGAAGAAATTTAGCTCACCAGTGGATCCTCTGCAGTGAATGGGTGCCGTCAGAATGAGGGTCCAAACAGCTGATAAAAACATCACAATAATCCACAGCACTCCAGTCCATCAGTTAACATCTGGAGAAGACAAAAGCTGAAACAAATCCAGCATTAAGATGTTTTTAACTAAAATACAAGTCCATAATCCATAATAACGCTTCCTCCAATTAAAAAGTCTTCTGGTCTGAATCAGGAGAGAAATCTGCACAGATCAAAGACCGTTTACAAGACAAAACAGATCAAATAAATAGTTATTTAGTATTTTAGTTATAAACGTCTTAATGCTGGATTTGTTTCAGCTTTTGTCTTCTCCAGATGTTAACTGATGGACTGGAGTGCTGTGGATTATTGTGATGTTTTTATCAGCTGTTTGGACTCTCATTCTGACGGCACCCATTCACTGCAGAGCATCCATTGCTGAGACAGTGATGAAATGTAGTGTGTCATCTAGATTTACTAGTTTTCCACTTATAAATATGACTTCACTTGATCGTTCATGTGTTTACAAATGGTAACTTTGATATTTCTGACTCCACTTCTAGACGACTAGGTGATTGTGAAACATTAGTGGAAGATGTTCATAGTGAATGTGATGAAGTTGTGAGAAAATATCCTGCAGATATAGACAGTTTTTCATGCTTTTTTCTGATTAAACTGTCCAAATACAATTTGGGATGACTGTACATGTAAAAATTGGTATAAAATATGATCTCATTGCATGTTTTACCTCTGTCTCGAATCTCAAGCATCTCTGTCTTGTGGTCAGGAATGATCTGCTGATGGTCTGCCGGCAGCTGAACATGGAGGATTCGGTGGCAGAGATCATGGGGCAGCTCGGCGCAGACGAGCGAGGAAAGATCTCCTTCGAAGACTTCACACGCTGCCGCATGCAGCTGGTCAACGAGATCCGCAAGGAGGAAGGACAGCTTACGCTGCTCTTCAGCGACTCGGAGAAGAGGAAACCTCACGAGTGTGTGGCCTCCTGGCCCACCAGCAGCGAGAACAGTCTAGGTGTGTTATCTACGAGGATTTTCCTGTCCAGATCTCTATAAAATATACAGTCAAACCAAAAATTATTCAGACACCAGATATAATTTTTGATATTTTTTTACTAGTGGGTGCAGGACACTATAGCTCATTTATGTAAGTGAGGATAGCAAAATAAAGTAAACTGTGTCATATTATACCAAAAAATTCTTCATACAGTGGACTACCAGTAAAATTGATCAAAATTTGCTACCAAAAATTTTTAAGACACTTTGACCTGATCATGTTTTGCTGAAGTGTTTTTTCTTTAATTGCGAATGTGACCTTTTTACACCACAGACTGAACAAAATGAAGCATTGCTTGGTAATTGGTTGAGCTAAAGTGGTATTATCTAATTATGTGCTTAAATTTAACATCTGACAGCTATTCAACAGAATTCATTACATACCTTTCTATCAAAGTTATCTGACATTATCAAGATGAATTTGTTCTGATACAGTTCTTGTCATATTTTATTACCAACTATGGCGAATAAACTGTGATAATGTGAGAAATGTTGAAGGTGTCTGAATACATTTTGGTTTGACTGTATATATTAATTAATCATTGTCAAAGTCTTTCAGAGCAATTGCCTTGCATGTTATGTACTTTAAAAAAGACAATTTTTGTGTGTAACAAATTAGTATACACTTTTTTTAGTAGCATTAATGGACAAAATATAGACATTTTTGTATAAACAATCACATATTTTTATTAACAATAATGGGAAAATATATTGAGTGCAGCAGTTCAACATTTTTTAATTACAAACCATGCATTTTTATTAGCAATAATGGACAAAAATGTGATGTGCAACTATAATTTTTACCTTAAAAATCACAATTTATTAGCAATAATGGACAAAAATATAGGGTGCAACTCTGTTATTTGTATTAAAATACACACGTTTTTGCTATCAATAATGGACAAAAATATAGAGTGGAATGGTATAATTTTTGTATTAAAAATTACCATTCGTATTAGCAACAATTGGCAGAAAATATAAAGTGCAACAGTATAGTTTGAATTAAAAATCACACATTTTATTAGTATTAATGGACAAAACTATAGAGTGCAACTGTATGATTTTTGTATTAAAAATCAGTTCCATATGGAAATAACAGTTATTTTAAAGACAGACCTACTATGAGCTCTGAGGTTGTTAATTGATGGTTTATGCTTTTATTGAAGCTAGTTTTTTTCTTTAAATAATCATATTTAATAGAAGAATTCCTGGCCAAAAAAAAAAAAAAATAGATTACAATAATCTGACAATAATAGATTCAATCTCCCTGCACTCTCAAAATACTAAAATATTTTTATATTTATTTGCACATTTTGCAGTAAGCAATTTATATATATATATATATATATATATATATATATATATATATATATATATATATATATATATATATATATATATATTAGGGGTGTCAACGTTAACGCGTTAACGCATGCGATTAATCAAAAAAATTTAACGCGTTGATATTTTTTAAAGCAAATTAATCATGTGATAATGTTTGACCCCAACTTCTTGCCGTCATCGCAGCGCGGAAGGTTATCTATGGTGTGAGATGAGGGTACAGCGAACCTGTGTTGCTATGGTAACGGCACAAGTGGGCTATTTTGAAAATACAGTCGCGGGAAAAATTACAGAGCAGCGGGTTGCGGTTTTTTGGGCTATTTTTATAATGTACCGCGGCCGCCCAAAGTGTATATAGACAAATAAAAATGAAAATAGATCCTTTTACGAATGTGTATTATAGTTGGAATGTATACCTGGCAACTTAAGAACAGAGAGGCGGCTGTAACATCACAAACAACGTGAGTTTCAGCAGAGCACATGTTAAGGCTTTTACACAGCAGAAATAAACATGACAACAGCCACTATAGATTATACAAGATAATAAACACACGATTACGATAGGATATGGTTTGTATGTGATTTTCTTGAGATGAATGTGTACATCTGAAATGCTAATTTGTGCAGCGATATAAAAGGCTATAAATAGCATATTTTAACAACAGTAAACGACCAAATTCCACATGTGATCATAAAAGGAAGTTATTACAAACACTCGATGGTGGTTTAAAGTGAGTTCTGAGTAAAAGTGTACTATTAATCTAATAAATTGTCTTATGAAGCATGATGCTAATATTAGCTCTAATGCACGTGCAGAACAGGTCGGATTCTTCTTCATAATGCATTTTGTCATAATACTTCACGTAAGGTCGCAAGAAAATGTTTTGTTGTATTTATTTAGAAATACTTTTGATAATAGTTGGGTAAATGTAAACTGGGATTGAAGCGATGTGGCTTGGTAAACATTTTATTACCAGTATAAAGACTGATAATGGCTGAATAAAAACAAAAGAATAATGATGAAAGAATAATAAGGATTATGTCTCATACCTGGTGGAGATGTGAAAGGTTCTGTTTCCTTAAACTAGTTTGTCATGCATTTCTTTATTTCAACACATTTACAGGTAAATCCTAGTATTTTAAATTTGCGATTAATCATGATTAATCACAGTCCATGACTGTGATTAACGCGATTAAATTTTTTAATCGATTGACAGCACTAATATATATGTATATGTATGTATGTATATGTATCTATATATGTTTTCTATATACATCATCAACAATTTTAAATTGACAGTTTTATATTCCTCCAAATTTTTTTGTTATTTGCAATGGTTCATGGGATTGTACTTCTTTCCATAATTGAGTTCACGGTCTTGTATTTTTGTCCTTATTTTTTCTTTTTTTCAAGAACTTTTTTGCTTTTTATTTGGTCTGTGGCTCTTTAACAAAGGTTTTTTAAAAACCTCTATGGAAAATTTTGGAAAACATCCCATATTTATATTCTGTTAATGCAATCGGTGGTGTTTGTTTGTTCATGCAGGCGCTCGTGAGAGCTGGGAGTTTGATTCTGGAGCTCGAGACTTACAGAGTCCAGACCTGCAGTCTCGGACACAAACACATGCTCCGCAGCAGAGCTCGCCGTTACTCCAGAAACTCCTGGATCAGCCCAGCGCTCTGGAGCCTTCGGCTGGACTTCACAAGCTCGTGTCCCAGCATCCCTCCGGCCGCGGCAGAAGCTACCCGGAGCTGACCAATACTGTGAGTCTGACCGCTGTTTAACAGCTGCCTTTGATTGCAACTGGCAAGAATGAATCGATTTCATGTGGTTATAGCATTATAGTGATGAACAGCTTGTGATGAGTATGGGAATTTAGTATGGGTAGCTTTTGTTATTCAACCCCTTTGCTTTAACCAGGCGTGATTCAACAAATGCCCAGCATCCAGTAATTTGTGACATTATTTTCATAACATTTAACCTATATGTTGTAATTATGGTACATATTGTCAGTGCTTATTCTCAGTGGATTTTCATTATGGCAACATTAATAATAATAATATTATAAATAACCATTAAAGTAACTATAAAAAAGCTATGTTTTTTTTTTTTTTTTTTTAAATGAACCTTTGATATATTACGGTAGTATTTCTTGTACTGCCTTTTCTTGTACTGCCTATTTTTGCTGCTTTATTTGAAAACCATTGTTTTATGGGATTTTTACAAAAAAATATATAATATATATATTTTTTTTTTATCAGCTTTTTGGCAGAAAGTCAAAGTGCGTTTGCATTAATGCTTCATTACAGAATTTATAAAAAATACTTTATCACAGTAGTGAGAAAATGATAAGAATCACCAAGATTATTGAGAATGACAAACAAACTCTAAGCAACAGTATAATTAATTTAATGGTCATTAAAATAGGCTAAAATAGATTAAAAAAAAATTAATTTCTTTTGTTTGTGTAATTTAAAAGTGGAAATGATTGAAATTAGGAAATTTTGACTAATAATATTAATAAAACTAATATTTATATCAATTTCTAAATGAACTTTAAAAAAATTAATATCATAATTATGACTTCATAATTATTAATCAGAATTCATAAGTCATAATTGAGTTTTCATCTCAATTTCAATTTAGTATGTCATAATTTCAACTTTGGATATGAATTAGTATCTCGTAATTTTGTCTTCATCTCATAATTTTGACATAACAGAGCATATTTTTTTCTTATGTGGTGGAAATAGGCTTTCATACTGAAATGTGAACTTGTTTTTGTGGGCTTTACCCATAAAGAGCAAAACACTGCTCTGAAGAACTGAATATGAAAGATGAATCTGTGTGCTGTTGCAGCTCGATGCAGTGTGTTAGTGAGTCTGTAGGTGGCGCTGTGAGGTTATTACTGGTGAATGCGAGCGCTGCTGATCATGTCCTGCAGTGTGTCTGATCTCAGTGGTTTCACTCCTTTCTTTGGTCTTTATTCACTGAAGGCAGTTTACTTTCCTGATGAGATCTCTTAACATCTGATTTGAAGGCATGAGGGAAGCAAGTCTTTCCTGGTCATAAAGATGAGTTGAATATATGATGTTGTTTGGCGTAAGAGTGTGTTCATATTTTATTATTATTTTTATTACTACTTATTGCTATTATAACTATTAAATAAATAAGTGTGTCTGTGTATTGTTTATTGTTTATGTTGGTTTAATGCCTCCAAGAATTAATTTTCTTTATGCAGAATGTATATTTCTTCATGTTATTGTGAAGTAAAACATGAGCAGTATGCTATTCATTGCTTTATCTGTAATGCACCAATATTCATTACAGTGATGGCACAAGATGCAGTTTGCTGCCATGGATTCTCTATGTGTGTGTGTGTGTGTGTGTTGTCAGCGTCTCTGGGCTGCTCTGCTCTGACATATGGCATGTATTAGTGTAGGTGACGTCAGAGCGAGTGTGTGTTTATAGTCATGCAGGAATGTGTTCGGTGTCATGTGATGTTTTAACAGCTCCGCTCCGCTGATGTACAGCTGATCTGGTTACCGCAGTAAAGCTGTACCAAATCATTAGAGAGCACATCACCAGCGCAGTTTGACACTTTACATGCTTTCACAGGTTTATTTGTACTTCTCTGATTTAAGAAGACCATTTTAGCTGTTTTTATGTGTGGATACTGTATTTCAGAAGCAGTGCTTTGTGATTTTCTGCTGCTCAGTGTTGTTTTAATACTCTCGCTAACTGTCTGTTTAGCACACAAATAATGTCCGTTGTGAGTTTGTGAAGGATTGCAGTGATGTTTTGTTGAGGTTGCATTCATGCTGTTTTTTGCTGTAGTTTACCGTTTTCTTCATTAGGCAGCATCTGTAGTTTTTATTGAGCAGTTAAAGATGCTTTGTAGGAACATGAGTGTGCACTTTCTGTTTTATGTCCATCTGTTTTTGGGCTAAGTGTGTGAGAAACAGCAAAAAAAAAAAAAAGTGCAGTAATTAACATGAACTAACAAATGAAAAATAATGAGTGTGTGTATTTTTCATTTATGTCTGTCTTTATGTCTGTCTAATTAATTTCTTCTGGAACTAAGTGTGAGATTGAGAAACAAACAAACAAACAAATAAAAAAAGTATAAATAAATAAATAGAATAATAAAAGTTGATCGGTTACACTTTACAGTAGGGTTCCATTTTTCCATTTGTTAACATATTATTCCATTTGTAAAATTCTAAAATAATTCTGGCTCTCTTATTAATCTTTAATGTTAATTTTACCATTTATTAATGCATTACTGACATAAAAAGTTGCATTTGTTAATTTTATTTAATGGAGTTGAGCTAACATGAACTAACATTACAATATATTTATATTGACTAATATTAACAAAGAATAACAAATACTGTAATAAATGAATTGCTCATTGTTGGTTCATTTTAGTTAATGCACTAACTAATGGGACCTTATTGTTAAGTGTTCTCATTACTTAATCTAAGAAATACTAGTGGTTTATTGATAGAGTACATTTCTGTCCATTGATTATTGAATAAACACACCATTGCAAAGTATGACTGACACATTTCAAATCAGTTTTGTAGGCAAATATAAATTGTGTGCATCCATGTTTATGCATAGCTCTCATGACTTTAGTATTGTTCTAAAATAACTGTATAGTTATAATCTACCTGATTGCAATTGCACACTGCTGTAGTTGTTGGCAGACTTTACTAATAGTAAGACTGTTTAAAACTTCTTTCTTGCTTTTCTCTTTCTCTAATACTCTGCTAGAAAGCGACTGTAGCGCCTGCTGTATATTGGATCAGTATTGAAGGTCTGCCGTCTGTGTGCTGGTATTTAAATCTCTCTCGGTCTCTCTCTCTGGTTTTCTCTGTCACTTCATCCTCCAGTTAGAGCCTAAATTTCATTACGGACATTATCTGCTGAGCGCTGCGTTCTGCCCCGAGCGCTAATGTCCTCATCTCACTAATGCATGTAGGCCGTCCGTCAAAGTCACGTTTAGTGGAGCACGCTGCAAATCATCTTCAGTCTGTCCAGTTTTCAGAAGATCATGTTGAGTCTAGATCGAAATGTGCTTCAGTCTTTATTGTTTGTCATTGTTTTCAGTTGGAACAGCATCTCTAAGATTTAAGGAGAATAGATTTTGATTTTAAAAAGACTTTTACTAAATAGTTGTGGATTTTTTTTTTTTTTTTTTTTGGTTGTTTCAGTCTTATTTTATGGTTTGTATATAAATATACATGCAAATGCACAAAAATTGCACAAAAAAACCTTTGTTCAAACCTCTTTTTTTCCCGTTTTATTTATTTATTTATTTATTTATTTTTGGGATTCTGTTTTTTTTCCCATTATAATTTTTCTGGACTGTTTTAATGGTTAAATTAAATTTTAGTCAAATTTCGATTTTAATAAAAAAAAAACTTTAATTCTAAAATCTAATTAATTGAAAGAATGAAACTTTGAATGAAGGTATATATACATACACACAGATGAAATCTGCTATTATACTATATGTTTTTAGGGCCTTATAAAATCCTTTTTATTTTTTCCTAAATTTTCTACATTTGCCAAAATCCATGACATTCCAAGTTATACAGTAAATTCCATTTTTTTATGACTGGATTTCGAGAGTCGATTCACATTTTATACATTGTATAAATCATAGGCCCGTACTATAACAAAGGTTTTTCTTAAGTTACATGAGTACTTCATCCAAAAATGAAAATGTGAGGTTTGGAGAAATGTGTCATTCTATCGCTTACTCACCAATGGATCCTCTGCAGTGAATGGGTACCGTCAGAATGAGAGTCCAAACAGCTGATTTTCAGCTTTTGTCTTCTCCAGATGTTAACTGATGGACTGGAGTGGTGTGGATTACTTGTGGATTATTATGTTTTTATCAGATGTTTGGACTCTCATTCTGACGGCACCCATTCACTGCAGAGGATGCACTGGTGAGACAGTGATGCAATGCTACATTTCTACAAATCTGATGAAGAAACAAACTCATCCTAATCTTGGATGACCTGAGGACAAGTACATTTTTACTAAATTTTAATTTCTGGGTGAACTATTCCATTAACTACTGTTATGTTCTTCAGTATTCATCATAACTCAAAGTTTGTTTGACTAGTTATTCAGCAAACCTGGGAATGCTGGCTGATCGCGGCGTATGTCCTTCTCAATGTGCTTAACACAACAAGATCCTGCAATCCCATCAGCGCCGCCTCATCTGTCACCACTGATTCATGACTGTCACGCGCCATTTAGCTTCATCTCATTATTGGCTTCGTTAAGAGCTCAGAGTGGTAACGGATACACACGTATATATCTCAGCTGATGAGAATCTGAATCAGTGCTCAGAATGGAGGCCATATGTGTGATTTGATATAAACACCTATTTGTAAATGATATATGTGTCCTCAACAGATGCAACAAGCAATAAAAGTTATATAAAAGTTATGCGTGCAGAAGTTTTGGTCCTAAATGCAACAGGACATTTTTAGACACTTGGTTTCTTTTTCTGCTTAGTTGCATTGGTCGACACATTTGGCTTTTTAATAACAAATGTTGCATATCTAGAGAGCATAATGCTGATGTGTGCATAAACACACCACCATTCAGAATCTGCAAATATCAAAACATTTGTGTTTTTGGAAGAAATTGACACGTTTATTCACCTCAGATGCATTAAATATATTAAAATAATACTGTAAAGAGTAAAGACATTTATTGAACAGATTATTTCCAAAGGCAAAAAAAGTGTATTATTCAAACTTTATTCAAACTTTCAAAATATATTCACGTAAATATTTTCTAAAAATATATTTTTGACTCTTTTTTTTTTTTTCTTTTGGAAATGTATTTTAAAAACATAAATTTATTTTAAAAATATAAATGTATTTTTTTAAAGCATAAAAAAATCCTTTATTCTTTTTAATTATATATATTTTTTATTATTTTACCTATATTATTTCCCAAATTATTTCAGTTTGAGGAAATACATTCACATACATCACTTTTGAACATAATCTTTATTTGTTACTTCTGTGAACATAAGTCATTTGAATAAAAATCTGCTAGGAATATACTTTATAATGCGTCAAAAACATTACAAAATATAAAAGTGAATTATTATAAATCTATTTTTGATCTCTGTTAGGCTATTTTTTTTTCCATCACATTTGCATTTAGACTAACTGATGTATTTTCAGTAGGCTCTCTGAAATACATTTTCAAATATACTTTGGTATATGAAGGTTGAAACTAAATATATTTTCAATTGCAAAAATATGTTCCATTGAGCTCCACTGTTTACAACATTTATTTAGCGTACATTTAAAAATATATTTTGGCCAAAACAAAATGCTGTATGGGCTGATTTGAAACAATGTGTAAATGTGTATTGTGTGCTATACCAGTACATTTGGGAAAAAAAATATTCAGATGGAATAGAAAACTACATTTTATAGTGTTTATGAATAGAAAACAGCAATAATTTATAGTAAGCTATTAATTTTTTTTTTTTGGTTGTATTTTGATTCATTAAATGTCATTTTTGACCAGAATGATGAACTTCTTTATAAAAATGTCTTAGTATTTCCAGTCTTTTGAGCGGTGCATTATTGCTATTATTTCTTTGTTGTTGTTTTTTTCCTGCTGGTGGATCAGAAATGACACACACATTTGCTTTAGGTGAGGACAGAAAACTGCTGTGTTGTGTCTGGTTGCAGGCTCACTTTAATATAGAGCTAGTTTGTCTGGTTTGGTTCTGTAGCCTCATTATTTTGAGTTTGCCGCAGGTTGACGGTCTCCCTCACCTTCATGTCCTTCAGACGCAGTTGTGCTGCTTCAAGCAGTTTTTCTTCAGCCGTTGTGAACGCTGCTCCTTTAAAAGGCCAGACGTGTGTTTTATCCTTTAGAGGACAGATGAAAAGACCAATGCTCACCATAGGAATGGTCTGAAATGCAAAATGGCTCCTTCACTGCAAAACATTACTACTTTTGAAGTCTTTAATTAGGCTAGTCTTTTTTGACTTATTATCCAGGCAAAATATACAAAAATAAAAGTAATATTTAATTTAGTAGAGAAGCAACACTGCATAAGATATAAAATTGTATCCTGAATATAAGTGTATTTTGTTTGTCTTTGCAGATTTTTACACTTGCTTTTAACGTTTTACTTAATTTTGTACGTTTATAAACTTGTTTTAGCAAGACGAAATACACTTCTATAAAAGATACAATCAGATATTAACACTTGTTTTCCTACATATATATCTATCTTGTATCATATATAATATATTATGTAACTGTATTTTGTCTTTCTTGCTGCATTGGCAGATTTTTATAAACAAGTTTAGAAAAGTATTAAGTATAAACAAGTAAAAAGCAAGTGCAAAAATCTGCAGTAAGAAAAAATATACTTGTATTCATGTCACAATTGGTAAAAACGAGTCTTTATATCATATGCATTGTTTCTTCTCAAGTAAATTCATTTTGATTTAAGGAATTTACACAGTAAAAATAATTTTTCAGATTGGAGTGTGTTTTACAAGAAGATACATTTTCTGTCTTTCTATTTGCTTGCAATTTCAATACAATTTTTTGTGATATTTGCGCATGAAAATCTTACTTACTGTAGGATTTACTTAGTAAATCCTACACGGTTTTTGAAATACCTTTTTTAGTCTTTTCTTTAGTCAGTGTATATCTGACATGAAACTGCATACCTGTATACTGTTTTTACTTGAAACCTGAGTCAAACATATCATATAGTGATGTGTGTGAGGCCTGTGTGTGTTTGCAGCAGTGAATTCTGGGTAAAGACGCTGGAGTGTGTTCCAGGGTCTGAAGCCGTATTGTGAGGGTAATTGTGTGTATCAGTGATGTTGGACGCGTGTGTCTTGATGAGATCAGCGGTACGGAGGGGTTTGTGGGACGTTTAAAGGCTGAGAGGTTTTATGGCAGTGTGTAGGTGACCCTCGTCTCACTGCGGTAAGAACTGAAGGAGGAAACACTCAGGTTATTGTGGTTTGAGCTGGAGGCAAGTGACAGCGATGCTGTTATATATATACAGTGGAGGCCAAAATTATTAGAACACTAGTATTTTCAGCAGCTAAAAATGGTTTTAAGTCAGTTATTTCTATCTTTTTCTATAGTGTGTCAGTAGGAAATATGAGTTAATATCAGTTAATATAAATATCAGCAAAAGCTGCTTTAAGCGCAAAGGATGCTCACACCAAATGTTGAAGTTAATTGATAAAGAAAATCTATTTATGACATTATTTTTGACAGCATCCTCATTTTACAGCATTTTTACACAAGTCCCTAAAACTTTTAACAGTTCTGTAGCTTTGCAGGTAGGTTTCTTGAAGCATTTTGGAGACGTTCAGATGTAGTCATTTTTATATTTAATAAATATTCGCATTATTATTATTGGAATATTACATAGTTATAATATCTTTATATACTTATGTAAATATAATACTTATATTTATAATATTTTTGTAATTTTAAATGATCTTTATAAATTAATTTTAATAAGTTACATTTAATGTATTAATTTAGTACATGATACATGGAATAAGATGCTTAAGAAATTAGCAACAAACAAACAATTAAGAAAACAGTACAAACAGACTATGAAAATGTGTTAAATTAACAGCGTGGAGTAAATGGAGTAGCAAGAAGTTTCAGTCCAGTGATTTATGAATTGATTTCTGGAAGGAGTAAATTAAAGTGACTTTAATCAAACAAGCATTTAAGAAAAATAATCTAAAGATGAAAACTGAATGTGTCCGTAAAGTTGATATTGAGCAAGTCAAGTCACCTTTATTTATATAGTGCTTTTAACAATACAGATTGTGTCAAAGCACTTAACAGTATCAAAGTGGAGGATAGAGTGTCAGTAATGTATAATAATAAGATTAAACACAATTTTCAGTTAAAGGCATTTCATTATTAAATTCAGAGATGTCATTGTCTAGCTCAGTTTAGTTTAAATAGTATCTATGAAATCAAATTGATGATAATCTTTAGAAATTAAGTGTCCCAAACTGAGCAAGCAAGTGTAGTATATGAGATGCTGACAGGGTTCTGTAAGTTCTTGAATTATTCATCAGAGTATTTTTGTATTTGGTTTCTCTCTTCTTCACTCGAGCAGGAAACGCAGCTGCTTGTTTCCAAAACCAAAAATAACACGGAGTGTGTTTGTGTGTAGTCTATATAGCTGTGAGATGATGTGCATGAATGTGAATGCTGTTGTAATGGATCTGGAGTGTGTTTTGGGTTGTAAAGTGCAAATGATGAGAAAACTTAGATTTGTGGGTGAAATGATCCACCTTACGTCTTCACTAGAGGGAGCTGTTGAATTCATTATATAACACTGGCACATTTAACATCAATATTTGACTCTTTTTACCCATATAAACTCAACCCATCCCAGTGATTATGTGTGAATCCAGCACGCGCATGAGTTCAGACTCTGGCTGTGTAATCGGCTCTAATGCTGCCGTGAGATTGATGCAGGGTGTTTTTCATTGCTTCTGACAGAGTGTTTGATGAAGACTCGTCTAACACAATGACACACACCTATAATTAAGTGTGTTACACGGCGTCTGTGCCAGGAGAGCGATATAATCTGCTTAAGAGCCTGAGCCAGAGAAACTGCAGAGAAAGTTCTGGATCTCGGCCAGCGTGAGGAAAACAATGAGCAAACAGGAATAAACCATCAGAGGCTGGGTGTTAAAGGGACAGTGCACCTAAAAATGATCAGTCTGTTTGTCATCGTTTATCCACATTCATGTCGTTTCAAACCTGTATGACTGATTTTCTTCAGTGGAACACAAAAGCAGATGTTTTGCAAAATGTTCATGCTGCTTTGTTTTATACAATGAAAGTGATTGGTGAACAAGGCATGTCAAGTCCTAAAAAACACCAAAAGCATGAAAATGTAAATTAACATACTTGTTATATATAACTTGCTATATTATGTAATATTTATATATGTATTTGTTTTTATATAATGTAGTTATAATTTAAAAACTCTTATAAATTCCATTTCGATTTGAAATTAGGTTTGTTTGTCTTTGGTCACTTTGGATTATTAATGTCTAATCTGGTGCTTTGCATCTTTTTTTAGTTTGTTTGAATGTGTGGAAGTGTGAATCTGACTGTAAAAACACCAAATATTGAATAATGACATTTATGATGCTTTTTAATGGTGCTTTTATGGTATTGTATGGCATTTTTTGGGAGTATGATATTTATTTATTTATTTAAAATATATAAATGTAATATTTATTCATTACACTTATTTTATATATAATGCAACATATTATTCAATAAGTTATTTACATAAATGTATATTTAATGTATTTATATGCAAATACATATGTATTTAAATATTATTTTAAATTAAATATTTTGACAATTTGTATTTAAATATTTAATATTTTTAAATGAATTAGTATTTGTGAAATAATACATTTAATGTTACATTCAATACATGTAAAAATAATACATTTAAATTTATGTAAATTATTATTATTAATATTAAAATTTTAAATTATAATATATAATTATGATTTTTAAGTATTTGTAATAATTTAAAAGTATTTCTAAATTATATAGAATTTGATATTAATAATATATTTATTGTAAATTAATTATTAATTGCATTTATTGTATTTATATTGTGTATTTATATAGCAACATATAATGCAATATTGTATTTTAAAAAAATTTATAATTTAATATTATTTTTAAATTAATAGTCTGTTATTAAAAATGATGGATTATCAATAATAATGCATTAATTCTTATTAAATAATTATAAATGATAGATTATCAAACACAGCATTAATCGAGTCAATTGATGTGTCAGGATGATTTATTTATATAGGATTTACTGTAAGTGTAGAAGTGAGCGGCTGAGAGCACAGCAGCGTTAGCATGAGGGAGGGGGTCGAGAGCTTGAAGCGACTGATCATATTCCAGCCGAGGGGAATCTGACGGCCTGAAACGGCCCTGAAGGAGTCTCCTCCCACACACACACACACACACGTAAAACACTCCGTCCTGCGGCCCCATGCAGCTGTGAGGCCCCGAGGAGCTCTGTCTCTCTCCCTGTCGCTCTCTCTCTCTCTCTCTCTCTCTCTCTCTCTCTCTCTCTCTCTCTCTCTCCCGTCTCTCTCTCTCTCTCTCTCTCTCTCTCTCTCTCTCTCTCTCTCTCTCTCTCTCTCTCTCTCTCTCTCTCTCTCTGGATCAGAGCAGTGCGGCGCTGCTGCTGCTGCTGGAGTCTCCGGCTGGCTGGAGGAATGTGCGGAGCGTGGATTTAGTGGTCTCTCGTGCGGATCAGCGCTGGGATTGTGTTGGGAATACTGCTGGATTGTGTGGAGGATGAGCTGGCAGCGGCGCGTGTGGATTACAGAAGCGGGAGGAACCTGAGAACAGACGCGTTTCTCGCCAGCTGCGGGCGTCTGCCGTCTGCCGCTGGAATACCGTCTCCGGAAACACGCTTAGCTCCAGGAGTTTAGGGACCATGAACTCTGGAGTAGCTGTGAGCGAGGGAAGCGAGGTAAGACGAGGCTCTGACTGCATTCAGTGTCATCTGCAGTCGCCTCAAACCCACACACAGGGAAAGACTCTTGCTCTCGTTTTCTTTCCGTGTGTGTTTCTCTGCTGTCACTTTTAAAGTTGCAGGAGCGTCGCAGTATTTCTGCTTCATCATGTGATTCTCATCCTCACTATCTTCAGGGACAGATCGTATCTGAACGCTCTCCTGCACCGGATATGACTGTCAGATGTGCTTGTTTTTAACTTTTTTACTAACAGAATCTAGAATGGAGAGATTAGAAAAAATTAAATATTGAACAATTTTTTCAATATTGAAAAAATTGTAATCTATTATAAAATCAGTATTATTAGTAAATAAAAATACATTGAAAAGTGAGCATAAAGTGCAAGTGTTCATGTAAAATTAAAAAGTACATAAAATACACCTTGATAAACATTTTGTTTGCTATATATTCCTCTCGTTGTTTTTTCAGTATCTTGTGCCATGAGCTCCACATTTTTAAGAATGATGCGTTAAATATAATAAATTTATATGTATAATTAATATTATAATTTTTTATTTACGTATTTGTTTATTTGTTTATTTGCAGGGTTCCATGTTTTTCAATAAACAATTTTATATTCAGTTTCATTTTTCTAGCTATGCTTAGTTCTTAGTTCATCACTTTACAGTAGAATTGTTCTAAAAAAATGTATTTAGAAAATCAGTATGCCGTCAAAATGAAAAATTGCATGAACATATTGAAATAGATTTTTTTTTTTTTTTGCAATCTATGCCACACAATTTTTTTCAGCATCTTATTCCATGAGCTCCACATTTTTAAGAATGTTAAATTTAATACATGTATAATAATTATTATAATGTTATTTATTTACTATATATTTATTTACAGGGTTCCGTGTTTATAATAAACATTTTTTTTTTTTCAGTTAATTTTTTTCTAGTTATGCTTAAAGTTTAGAATATTTTCTCTTTATATATATATATATATATATATATGATTTTTTTTTTTAGAAAATCTGTATGTCGTCAAAATGGGGAAAAAAAAGCTGTGCGCGTGTTTTAAAATTTATTAAGATTTTATGTTTATTTATTTATTTACAGAGTTATATTTTACATATTTTTACATAAAAAAAACTCAAGTCTTGCATTGACAGTAAAATAATTTACTGTATAATCATTTGTATAATTGTTTATATATAATCATTTTTATTATTATTATTTTTAAGAAAATCTTTGCTTACTCCATCTTCCCAAACAACAACTGGAAAAATCATAAATTCATTGGTCAGAAAGTGCGTGAACAGTGTGTATATAAATAAGGTACATTATTTTACATTAATACATTTTGCACTGTTCACATTTTAAATATTTTAAATATTTCATTAAACGCATGATAAATCTATAATGAAATAATTTAGTTTATTTTATCCCTCCATTAAACTAGTGCTTGTTGTGCATTAATTGAAGATTAATCTGGAGAAAACACCTGGTTTTGATTGCATAATGTTGCAGTCCATAGATTTGGATATTTCCTTCCTGACATCTTGACTTACAGCAAAAGAAAGAGCCGTTTAGCTCGGTGTGCTTGTAATGTCTCGCCGTGTGTTTTATGAGCTGCTGTTGTTACTGTTTGAGTTTCAGAGATGTAATCGAATCCCGTCTTACTCACTCAGAGCGTTTGATCCCACACCAAATCACATGAAAGCCACACTTCATAGGGAGCACCTTTGATTGGGACCTGCTAGCGTAACATTTTAATTGGCCAAACACGTGTTAATGTGAAACGTGCGGCTCCGAGCAGCTGCTGCTTGTCAGGGAAGCCTGTTTTATGGGCTGGTGTTTAAAGATGTTTACAGATGTTATCCTCTCACATTGATCACGGATTGGTCTTGAAGTGAGGAGTCTTACAGCGCTTAAGGAGCGTCTCTGGGGGTTTTACCAGCCTGTTGATTCTGAATTATCCCTCTGTTTTATAAAAATGAACTGGAAGTGTCTTTACAGTAATGTTCTCAAGGTCAAATCCTGTAGAGTTGTAGTTTTTTGTATTCTTGAGAAACCAAGTGAAACAGCAGATGTCAGTGGATTTATATTAGGCACTTGAGCGCTATTTATTTATTTATTTTAAATATTATTTATTTATTATAAGTGCATTTATTTATTGATGTTTTGTTTATAATGCTTAAGATAGTTCTGAATTATTTCTCAGTTTGTAAAAATGAAAAAAAAAAAACTAGAAATATTTTTTACAGTAATGGTCTCAAGGTCAAATCCTGGAGAATCTTTTTTTTTTTTTGTATTCTAGAGAAATAAATTAAAACGGCAGATGTCAGAGGATTCATATTATACACTTGAGCGTAATTTATTTATTTATTAAAAGTGCATTTTATTGGTGTGTTGTTGATTGCTGATTTTTTTATATTCTTAAGAAACCAATTAAAACAGCAGATGGCAAAGGATTTATATCAAGCATTTAAATGCTATTTATTTACTTGTTTGTTTATTCAAATAAATTTTATTCTTTATGTATTTTTATTTAATTATTTTAAGTGTGTTTATTTTAATTATTTTTTATTTATTTTAATTTGACTTATTTTACTTTAAATTGTATTACTTAGTTAAGTTTTTTGTAAGTTTATTTGTTTTATAATAGAACATAATTTAATTTAAACTATTTTAATTTATTTTGATTTAATAAAATTTTTATTTCATTAATTCTTCTTATTTAATTGTATTTTTAATTTAGTTTCTTTTTTCCTTTTTCCTTTTTTATTTTTAAGTGTAGTTTTATTTTATTCTTAAACTGCCCAGACTATTGAGTGTGTATACAGGTAATTTCACAATTAATTTACCAATTTACTCATTTTGTGCAGTAATAAAGTCCAATAGTTGCTGTTAAACTGTATAAAATACATAAGAAAGATGTTATAGTTGGCCAATTATAACATTTTGTGCACACGTGTATGTATTATATTTGCAAAGCGCTGTGATTATTGCAGATTTTACAGTTTATTTCTGATGCTGCACTTTTGCCTGCTTCCATTGTAAGTGCATTACTGTACAGTAAATACAAGAAGTTGAGACTATATTGTTAGCTCAGGTCGATTATAGTATTAGATTGCGATCAGATACGACTTTTGATTTTAATAGTGTATTAGTAATGCTTTAGAAGTATTTTTCATTAATTTATTCATGTGTTACCAAGAACATTCCTTCAAGGAAGAGCCGGTCTAAGGTTGACATGGTTTTGGTCTGACAGGGATTCTTCTGTTCTCACGCTGACGGCCGGGAGATGTGAGACAGAGCTGTCTTTATCTGACCGGAGCGTCTCTCCTCCTGCAGGCAGACGGCCAGAAATTAAAGCAGTGTTTGATAAGCACAGGGCCGCTGTCTATTTTTATCTGCGCTTGGCCTCTTCACACTGATTTAGTGCGGCGTTCGTCTCTCTGGCTGTAGTACACACTAAAAGGCACTTTAGATGGGAGGATACTGTATCTGCTCAGAGCTGTCTGTGGGGTCGAGCAGGAGCCTCGTGTGGAGATCAGACTCCAGGGGCCCGTAAGAGACGCTCTTCATCACCATAATCCCACATCTTTGTTCCTCCAGCGTTCAGGGAAAGCTTCACACTCAACTGTTACTGAGCTGAAAACACTGTGCTCTGCCTTTTTGATGCATAGGGCAAAATATTTTGTAACTATAAGTTTTCAAGAATAATAATAATAAAATTACAAAAAGGTATTATAATAATTATATTAGTATTATTACTGTTTAAAAAAAATGCTGTCAAATAATAATAATAATAATAATAATAATAATAATAATAATAATAATAATAATAATAATAAAATAATTAGTAGTAGTAATAAAAATGTAACTACAAAAGTCTATAATTATTTATTATTATTATTATTATTATTATTATTATTATTATTATTATTATTATGTTTTAAATGCTGTTATTTTTAATATTTTTATTGTTATTATCAGTATTAGTAGTGGTAGTAGTAGCACTAGTCAAAAATATAATTACAAAAAGCTATAATAATGTATTATTATTTTATTATTAAAATATAATTACAAAAACTATAATAATAATTTACCTTTTTAGTATTGTTGTGTTAAATGCTGTACATTAATAATATTAATAATAATAATGATAATAAATATTACTAGTGTATCAGTATTAAAAATAGTAGTAGTAGTAGTGCAAATATAATTACAAAAGGCTACAATAATGTATTATATTATTTTATTATTAAAATATAATTACAAAAAGCTATAATAATAATTTACCTTTTTAGTATTGTTGTTAAATGTTGTACAATAAATATTAATACTAATATTAGTACTATTAGTAGTATTAAAAATAGTAGTAGTAGTAAAAATATAATTACAAAAGGTGATAATAATGTATTATATTATTTTATTGTTAAAATATAATTACAAAACTATAATAATCATTTAACTTTTAGTATTGTGTTAAATGCTGTAAAATAATAATATTAATAATAATAATAATAATAATAATAATAATAATGATGATGATAAACATTATTATTAGTATTAGTGTCAGTTAACCTTTATAACCCATTTACACCATATTAACATCCAGTTCCTGTGACCTGAATCTGACCACGCTTATGTTAAGTGTAAAGCACCAAATACAGGTGTAAACGTTATCCATTAAATGAATTGCATGTGGGCACGTTTGCAGAGAAATTAACACTGAAGTAGTTTTAAAAGCAATATCGAGTTGTTTTTTTTAATGTGAGTAGATGTAAATTCATGTAGTCATGAAATCAGAGGCTGTTTGATGAAATCTCTTCACAAGTGTTCAGATGAGACACATTCGAGGCTCATGTTAATAAACTATGATTACTAGAGATCAGATCACCTGAGAGCGAAAGCTGCTTTTCTGACTCTGTCTCTCAGGATCTCACAAAAAGTGAAACTGCTGGGTTAAAAACAACCCAACTTGGGTTATTTGGCATCCCAGCGCTGGGTAAATATTGGATAGAACACATGCTGGGTTATTTTGACCGAGCTGGTTGGGTTCATGTTTTTACAAAACATGCTGGGTTGTTTTATTTAAGTCAACTAGTGTTTAAAAGTTATTATATTGTTGGCTTAAAATGGGATGGAAATTAAAAAAAATCGCACACAGAATTACTAGAGGCAACAGCAATAATCAAAAGATGAACTTTTATTATTAAGCAAGAACACACATGGACAAAATACAAGACAAATTTGAATTTGAATTTATTTATTTGAATTTATTTGGGTGAATACAGCTTAGTTTACAGTATTACATTTAAACTCGTTAAACAAGCATTTTAGAAATAAAAAATGTAACATTTAAAAGTAGCATTTTAATTTAAGTGTATTCAGCCGTTCTCTGTAATCACTTTTTACCGAAATAGTGGTAATTCTGTGGTAAAACCTGCCCATAAACAAACTGTACTGAGATTAGAGAACATATTTTAACATCAAATTAAATTAAACTCAGTACTATAACTAATAAAATCCATTTATGTAATGCAAGGCAAAAGGCGTTTCCATCATGCGAAGCGACCGCTGTTGACTGACATCTTGTCCTTATGTTGCATTGCATAAAATAATGCAATTTACAGCACAGTAAAGACTTTACAAATGAAATAAAATGTATACAAAGCTTTATTTGGCTGAAGAAGTGCACCAAATCAGCGGCACTGAGAGCCACTCTCTCCTGTAGAGGACTCAAAACTCAGCAGCTGGGTTGTTTCATCAGAGAGGCTCAACCCAGCATTAAAGCATTAAAAATGACCCAGCAACGGCCCAGCACCTGAGGGAAAATATTCAAAAATAACCCAATAAAATCACCCAACGGGCTGAACCCAGCATTTGGGTTAAAGAAATAACCCAGCATTTTTTAGCGTGCAGGAAGCCGATCGCTCTGTTTCTCAGTACTAATGTCGGCTCGTAAAGCTCTGCGCTCGCTGATGGATGTGATGGGAGATTGTGAACGGAGAGCGAGAGCGAGCTGCTGTTGTGACGGTTGTGATTTATGGCACTTCTGTAGGGAAGACAAACTCACTGGAGAGGAAAGCGGCGTCTCACTGCGATTTACAGGCCCTCCGCTCGACGAGACCCGAACAATGAGCCTGTGTAGATATGAAAGCTGCTTTTATTTTATACAAATTTACAGCACGCTTTATTAACCCCGCGGGGCCGCTAAATCCACAGCGTTTTATTGGGTTTGTTTGTCTGCTTCAGCGAGAGGAGAAAGGTGTGCAGCTCATTAGTTAATAACCTTAATAGACTGATGAAGTGCTTTACCTCTGAATCAATCTGACGTTACAGGAGGCGTCTGTTTAATTTGGATCTTTAGATAAAACGACTTCATTCTGACATGCAGTTAAAGTCTGATGTATTGGACAGAGCATTTAATCGGCTGATATTTGGGATATTTTGGAGATTATTGACTGATAACTCTGCTTATTTTGCCAATTTTTGTCAGCCAAACCCCTTAAATTATTTTCTTGAACTTCAATTTTTAGATAAAATTCTGACACCAGATAATTCATGCAAGTCAAAGTCTGGTGTCTTTTCTTCTGTCTTTTTTTATCATTTCCAACTAACTAATAGGCTGATGAATCAGAAAGGCTGGGATATTTTTAAGATTACTGACTGATAACTCTGTTTATTTGACCAATTATCTGAACTTCAGACTTCATACAGCTTTTATATTAAATAGTTACAATTATATTAACTAATTGATGTTAGTTACACATTTTAGAGTCATTTATATACAATATTTGAACACAAAATGCCAATATGTTGCCTCTTTTGATAAATTTTCTTGAATTTGGCTTTTTAGATACAATTTTGACACCAAATAATTCATGCAAAGTCAAAGTCTGGTGTCTCTCTTTCTCTCTTTTGTCTTCTTTGTTATTTTCAACTGATTAATCATCTTATTAATCAAAAAGGCTGATACTTGTGATATTTTTGAGATTATTGACTGATAACTCTGCTTATTTGGCCAGTTATCTGAAGACTATACTTCAGAATTCATTCAGTGTAAGACTGTATTTCAGATTATATTGACTAATTGAAGTCATTACAACATTATACAAAATATTTGACCACAGAATGCCAATATATTAATAAAATCAAGTATGTAGCATGTATGTAAGGATTCTCAAACACTTTTGTCAGCCAAACCCTTTTGACATAAAACATACAGTATTCTTGAATTTGGCTTTTTAAAAATACATCATGACACCAGATAATTCATGCATAGTCAAAGTTTGGTGTCACTTTTCCTCTCTTTTGTCTTCTTTATCATTTCCAAATAACAATAGCCTGTATTTAAGAATTTTTATTATTTTATTTATTTATTTATTTATTTTTTTATATTTTGATGTCAGTTATAAATTTTAGTGTCATTTATACACAATATTTGACCACAGAATGACAATATATTGACCAAATCAAATATGTAGCATATGCATAGTTATAAGTAGGGATTCACAAACTTTTACATCAGCTGAAACTCTTCAACATAAAATATTTTATTGAATTTTGCTCTTTACATAAAATTCTGACACCAGATAATTCATGCATAGTCAAAGACTGGTGTCACTTCTTGTTGTTGTTGTTTTGTTTTGTTTTTTTGTTTTTTTTGTCTTTTTTTATCATTTCCAACTAGGGTGATATATCGGACAGTCCATTTAATTGGCTGATATTTGGGACATTTTTGCTATTAGTCTGATAACTGTGCTTATTTGGGCAGTTAATTTAAGCTGAACAATTAACTGAACTTCAGACTGCATATAAGACTGTGGTTATTTAAAGAAATATTTCACTCAAAAATGAAAACTTTGTCATCATTTACTCACCATCATGTCATTCCAAGCTTGTATGCATTTTTTCTTATGTTGAACATAAAAGAAGTTATTTTGCTGAGTTTTGAAGAACCAAACAGTTGTTGGTCCCCATTAACTTCCATAGTAAGAAATACTTTGAAAGTCAATGGGTACCGTCAACTGTTTCATTACCACCATTCTTCAAAATACCTTCTTTTGTGTTCAACATAAGAAAGAAATACAGACGACATGATGGTGAGTAAATGATGACAAAGTTTTCATTTTACATGAACTATCCCTTTAAGGCAAGACTCTACAGGCAAAACTTTTTTTTTTTTTTTTCATGCACTGGTCAAAATTGAGTTTTTACACAATATTTGACCATAGAACAATATTGATGAATCAAGTATTTATAGTAGTATAAATATGCATATAGTCATTGACAGAAGAGGAAAATGAATAATCTCTGTCATCATAACACTCAGATCACCACAGCAGCCCAAGAAATTCACTGTTCGTCTCTCTGATGCTTTCAGGAATCGGCTGAAGATGTTTGAGTTTGCTGATGTTTAAATGATGAAATGTCGTGACAGTAATATTGATGTGTCGTCATGATTTCTGTCAGGACGGAGGTGAAGCTCTGGTGTGTGACGCCAAGATACTCGACAGGAGGTTTATTTTTCTTACGTTTTTCTTCAGAAAATCTTGTCTGTGCAGAACTTGCGAAGGCATGACTGTGCAGTTGCTAAGGAGTTCTGGGTGGTTGCTAGGTGCCTTGGCACCCAGGTGGACAAGTTTGAATGCAGTTTTTTAATAGATGTTTTGACATTTTTATCAGTGCTTAGACAGTTTGCATGGTGAAATATTCTGATAAGTTGGATCTGTAAATTCATTCCCTTTAAAACAGCACAGCTACAGCTGTACACATTTAGATGCCTTTATATTTCATTTCATATCTAGTGTTATTTTAGTATTGTTTACATCTTGTCATAGTATTTATTAATATTTTGCAGAAAGCTTTTTTTTTTACATTTTGTTATATCCTTTTTCATTTTTATTAGTGTTTGTTTCTTTTAATATTTTTGAGCTTTATTTTTAATTTGTGTTTGTGTCTTTAGTATTTCAACTTAAATTTTTTAACTTAAACTTTTGAACTTTTTTAAACTTGACATTTTATTTCAGTTATTTTATTTTTGTATAATAATATTTATTTTATTTCAGCTTAATTTCAGTAGCAAAAGCGATTTTTAATATCCGATAAATGTAAATATATTCAAATATATGCAAATTACTTTTAATTATTTTTTTAATCAACTTGATCAATTAAATATTTAATTAATTTTAATTTTATCAGAGTCCAAACAAGCGATTTTATTTAACTATTTTATTTTAATTAGTTCCCAAAAGAACATTTCTAATTTTCATTTGTTTTTAAGTTTAAGTTATTCATTGAATATTTATTTTATTTCAGCTTCATTTCAATAAAGAAAATTAATTTTAATATTAGAAAAAGTGGAAATATATTCAATGATTCAATGAGTCCAATAATCAAATCAGATCCATTTATGAATCTATTCAGTTTGCTGTTGGTCGTTGTTTTAATGATATTTATTAAAGTTTATTTTAATTTCAATTTCTGTTTTAATAATTTTAGCATTTAAATGTATTTTATTTCAATTTATTGCCAAGGTAATTTTTTTGTGTTTAAGTTTCTAAGTTTTTATTTCAGCTTCATTAAAGAAAGTGTTTTTTAAGTGTTAATTTTTATTTTTGTTTCCATTTTAGTCTTGGTAATTATACTTGAACTTAATTTATTTTAGTTAGTTGCCAAGGCAACATCTAATTTTTGTTTTTTTTTTCACAAAAATTCTTTAATAGCAGATAAATGGAAATATATTCAATGACAAAAATGTCATTCATTTTCTCACCATCTTAAGAGTCCAATAAACTGAATCACAGAGCATTTATAAATCTGTTCATTTTGCTGATGGTTGCATTTCATTTGTTGGAATAATTGGTGCTGCTGTGGATTTTAAGAGTCGTAATTGATTTCAGAGAAACAGCCACACACACTCGTAATGCTTCTAGTCAGCACTTGATTCGCTTACTGATCCATTTCTCCTGATTGCAGATTGAGTTTTGCTTAATAATAGTGATTCTCCGGCTTTCCTTTTCATCTGGATGCTCTTTTCTGTGTCTGTTTCTCTCTCAGCCTCAAACCTCTTCTATTTATAACATTAAAGGCTGATGGTCTGAGAGCCCTGACATGTGTGCGCGTGTGTGTGTGTGAGTGAGTGAGTGAAGTGTGTTCGGTGTGTGTGACGCTGAGGCCTCTGAGCGAGTGTGTACAGAGATAATTCACCTTTCACAGACCATTAAGCTGGAAAACGAACGTGTGAGCACCTCAAGTACCTTCAGCCCCTTCAGTCCAAATAAACACAGTATTTACACCGCAGCCGCGGCTCATAAAAGCTCCTCTGAAGACAAAATGCCCTTTATTCCTGCTCTGTAGAGAGAGAGATGGACGCTTGTGCCTCGGGTTTCATGGGGGAATAGTGTTTTTGTTACCTGCCTGGAGAAAGAGCTCGTTTCGCTGTAATAGTTCAGGTTAGACATAAAAGATGTCGTATTTTGAACACGATTGAGTTCAAACCTGGTGTGATGTGGCATGTTTGATTATGCAGAAATAAAAGAAATATTTTCATGCAAAAAATGGCTTAAATTTGTGTTTTCAGCTTACTAAACTCAGTTATGTCTATTATGTGTACAGTATTTGATTTATTCTAAATAGGCGTGTGCAATATGCATCATCTGTGATATCGTAATTGCTGTTTTATCTAACTGCCACTGAATGAGTTTTTGTCTTTTGTATTTATGATATAGTTATACAGTATTACAATACCAAGTGTGCTGTTTTTTCCTGAATATTAGCACAATGCAATATTGATTTTATATGAACAAGAAGTTAATAATGTGAGTTATATTTTGAGTTACACAATATTGTCTGTTTTTGCTCTATTTTGCCAATGAAAATAGTCACAGCAGAATCACTGCGCATCTCCGTTACTAAATCAATCAGTTTTGAATGAATCAGGTGAATAATTGATTCAGAGTAATCGATTCTTGAGTGAATTGAATGGTTGAATGAATGACTCAGTGACTCACTCATTAAGCCACCATGCATCTGTGGTTTTAGTTTCATATTTAAAGTATCATTTCGAAACAAATCAGTTTAATGAATGACTCGCTCATTAAGTTACCACATTTTAGTGGTGTTAGTGTTGTATTTAAAGTATCATTTTCAAAGGAATCAGTCATTTGAATGAATCGGATGACTCAATGACTCACTCATTAAACCGCCACCTTCTAGTGGTTTAAAATTCATATTTAAATGAATATTTCTAAATGAATCAGCTGCTTGAATGATTCAGTGGCTCACTCATTAAGCGACCACCTATTGGCAGTTTTAGTTACATATTTAAAATATAATTTCTAAACGAATCAGTTGATTGAATGACTCACTCATTAAGTCACATTTTGGTGGTATTAGTTTCATATTTAAAGTATGGTTTCTAAACAAATCAGCGAATTGAACAGTTCATTGAATCAATGACTCTATGACAGGATTATTGGTGCTCCCCTGCCCACCCTCCAAGAACTGTATACATCCAGAGTGAGAAGAAGGACTCAGAAAATCACTCTGGATCCCTCATATCATGCCATCTTCTTTTTGAACTTTTGCCATCTGGTTGGCGCTACAGAGCACCGAATACCAGGACAGTCAGGCACAAGAACAGTTTCTTTCCCAGGCAATCTACCTCATGAAAAGTTAAATGTTCTCCCACTGTGCGATAAAAATATGTGCAATAACCTCATATTTATTTATCACCCTACATTCTAGTATATCTATAGCAGACCTGTACATACAATTTATTATTATTTTATATATATATATATATATATGTATATGTGTGTGTGTGTGTATATATGTGTGTGTGTGTATATTATTCACATCTTATTTTTATTATTTGTGTGTTGTTGTTATTGTTGTTGTTGTTGTTGTTGTTTTCTCTGTGTACTGGAAGCTGTGACACTAAAACAAATTCCTTGTATGTGCAAACATACTTGGCAATAAATCTCTTTCTGATTCTGATGACTCACTCATTAAGCCACCACATATTTGTGGATTTAGTTTCATATTTAAAGTATAATTTCTAAACGAATCTCTTGAATGAATGACTCAATGACTCACTCATTAAGCCACCACCTATTGGCGGTTTTAGTTTTGTATAACATGACAACATGATTCTGATTTGATTAGAGCAGTTTTGAGGCAGCATGTGAAGCGTCTCCTGCGCTGTGACTGATGTTGGTATCGTTGCTGTTATTTCAGTGTTCAGTTAGTCAGGCATGTGTAAGATCATCGCTCACTCATGTGATTCATGTTTCATCTTCAGCACCAGCATCAACCACCTGATTTTTATGTAACTGTTATATTTGGCAGAATGTGGGTATTATGCAGTTTGATGCCGATGCAGTTATACAGTTTGATGTGTTGAAGGTGCAGATGCATCCGTCCAGCTCTTAATGAGCTTTGAGCTTCAGCATCTTTATTTATGACTCTGTGTTTCGCATTTAGAAGAGAAATCATTCCTGTCTGATTAAAAACACCTTTTAGAAACATATCAGAGGTAGATCTGATAAATTTGGCTTGAAATGACTTGGATCATTTGCTCTCGCTCTCATATTATTTATCCAGAGCAAAGCTAATTAGATTCAGAGCTGGCGGAGCTTTGATTTGAATTGGAGATGCAGATGCACCAATGAACAGAGAAACTCGTTAGAACTCATTCTGACCGGGGAATGTTTGCGCTGTGATATGGAAATGACCCTCTGCGCTGCTGTTATTGTTGTTCGTCAGGCGTTTTCTTCTGGTGTTTGACCGGCGGGGTGGAGATCCTCTTCCTGATGGGAATCTTCAGTGTCGGATTGTTTACGTTCTGCCGACATTCCACTGGTGGGAAACACGTGAACGCTCCTCCTGCGGTGGATGGGTTTAGGTTCTTGTAGATACCAGCAAATTAAATACAAAGTTTACTTTTACCTTGAAGAGTTTTTCAGAGCATCTTCTGATTACAAATTGATTTTATATTATGCTATTTTCCTGGATTCTGTTTTAATGATTTAATTAAATTTAAATAATTAAAAGGTTTGTCTAATCAATTAAGTTCATAAAGATTTAATTAATAATTTAATAAATTATTTAAAATTAAAATTATAAATAGTAGGGCCCTAAGGAATGTTTTATTTGTTTTCATCCCAAATTACTTTATCTATCTATCTATCTATCTATCTATCTATCTATCTATCTATCTATCTATCTATCTATCTATCTATCTATCCATCTGTCTATCTCCAAAATTCTGTTTTGTGTTTTAATTTTTCTGAATTCCATTTTAAAGGTTTATTTTAATATTAGTAATTGCATGTGTAACAGCATGTCTAATCAATTGAATTCATAAAGCTTTAACAATTTAATAATTAAAAAATGTATAAATAATAGGGCCCTACGGAATATTATTTATATTATTATTATTTTTTTCCTCTAAATTTCTTTATATTTTTCCCAAGGTGTGTGTGTGTGTGTGTGTGTGTTTGTTTGTTTCCCCCTCAAAAATTCTGTGTTTTAATTTTTCTGGATTCAATTTTAATGGTTTAATTAACTTTTAATAAACAGGCATGTCTGATCAATTGAATTCATAAAGCTTTAACAGTTTAATCATTAATTACCATTTTTACAATTTTAACCATAATAGGAAATGTTTTATGATTTCCCCAAAATTATGTATTTCCTGTTTTATTTTTTTCAGGATTGCAATTTAATTGTTTAATTGAATTTTAATAATCAAAAAGCATGTCTTATCAACTAATTTAATAAAACTTTAAGACACCCCCCCCCCCCAAAAAAAAACAACTATATAAATATTGTTTTATTTTTTTTCCCCCCAAAATTCTGTTCTCTTTTTAATTTTTTTAAATTCCATTTTAATGGGTTAATAAACTTTTAATAATTAAAAAGCATTTCTAATTTATTTACATGTTAACATTAATAGGGCCCTATGAATTTCCATTTTTATGTCTAGATTCTTTGGTTCTGTCCATGTTTTCTGCATTTTAGAAATCATGGGGCTCTGATTTGTTGAATGTAGAGTTCTCTGATTGATTCCTGAAAGTTTGATCTTTGTTAAAACGTGAAACCTTTCATACTGCACTTAAAACAAGACGACTTAAATACTGTTTTTCTCTTAAAAACCATTATCTTTGATGTCCAGCGTGTTGACCTTGGGTCACGACCTTTGGCCTCAGCCTCAGCATGAATGTTTGAGGTCTGAGGTTACACGTTAGTAGCTGCAGGAACTCAAGCCTGAAATCTTCATCCTGTGACTGATGTTAAAAATGCATGGCCCAATAAAGTGAATCACCTGCAATTTAGTCTCTAAACGATTCTCATTTTTGCAGTGCTTTGGGGGAAGGTTTGCGTGTCTGAACGAAAGTGAATCACGCTCCAGTTACTGTCTTGCTTTATAACCCGTCTCTGCCATGATGCTGTTGTTGCAAATTGGGCTTTTATCAGGTTTGTTTCTAATGGAAAAAAAAACAAGTATTTTTAAATTCTTTCAGTTTAGATGCTTTGAATTTGTGATTCAAGTTGTTTCTGTGTTTTTGACGAAGTTGCAATATTATGTTCCGTATTAGTTACAGACTGATATATCAACCTGTTTTAGAGTAAATTTGAGATTGTCAGAAGTTGACTTGGACAATTAATGGAAGTTGTAGTTCCTCCGTGTGTCAATTATAAAATCTTGATTTCAGCAAATGTTGTTTACATTTATTTTGTCATCATTAAGTTATGTACGCTATCAGTTTGAGATTCAGTTTGGTTTTTTTAATGTTTTTCAAAGAAGTCTCTTCTGCTTACCACAGCTTCATTTATTTGAACAAAAATACAGTAAAACGTTTAATAATAATAGTAATAAATAAATAATTTAATAATTTATTAAAATTTAAACAATAATAGGGCCTTATATTTTTTTATTTTTAAGTTAATAACTTATAAGTTTAATAAGTTAAAATTCCAACAATAATAGGGCCCTATGAAATGTATTATTTTCCCCAAATTTAATTTTTGTTTTACATGTTAATGGTTTAATTAAATTTTAAGTTAATGTATTTTAAATTTAAAGCATGTCTAATCAATTGAATTTGTGAAACCTGGACAGTTAGACAATAATAGAAATTGTTAAATGAAATGTGAAATGTGTTTTCTGGAATTCTGTGTCTATTTTAAGTTATCTGGATTTTGTGTTTTATAATTTTAGGCTGCATTTATTTGATCAATAATGAAGTAAAAACTGTGAAATATTATTACAATTTTAAATACCTGATTTCTATTTGAAAATATTTTAAATCATAATTTATTTCTGTGATCAAAGCTGTATTTTCAGCATCATTACTCCAGTCTTCAGTGTCACATGATCCTTCAGAAATCATTCTAATATGCTGATTTGCTGTTCGAGAAACATGTCTGATTATTATCAATGTTGAAAACAGTTGTGCTGCCCAATATTTTTGTGGAAACGGTGATACATTTTATTTTTCAGGATTCACAGATGAATAGAAAGTTCAAAAGAACAGCATTTATTTGAAATAGAAATCTTTTGTAACATTATAAATGTCTTTACTGTTACTTTTGATCCATTTAATGCTGAATAAAAGCCCGAATAAAACCGCATTACAATTTAGGCATTGGCTACTAGTATATATAGGCGTACTACTAGTGTATATACACTTATAAGACAGCTGAACATAACAAAGGCCTCACACACAGAGACGATCCCTCCCTATCCTGACAGGAAGGAAAGGCCGGCGTAAACAGCCAAAGGAATCGGAGGACACAGAGCATCTGTAGTACACTATAGGAGACTCACGCTACTGCGAACACACGCTTTATAATATTCATATGTGAACGAACCGAGACTAGAAGCGCAGATGATGATCGGATGCTTGAGCCTTTCATTTGGAGTTTAGCAGCAGCGACACACACCAGAGAGAGACGTCATATCAGTGACAGTCAAAGGTGAGCGGATCGGGAGTGTGTCTGAGTGTGTGTGTGTGTGTGTGTGTGTGTGGAAGAAATGATTCCCAGCATTCCTGTCGGCAGCACAGGCACCTCTGACATGTTGTCAGACAGCTGGGTAAATTAGCTCTGTGTGTGTGTGTGTGTGTGTGTGTGTGTGTGTGTGTGTGTGTGTGATCCAGCAGCAGCTGCAGAGTGACTGAACCGTTTCCTGACAGACGTTTCAGAGTGGCTGTTTTTATTATGCAACGTCTTGTTAGTCATTCCCAAATTTATTACATTATGTAAAATCTCATATTGGCAAGTTGGGACTCGTGTAGGTAGGTGTGTGTGTGTGGGTGCGTGTGCATGTGTGTGTGTTTCTCTGTTTATTGGCATTTGAGTCAGTCATCACCAGCTATATTCATATCTATGTAATCTACACCACCTTTCAAAATTTTGGGGGAAGTTTTTATTCAGCAAAGATGCATTAAATTGATAAAAAGTTACATTTATAATGTTACAGTAGATTTCTGTTTCAAATAAATGCTGTTTTTTGAACTTTATTTGAATTTTATTTGAAAATAAAATGTATCTCAGTTTTCAACAAAAGTATTGAGCAACTCAACTGTTTTCAGCATTGATAATAATCAGAAATGTTTCTATATATATATATGTAAACGAAAATGAAAACAAAGACGTTCAGGTCAGTGAAGAATATGTGCAGAATAAGCAAAAACTTTCTTGTATTTATCTGCTTTATTTAGCTTGAACTCAGGACATGAAATGATTGAAGTGACACATGCTTGATTAACGCTGGCTTCTTATATTGAAACAACATCATTGTGGAAGTGTATTTTTGATTTGTTTGCATTTTCTGCACTGATTTTGGGGGAAAATGTGCAGAATAAAGCAGAATGGAGTTAAATGTGTTAAACTGAGCTTATAATCATCACATTAAACAAAATATGTGATAAAAATGTCATGCAATGAGCAGAAGACTATTGTGAGCATTGGTTGTTGAGGTTCAGGTTGTGCTGGTTTTGTGTGGGTCTGATCTGAACTCAACATAAAGTGTGTGTGTGTGTGTGTGTGTCAGTGTTACTCGTGTAGTTTAATGCTTATAGAGCTGAGTGAGATATTGCGCATAACCCATAACCAGAATTTAATGTCGTCAGGATCTTGTGTAAATAAATAAATCAATGTCTTTCTAAATATCACAACAATAAAGAACTATAATAAAATCACTAAAGTGATTGTTTGAATTGAACAAAAAAATCCAACCGTAAATTTTGTCTACAGTTTACATAAATTATTTCATTTTATTTCATGAGAAGAAACAGTTTTGGACTAACATTACATTTTTAAGATATTCTTTAAGTTTTTAGAATAATGTTTTTTTTTTTGTTCACACTTTAAATCCGTAAAGTTTATTTCATGAAAGTAAACTAGTATTTGACTAACAATTTATAGTTTTAGAATATACATAATATTTTTTTGATAAATTTCAATCAAAGTATTTAAGAACTGAGAATATTTGTACTACTCAATATTTGTAAGTGTAAAATGTTTAACCAAAAACTGAGTGCATAGTTTAAATTTTTAAAGCATATTTTTGTTCATGCTTTACATCTATTAAGAGTATTTGGCCAACAAATTATATTTTAAGATTTTTGTCAAAATATTCATCGAGAATGGAGAATTATTATTATTATTATTATTATTATTATTATTATTATTATTATTATTATTTTGGATATTTCATTCATTTCATTTTGCTCAAGCTTTACATCAATTATTTAAGTTTATTTCACAAAAAATAAATAGTATTTATTTACCAATTTATATTTTTAGGATATACTTTATTTTTAATTAAAATATTTGAAAGTTGAGTATTTTTTATGATATATTTCACTATTTTGTTTATGCTTTACATCTATTTTTTAAGTGTATAAACTATTTGACTAAGAAATTATATTTTTAGGATTTACTTAATAATAATTTTTTTGTTAATTTTCAGTCAAAATTTTTAAAACTGGAGAATATTTATATGGTACGGTATATTTCATTGATTTCACAACTTTGTTTGACCATTTTCACAAAAATGTACTCAGTACTCTTAAATGTAAAAATGTTTCACCAAAGAAATAAACTAAATTAAAATGAGAAATGCTGGCTTGACAGTTAACTTAAAGAAAATATCTTTAATTTTGGTCTGTATTTAATTTCAGTTAATGTTTGTTTCAAGAAACAAAAAACCTTTTTGTAATGTTTTTAGTTTTAGTTAATGATAATAACCCTGGAAGTGTTGTATTTTTAGTTGTGCATGTAAGCCTGTTGTTTAATACGGATGCTGAAGGTCTAGTGGTTAAAGCCATCCCGAATGTTGCTGGTTCGATTCCCTTAAGGGTCAGTTATAAAGATCCAGTTGTGTGTGATGTATTCAGGCATCTTCATCATGTGACTCTATAATATCCATCTCACAGAGTCAATTAAAGAGGAGCACGAGGAGACGTGGAGATCAGGCTGAGCGCTCAATGCTTTTAACCTGATTGTGACCCTTGGAGAAATGCTGGAGCGGGTCATTAGCAGATTACAAACTCCACCGCGTCTGTGTGAATATTTAAATCAGCTGGCCGACAGCACTTACGTGGATTACTCCACTTTTTAGAACACATGCGTTTGTTCTTGCTGTTTATGAATCACAAAATTCAATCAAAGACCATATGCTGTTTTATTCTCCAAAGTCTCTTAAAAAGAGCTCATATTTGGACTTGGACTGTAAAGTTCTGTGATGTTTCTCAGGAGTCTCGTCGGCTTTAAAACAGTTTTCTTTTCTCTTTTTTTTTTTCTTTTTTTTTTTTTGTAGTTCACAGTTATTTGTGTAGTGTTTAAAACACTAATAATACTGTATATGCAGCTGTATTTTGCATTATAAAAAAATTCTTAGTTCATTTAATGTAATAAATTTAGTACTTGCATAGTATTTGAAAATTTAATAATTCTAAAATTCTGTTTGTATATGCAGCTGTAATGAATTAGAATTTTAAAAAAATTGGGGGATTTATATACACACATCATCTAAAATAAATCTACTAATATTCTACTTGTGTATGTGGCTGTATTAAATTATAACTATATGTGTATGTATGTGTGTATATATGTGTATATATGTGTGTGTGTGTGTATATATATATATATATATATATATATATATATATATATATAGATACATACATACATACATACATACATACATACATACATACATACATACATATACATACACATATACAGTGGGTACGGAAAGTATTCAGACCCCCTTAAATTTTTCACTCTTTGTTATATTGCAGCCATTTGCTAAAATCATTTAAGTTCATTATTTTTCCTCATTAATGTACACACAGCACCCCATATTGACAGAAAAACACAGAATTGTTGACATTTGTGCAGATTTATTAAAAAAGAAAAACTGAAATATCACATGGTCCTAAGTATTCAGACCCTTTGCTGTGACACTCATATATTTAACTCAGGTGCTGTCCATTTCTTCTGATCATCCTTGAGATGGTTCTACACCTTCATTTGAGTCCAGCTGTGTGTGATTATACTGATTGGACTTGATTAGGAAAGCCACACACCTGTCTATATAAGATCTTACAGCTCACAGTGCATGTCAGAGCAAATGAGAATCATGAGGTCAAAGGAACTGCCTGAAGAGCTCAGAGACAGAATTGTGGCAAGGCACAGATCTGGCCAAGGTTACAAAAAAATTTCTGCTGCACTTAAGGTTCCTAAGAGCACAGTGGCCTCCATAATCCTTAAATGGAAGACATTTGGGACGACCAGAACCCTTCCTAGAGCTGGCCGTCCGGCCAAACTGAGCTATCGGGGGAGAAGAGCCTTGGTGAAAGAGGTAAAGAAGAACCCAAATATCACTGTGGCTGAGCTCCAGAGATACAGTCGGGAGATGGGAGAAAGTTGTAGAAAGTCAACCATCACTGCAGCCCTCCACCAGTCGGGGCTTTATGGCAGAGTGGCCCGACGGAAGCCTCTCCTCAGTGCAAGACACATGAAAGCCCGCATGAAGGACTCCAAGATGGTGAGAAATAAGATTCTCTGGTCTGATGAGACCAAGATAGAACTTTTTGGCCTTAATTCTAAGCGGTATGTGTGGAGAAAACCAGGCACTGCTCATCACCTGTCCAATACAGTCCCAACAGTGGAGCATGGTGGTGGCAGCATCACGCTGTGGGGGTGTTTTTCAGCTGCAGGGACAGGACGACTGGTTGCAATCGAGGGAAAGATGAATGCGGCCAAGTACAGGGATATCCTGGACGAAAACCTTCTCCAGAGTGCTCAGGACCTCAGACTGGGCCGAAGGTTTACCTTCCAACAAGACAATGACCGTAAGCACGCAGCTAAAATAACGAAGGAGTGGCTTCACAACAACTCCGTGACTGTTCTTGAATGGCCCAGCCAGAGCCCTGACTTAAACCCAATTGAGCATCTCTGGAGAGACCTAAAAATGGCTGTCCACCAACGTTTACCATCCAACCTGACAGAACTGGAGAGGATCTGCAAGGAGGAATGGCAGAGGGTCCCCAAATCCAGGTGTGAAAAACTTGTTGCATCTTTCCCAAAAAGACTCATGGCTGTATTAGATCAAAAGGGTGCTTCTACTAAATACTGAGCAAAGGGTCTGAATACTTAGGACCATGTGATATTTCAGTTTTTCTTTTTTAATAAATCTGCGAAAATGTCAACAATTCTGTGTTTTTCTGTCAATATGGGGTGCTGTGTGTACATTAATGAGGAAAAAAAATGAACTTAAATGATTTTAGCAAATGGCTGCAATATAACAAAGAGTGAAAAATTTAAGGGGGTCTGAATACTTTCCGTACCCACTGTATGTATGTGTGTATGTATGTGTGTGTGTATATATATATATATATATATATATATATATATATATATATATATATATATTAGTGCTGTCAATCGATTAAAAAATTTAATCGCGTTAATCACAGTCATGGACTGTGATTAATCATGATTAATCGCACATTTTAAATACTAGGATTTACCTGTAAATGTGTTGAAATGAAATGCATGACAAACTAGTTTAAGGAAACAGAACCTTTCACACCTCCGTCTAGTATGAGACATAATCCTTATTATTCTTTTATCATTATTCATTTGTTTTTATTCAGCCATTATCAGTCTTTATACTGGCAATAAAACGTTTACCAAGCCACATCGCTTCAATCCCAGTTTACATTTACCCAACTATTATCAAAAGTATTTCTAAATAAATACAACAAAACATATTCTTGCGACCTTACGTGAAGTATTATGACAAAATACATTAAGAAGAAGAATTGGATCTGTTCTGCAGGTGCATTAGCGCTAACATTAGCATCATGCTTCATAAGACAATTTATGAGATTAAATAGTACACTTTTACTCAGAACTCACTTTAAACCAGCATCGAGTGTTTGTAATAACTTCCTTTTATGATCACATGTGGAATTTGATCGTTTACTGTTGTTAAAATATGCTATTTATAGCCTTTTATATCGCTGCACAAATTAGCATTTCAGTTGTACACATTCATCTCAAGAAAATCACATACAAACCATATCCTATCGTAATCGTGTGTTTATTATCTTGTATAATCTATAGTGGCTGTTGTCATGTTTATTTCTGCTGTGTAAAAGCCTTAACGTGCTCTGCTGAAACTCACGTTGTTTGTGATGTTACAGCCGCCTCTCCGTTCTTAAGTTGCCAGGTATACATTCCAACTATAATACACATTAGTAAAAGGATCTATTTTAATTTTCATTTGTCTATATACACTTTGGGCGGCCGCGGTACATTATAAAAATAGCCCTAAAAAACGCAACCCACGGCTCTGTAATTTTTCCCGCGACTGTATTTTCAAAATAACCTACTTGTGCCGTTACCCTGGCAACACTGGTTCACTATAACCTCATCACACAATGATAGCTAACCTTCCGCGCTGCGATGACGGGAAGAAGTTGGGGTCAAGCATTATCACATGATTAATTTGCGTTAAAAAAATATTAACGCGTTAAAAATTTTAGATTAATCGCATGCGTTAACGCGTTAATGTTGACACCCCTAATATATATATATATATATATATATATATATATATATATATATATATATATATTAATTTAATTTATTTATTTTAGTATTTGAAGTGTTTGAAAATGTTTGAAAATGTAAACATATTTTACTTGTATATGCAGCTGTATTGATTTAGAATAAAAAAGTAATAATTAAATTTAATTCAATTTTGAAATTTTACTGTTTCTGTAGTATTTGAAAATCTGCTAATTTTCTACTTGTATATGCAGTTGTATTGAATTAGAATAATCTTTTTGAATTCATAGTTAATTTATTTAATTTTATTTGAAGTAATTTTATTATTTGTGTAGTATTTGAAAATCCACTATTTTACTAGTATACGTAGCTGTCTTAAATTAGAAGAATATTTTTAAAAAGTTAATTTAATTTAAGAGCATATTCTGTTTGGTTTTCTCTTTGTAATAAATATCAGCGTCTCCAGAGTCTCTTAAAAACAGCTCATGTATATTTGGATGTGATGTTCTGCTGGAGAACTTGAAGGAAAGTTGAGTGAAGTTTCTGGGAATGGCGTCATTGGTAACACATGGAGTAACGCGAGCCGCGGCCCGTAATCTATTCAGTTAGCCGCTGTTAAACGAGCCCCTCGTGCTGCGTTTGGCAGAGCGCTGGCCGTGAGCCATTAGAGAAATCAAGCACGGTTTCTGATCTGCTTCTGTGGACTGAGAAAAACAACAGAGAGGTTTTAGTCTGCTTTTCAGAAGACTGTTGTTTGTTGTGTCCGTCTCTTCTATTTGATGAACGTCTCAAAATAACTTTCATAGAAACGTTTGCCAGATGGCCTTTATTGTGTCTGAGGTCATGTTGGCCTTGCTGACATCATTAATAGGCTGTCTAAAGATTACCTGCTTTATTAAACACAAACAAATGCTTGTGGCAATGTCTTTTTTACAGATTTAACATGGAGTGGTAGTGTATAGTTAAATGAAGAGGACGGGATAACATTCTGCTTGTATATGCAGCTGTATTGAATTACAATTAATTTAATTTAGTAAATTTAGTATTTGTGGTAGTTAAAAATCTGATATTCTATGTTGCTGCTGTATTGAATTACAATAGTATAATTTTAAATTATTAAAGTCAATTTAATAGATTTTATTATATGTGTAGTATATGAAAATCTAATAATATTCTACTTATATTCAACTGTATTGAATTAGAATAACATTCATTTAATTTAGTAATTTTGCTATTTGTGTGGTATATGAAAATCTAAAAATATTCTACTTTTATATGCAGCTTTTTTAATTATGTTTTTATATGCATATATTTTTAATTCTTAATTTTATTTACTACTTTTAGTATTTGTATATATAAAAAACTAATATTCTACTTGTATATGCAACTGTATTGAATTAGATTTTTTTTTAATTCTTAATTTAAATTAGTAATTTTACTATTTGTATAGCATATGAAAATCTAATAATATTCTTATATATGCAGCTGTATTGGATTAGAATTTTTGAATTCTTATTTAATTTAGTAATTTTACTATTTGAACATCCAAAAATATTCTACTTACATTTGCAGCTGTATTAAATTATATATTTTTTAATTTATATTTATTTTACTGTTTCTTCAGTATTTGAACATCAAATGATTATTTGATTTTTATTTTGTTTATTTTTAAAGTTAATTTGATTTAGTATTTGTTTACTGTATTCATAAACAATATCAAAAATTGATAATCAGATTTTAAGAAAACCTTTAATACTATTTAAAACACACATTCCAAGTTAAATACAAATTAATTTCTATTTTCAGTGCATCTGTTAACACATTCTGTGTGTAAACTGATTTTCTGTATTAATAAATGTAATGCTACAGATGCTGTCAGTAGATACACTCGTATTGAACCTGGAGTAGTTCTTTAAAGGTTTTAAATGTGAAAAGTCAATCAAGTCTCATTTCATGAATTTGGTTTGTTTGCCACCAAATGACTTTTTTCTTCTGATGTGGCATATCTTCATCTTCAGTAATGAATAATTACCGTACAAATGTGTCTTTTGACCTATATACATCCCTTCTCACATGGGGTTTTTTCCACCCAACATTGTCTATGTCTTTCTATTGAAGCGTGACAGATTTCAAGTGTGAGTCCATGGATGTTTATATAAGGTCAGGCATGAGTATGTAAGAGTGTTTTTATTAGACAGAGCTGTTTTTATATCAGCGGTGCACTAAAGCTCACAGCGTCACGCTCTGCTCAGGAGGAATTTTTGTTTCTTTAATCACGAGTGGACAGTGATTCAGGAAATGGATGAACGACAGGAAACACTTACAGGAAGCAGATTCTCAGAGAGCAATGACAGTAAATTTGCCACTGACGATTCAAACGTGAGTTTTGAGCTGTGTAGAATAGTGCTTGTTTGTCGTTTCTCTGATCACAAAAGCAGACATGGTAATGTTTATGCGGCACGATGCATAAAAAGGCAGTATAAGTCATTATAATCAGTAATTATGTCCACACTGGATGCAACAAATGCCTCGTTTGTTATGGGTTTTATTGTTTTTGTGTCGTCGCGCCGGGACACGGCATCATAATACGGTAAGGGGGCTTAACATTTCTGTCTCACGCTTGAGGTATTCGGCCAATCACAACGCACTGGATAGCTGGCCAATCAGAGCATGCCTCGCTTCTCAGAACGATGAGGTTTGTAAAAATTGATGCGTTTCAGAAAGGCGGGGCATAGAGGAGCAACAATAATGTACAGTATGTGGAAAATAATGTTTTTTGAACCTTAAACCACATAAACACATTGCATAACACCAAATACACAAAATAATGTTCTTTTTAGCAACATCATATGACCCCTTTAACTAAAAGAAGAACTGAGGTCTTCCTGCGGGTTTCTGCCAAAATAAAAGCTCCATCAACATTCATAAATGTCAATATTGTAATTTTACTGTTGTTCTGTAAAATAAAATAAAGCAAGACAATAATAATGATAATAATAATAATTACAACAGCTGTATTAATGCATTTATACATTGTAATCAAATTGGGATCTGTAATATTTTCTAATGTTTTAAAAAGTCTCTTCTGCTCAGCAAGGCTGCATTTATTTGTACAGTAAAAAATACATGCCTGATTTAAGAAGGAGGTCTCAAAAATGGCCAAAAATATTATTTTACTAACTAATTAATTTTAAGTTAAATTCTGCTTTGTTGGTATGTCTTCTAGAATGTTAAAAAATGTTTAGTGTTAAGTAAATATTTTTAAATTGTTGTTTTTTTTTTTTTTTCATGAAAAGCAAGACAAAACAGTAAAAAGCACATTTTTGCTATTTAATTTATGCAATGGTGAAAAAAATTGGCAAAAGACATAAAAAACCGTGTTCGGTATTTGGCCTTCAACCCTCAGCCCAGTGTTTCATTTTAAAAAGTTTCATAAAAAGGTAAACCTCACATTTCAGCCTTTAAATAAAGAAAAGGGTTAAGTCAAAATGATAATTGATTAATAAATGATTATATGTATTTTATCTGCTCCATAAATAATTCTAGATAACTTATCTGAATTGTTTATATGTTTTGAATCTACATAAGATTGTTTTTCATTAACCGGTCAAAATTTACCACAGGGCATGCAAACCCGGTCCGTTTTTTTGGCCAGAGAGAAACTGCTGCACACAAGCTGAATGTAAATGTAAGTCTCTGTAAATGCACTCACTGACAGCAGGTGGCGCTGATGGAACAGCAGAATTACAGCTGTTTCCACGTAATCTCCGTGGACAAAAGCAGTGTTGCGATTAAGAACACTACTTTATTAGGTATTACGTTGAGCAAAGATGAAAACAAAATGCCATCGAATCTTTTCTGAAGACAGTCAGAACCTTCAGAGGTACATTCATATAATTAATTCATTCATGTATTCATTTGTATAATTCCCTTAGCACTTTTTTAAAACCTCCCAGCTTTCCGCCATGTTTTCACACAAAACTAAACTAATCTGTATGCTGTGCGCACGCGAGACTACTTAAAACTGTGCTTTATGTTACTTAAAACTGTGCTTTATGCTGAATAGTATTTATTTATCCTCCGTTGTTCAAATCGCGGTAATCAAATATGGTTATAATGATCATTAAAATATGAAACGGTAATACTAACCGTAGGGAATTTTATCATGATTTATCGTCAAACCAGTAATCGTTACATCCCTTCCTAAGAGTGGTGTCGTACAAATTCGTACGAATTAGCCACATCATAAAATACATACAAATTGGTCGTGAGATAGCGTTGGCAGGTCAGGTTTGGTGAGGCTTTCTCCAAACTGGCCAAATACAAATGAGACAGTGATAAATGGAAGATGTGGCAAGCAGACCGCGATTCCTATTGCAAAGAGAGCGCGTGCAGACGAAGAGTTAACGTGCTATTTGCAAGAAGAGTCAATTGATGCCAGCAATGACGCGCTTGCTTGGTGGTGGAACAATGAACCGTGTCTACACCGGACAAACGCAGCATCGCAACAGCTAAAGTCTGTCTACACTGGACGCGACAAACAACCTTTGAAAATCATTTGAACTTTGTGTCAGTACCTCATAAATAGAACGAGGCATCAGTTTACTGTCAGGGATTTGCAGCATCCAGTGTAGACAGCATCACTGATTATAACTGGTTCTATAGTATTTTGTCGTGTCACGCCACGCTGCTCACGTCCGGTGTAGACACGGTGTATTTAACTCTCTTATTTAGGCTACTTTCTTATTTAACTATAATTTCTTTAATATTTTGCAGGCTGAGTGATCACTGTCGGCAGAAGTGCTAAAATAAATACACACGTTTGTTAATAGATGTTCGAGCCCCATTTATTTATTTTTTGTGTTTCAAAATTTTATATATAATATAAACATTTTATATATATATATATATATATATATATATATATATATATATATATATATATATATATATATAATTAATATAAATGATATATATATATATATATATATATATATATATATATATATATATATATATATATATATATATATATATATATATATATATATATATAACAACACCGTGCCACCGACGGTTGTTGGTCCATTACCACCGCGGTGGTAAAAATCTGTCATCGTCATAGCCCTAATAGTATGTGGAGATGCATTCAAGTAATATTTTCATTGTTCTACATGGTGCATATGGCAATAAACGACTTTGACACTTCATTTGAGTTTATCAAGATGGAAATAAACAGAAATTTGTCAGATGTATTATTTTGGTGGCGTATGGATTCTGTAAAGACTCCAGCTGATGTTCATTGACTGCTGTCGCTGTCTGATGTTCATACTCGTCTCGTCCATCAGCCATTATGATAGAGGTCAGAGGTCACGCTCGTTAGAATGGGATTTCTAATTTGCTGAATTACTGTTGCTGCAGTCGCTTCCTCTGCGTAACTCATCCGTCTTTATTCTCACAGCGCTTTGTCTGTGTTCTTGTCCTCGTCTCTCAGATCTCAGCATGTGACTGTGTGTTTGTTACCCGTCGTGTTTGTGTTTTATACTCGTTTTCTGGCTGCTTTGGTATGAAAGTGTGGATTGAGTGCATAAATGTACTTAAATGTCTACGTTATCATGAAAATATTGGGCAGCACAACTGTTTTCAACAAAGATAATAATCATAAATGTTTCTTGAGCAGCAAATCAGCATATTAGAATTATTTCTGCAGGATATAATTTAAATTATATATATTGTTTTGTATATAATACAATTTTAATATAAAAAAAATTAAATATATATTTTATATTATGTATTATGTATTATATATTGTATATTTATAATAAACAATTTACTCTACTCATCTGCCATCTTGGATGAAATGCATGATCAAGTTAATGATAGCAAATACACGTAAAACTAATAAAATTAAATTACATTAAATTGTTCCAAAAAAATACAATAAAAAAATTAAAATGAAAAAAATTGTTCATTACTCTTTGACAAGGCTGCGTCTGTGTGGAACTAACAGAAGCATTAACACTTTTGTTTATTGGTGTAGTGGATCTCATTGGCAGTTTATTATCTTTTTACAATTTATTACATTTCATATTTTTGCTGTAAAAACAACACTAGCAAATGTCATTCCTCGTGTACTTCGTAGTCATAAATGAATTGAATAATTAGAATACGAGTTGAACAGTCTTGCGAAGTTGTTGGTAGTGACTTGATTTACTGTAATGGTCCTAAATAAACCGTTTTAGACTGAGCTGAACACTTTCAGTGCAACATACACAGACAGACACACACACACACACACACACACACACACACTGAATGCAGTGTTTTCATGCCAGATGCTGATGGTGTGTGTGAGAGTGTTTCTCGAGGCTTTTTGTGTGTGTGTGTGTGTGTGTGTGTTTGGCTGGTTCTCATAAACTCAGGATTTTCTTTCTTTCTCTCTGCTGAGGTGTGAAATAGATTTGAGTAGACATCACAGATCCACTGTAGAATTCAAATGGAGGTTGATTTCATGTTTAGCTGCTGATGCCAGTAGATGACCAGCCAGCAGTTAGTGTGTGTGTGTGTGTGTGTGTGTGTGTTTCCACTGCAAAAACATTTTACATGTAAAGAAATGATAGCTTTGTCAGATCTGTTTAGATGATGATGATGATGATGATGATGATCACTCACATGGGTCAGCAAGATTTTTTTTTTAAAGAAATTAATACTTTTGTCCAGTAAGAAAGCATTAAATTGATCAAAAGTGGCAGTAAAGACATTTATAATGTTACAAAAGTTTTCTGTTTCAAATAAATACTGTTCTTTTGAACTTTCTATTCATCTGTGAATCCTGAAAAATAAAATGCAGCACAGTTCCCACAAAAATATTGGGCAGCACAACTGTTTTCAACATTGAAAATAATCAGAAATGTTTCTTGAGCAGCAAATCATCATATTAGAATGATTTCTGAAGGATCATGTGACACTGAAGACTGGAGTAATGATGCTGAAAATTCAGCTCTGAATCACAGAAATAAATTACATTTTAACAGATATTCACATAGAAAACAGATGTTTTAAATTTAAATAATATTTCACAATTTTGCTGTATTTCTGATCAAATAAATGCAGCCTTGGTGAGCAGAAGAGACTTCCATCAAAAACATTAAAAAAATCATAATTATTGCAGACTTCTGAACAGTAGATGTTTATATAAAGTCCAAGCTCACCAGAGAAACAGGCTGTGCAGGTTGTGATTTTATGTCTGCGTGCTGTAATGTGTGTGTGTGTGTGTGTGTGTGTGTGTGTGCAGCTGCATCTGGCTGCGCTGGCGTCTCTGAAGGGCGACGTGGTGGAGCTCAACCAGCGGCTGCTGCAGACCGAGAGAGAGAGAGACACACTGGAGAAGAGACTGGCCAAAGCAC
The DNA here is from genome assembly GCA_039654775.1 of Spinibarbus caldwelli. Lineage (NCBI taxonomy): Eukaryota > Metazoa > Chordata > Actinopteri > Cypriniformes > Cyprinidae > Spinibarbus > Spinibarbus caldwelli. The sequence goes on along the minus strand of CM077222.1, from coordinate 2,464,805 downwards.
AGGTCACTACACACACACACACACTCACACACACACCGCTGTCACACGAGTGTGTGATCCTGGCACACGAGATGTTTGCACACGACAAACCTGCATGCCATCTCTGCAGTGCATCCACTCTCCATCTCACTGAAAACCAGCATCCATCCAGAAAACACAATCAGCCCCTCTTCCTTTCTTGAAACAGTTCCTGGTCTTACTGTGAACTATTCATCACTGCATGTGATTATAAAGGAAAAACATATGTTTGCATTTGTAATCTTTAATGAAAATCTAATTACTTGCTCTAAAATTACATTACATTTTTGACATCACTTAAAGCCACAAACTGGGGTTTGTGAGTCAATAAATAGCTAATAATTAATAAAATCATAAAAAAGTGAAAAAATTGTAAATCATTTTAAAATAGCAACAATCATAATAAAACATAAAAAGGATTAAATATTTGATCAAGTGACCATTAATTGACATCAGATCATTATGAACATGCAAATAAGTTGTGGACATATTAACTTGGACATATTAAAATCTGGATAATGTTAACTACTAGCCAAATTACTGCTTTAAGGATTTTTTGTGTACAGTAAAGGAAAGTAAGTTAGTTTTATTATGGTCAGTGTTTGTTTGTTTGATTATATTAATAGATTTTAATTATAGTTTGAATTAATTTTTATTTTTATATTTTCATTGAAATTTTTCAAAGAACGATTTAATAATTTAGTTATTTTTAGTCATTTATATAGTTTTATATAACTTATATATATATATATATATATATATATATATATATATATATATATATATATATATATATATATATATATATATATATATATATATATTAGTTTTTTTTTATTAATTTTAAATTAAATATTTGTTTTAAGTTAAACCATGGAAATAAAAATGGAACATGTTGCTTTGGTAGCTAGCTGAAATATTTTGTAAACGATTTTTATTTATTTATTTTTTTCAGTTAACATTTATTTTATTTTAAGGAACAAATGAAATATATTTCTATAAAATAAATGTTTCTGTTTTTATTTTTAGTTTGCTGTAACCGGCCTGATTCTGGTATGTAAAACTCATTTTTCACCATGCAATC